>CM059586.1:51467500-52017500 GCA_030407085.1 Trichopria drosophilae
TATGCCTTTTTGGGCCTTATTGGGCTTTATTGGGCCTTATTGGGCCTTATTGGGACCTAATTGGCACTTATTAGGCCTAGTTGAGCCTAATTGGGCCCTTATTAGGCCTTATTGGGCCTTATTGCACCCGTATTAGGCCTTATTGGGCCTTATTGGATCCTTATTGGGCCTTAATGGGCCTTATTAGACCTCATTGGACCTTATTGGGCCTTATTGGACCCTTATTGGGCCTTATTTGGCCTTATTGGGCCCTATTCGGCCTTATTCGGTCCAATTGAGCCTTATTGGGCCCTTATTAGGCTTTATTGGGCCTTATTGGGCCTTATTGGACCCTTATTTGGCCTTATTGGGCCGTATTGGGCACTTATTAGGCCTTATTGGGCATTATTGGGCCCTTATTAGGCCTTATTGGGACTTATTGGGCCTTATTGGGGCTTATTTGGCCTTATTGGGCCCTATTCGACCTTATTGGGCCTAATGGGGCCTGATTCGGCCTTATTGGGCCCTTATTGGGCGTTATTGGGCCTTATTGGGCTTTATTGGGCCTTATTCGGTCCAATGGCGCCTTATTGGGCTTTGTTGGGCCTTATTGGGCCTTATTGGGCCTTATTGGGCCTTATTGGGCCTTATTGGGCCTTATTGGGCCTTATTGGGCCTTATTGGGCCTTATTGGGCCTTATTGGGCCTTATTGGGCCTTATTGGGCCTTATTGGGCCTTATTGGGCCTTATTGGGCCTTATTGGGCCTTATTGGGCCTTATTGGGCCTTATTGGGCCTTATTGGGCCTTATTGGGCCTTATTGGGCCTTATTGGGCCTTATTGGGCCTTATTGGGCCCAATTCAGCCTTATTCGGTCCAATTGAGCCTTGTTGGGCCTTTTTGGGCCTTATTGGGCCTTATTGGGCCTTATTGGGCCTTATTGGGCCTTATTGGGCCTTATTGGGCCTTATTGGGCCTTATTGGGCCTTATTGGGCCTTATTGGGCCTTATTGGGCCTTATTGGGCCTTATTGGGCCTTATTGGGCCTTATTGGGCCTTATTGGGCCTTATTGGGCCTTATTGGGCCTTATTGGGCCTTATTGGGCCTTATTGGGCCTTATTGGGCCTTATTGGGCCTTATGGGGCCTTATTGTGCCCTATTTGTCCTTATTCGGTCCAATTGGGCCTTATTGAACCCTTATTGGGCCTTATTTGCTTTATTCGGCCTTATTGGGCCTTATTGGATCTTATTGGGCCCTATTCGGCCTTATTGGGGCCTTATTGAGCCCTTATTGTGCGTTTTCGGGGCTTATTGGGCTTTATTGCGCCTTATTGGGCTTTATTGGGCCTTATTGGGCCCTTATTGGATCTTATTGGGACTTATTGTGCCCTATTCGGCCTTGTTCGGTCCAACTGAGCCATATTGGGCCTTATTCGGCATTGTTCGGTCCAATTGGGCTATATTGGGCCTTATTGGGCCGTATTGTGCCTTATTCGGCCTTATTGGATCTTATTGGGCCTTATTTGATCTTATTGGGCCCTATTCGGCCTTATTGGGCCCTATTCGGCCTTATTCGGTCCAAATGGGCCTTATTGAACCCTTATTGGGCCTTATTGGGGCCTTATTGGGCTTTATTAAGCCTTATTGGTCTTTGTTGGGCCCTTATTGGGCCCTTATTGGTCCTTATTGGGCCTTATTGGGCATTATTGGGCCTTATTGGGACTTATTGGGCCCTATTCGGCCTTGTTCGGTCCACTTGGTCATATTAGGCCATATTGAGCCTTATTGGGCTTTTTTGGGCTTATTGGGCTTTTTTGGGATTATTGGGCCTCATTGGGCTTTATTGGGCCTTATTGGGCCTTATTGGGCCCTATTCGGCCTTATTGGGGCCTTATTGTGCCCTTATTGGGCCTTTTTGGGCCTGATTGGGCTTTATTGGGCCTTATAGGGCCTTATTGGACTTTATTGGGCCTTATTGGGCTTTATTGGGCCTTATTGGCGCTTATTGGGCCCTTATTGGGCATTATTAGGCTTATTGGGCCTCATTGGGCTTTATTGGGCCTTATTGGGCCTTATTGGGCCCTATTCGGCCTTGTTCGGTCCACTTGGTCATATTAGGCCATATTGAGCCTTATTGGGCTTTTTTGGGCTTATTGGGCTTTTTTGGGATTATTGGGCCTCATTGGGCTTTATTGGGCCTTATTGGGCCTTATTGGGCCCTATTCGGCCTTATTGGGGCCTTATTGAGCCCTTATTGGGCCTTTTTGGGCCTGATTGGGCTTTATTGGGTCTTATTGGGCTTTATTGGGCCTTATTGGGCATTATTGGCGCTTATTGGGCCCTTATTGGGCATTATTGGGCCTTTTTGGGCTTATTGGGCCTCATTGGGCTTTATTGGGCCTTATTGGGCCTTATTGGGCCTTATTGGGCCTTATTGGGCCCTATTTCGGCCTTATTCGGTCCAATTGGGCCTTATTAGGCCTTATTGGGTTTTTATTGGGCCTTATGGGGCCTTATTGGGCCCTATTCGGCCTTATTGGGCCTTATTTGCTTTATTCGGCCTTATCGGGCTTTATTGGGCATTATTTGGCCTTATTGGGCCTTATTGGGCCTTATTGGGGTTTATTGGGGCTTATTGGGCCTTATTCGGCCTTGTTCGGTCCAATTGTGCCTTATTGGGCCTTATTTGCTTTATTTGGCCTTATTGGCCTTATTGGATCTTATTGGACCTTATTGGATCTTATTGGGCCCTATTCGGCCTTCTTGGGGCATTATTGAGCCGTTCATGGGCCTTTTTGGGCCTGATTGGGCTTTATTGGGCCTTATTGGGCCTTATCGGGCTTTATTGGGCTTTATTGGGCCTTATTGGGCCTTATTGGGATTTATTGGTCCTTATTGGGCCTTATTGGGCATTATTGGGCCTTATTAAGCCCTTATTGGGCCTTATTGGGCCTTATTGGGTTTTATTGGGCCTTATTGGGCCTGATTGGGTTTTATTGGGCCTTATTGGGCCTTATTGGGCCTTCATCCGCCCTTATTGGGTCTTATTGGGACTTATTGAGCCCTATGCGGCCTTGTTTGGACCAACTGGGCCATATTGGGCCTTATTAGGCCTTATTAGGGCCTTATTGGGCCCTATTGGGCTTTATTGGGCCTTATTGGCCCTTATTGGGCACGTATTGAGCCATTATTGGTCCTTATTGGTCCTTATTGGGCCCTTATTGGGCCGTATTGGGCTTTATTGGGCCTTATGGGGCCTTATTGGGCCCTATTCGGCCTTATTCGGTCCAATTGGGCCTTATTGAACTCTTATTGGGCTTTATTGGGCCTTATTGGGCCTTATTTGCTTTATTTGGCCTTATTGGGCCTTATTGGATCTTATTGGGCCCTATTCGGCCTTAATGGGGCCTTATTGAGCCCTTATCTGCCTTTTTGGGCCTTATTAAGCTTTATTGAGCCTTATTGGGCCTTATTGGGCTTTATTGGTCCTTATTGGGCCCTATTCGGCCTTGTTCGGTCCAATTGGGCCATATTGGGCCTTATTGGGCTTTATTGGGCCCTTATTGGGCACTTATTGGGCCCTTATTGGTACTTATTGGTCCTTATTGGGCATTATTGGGCATTAGTGGGCCTTATTGGGCCTTATTGGGCCCTTATTGGTGCTTATTGGGCTTTATTGGGCCTTATTGGGCTTTATTGGGCCTTATTGGCGCTTATTGGGGCCTTATTGAGCCCTTATTGGGCCTTTTTGGGCCTGATTGGGCTTTATTGGGCCTTATTGGGCCTTATTGGACTTTATTGGGCCTTATTGGGCTTTATTGGGCCTTATTGGCGCTTATTGGGCCCTTATTGGGCATTATTGGGCCTTATTGGGCCTTATTGGGCCTTATTGGGCCCTTATTGGGTCTTATTGGGACTTATTGGGCCCTATTCGGCCTTGATCGGTCCAATTGGGCCATATTAGGCCATATTGGGCTTTATTGGGCCTTTTTGGGCTTATTGGGCCTCATTGGGCTTTATTGGGCCTTATTGGGCCTTATTGGGCCTTATTGGGCCTTATTGGGCCTTATTGGGCCCTATTTCGGCCTTATTGAACCCTTATTGGGCCTTTTTGGGCCTTATTCGGCCTTATTGGGCCTTATTTGCTTTATTCGGCCTTATCGGGCTTTATTGGGCATTATTTGGCCTTATTGGGCCTTATTGGCCCTTATTGGGGTTTATTGGGGCTTATTGGCCCTTTTTCGGCCTTGTTCGGTCCAATTGGGCCTTATTAGGCCTTATTGGGTTTTTATTGGGCCTTATTGGGCCTTATCGGGCTTTATTGGGCTTTATTGGGCCTTATTGGGCCTTATTGGGATTTATTGGTCCTTATTGGGCCTTAATGGGCATTATTGGGCCTTATTAAGCCCTTATTGGGCCTTATTGGGCCTGATTGGGCTTTATTGGGCCTTATTGGGCCATATTGGGCCTTCATCCGCCCTTATTGGGTCTTATTGGGACTTATTGAGCTCTATGCGGCCTTGTTTGGACCAACTGGGCCATATTGGGCCTTATTGGGCCTTATTGGGGCCTTATTGGGCCTTATTGGGCTTTATTGGGCCTTATTGGCCCTTATTGGGCACGTATTGAGCCATTATTGGTCCTTATTGGGCATTATTGGGCATTATTGGGTCTTATTGGGCCTTATTGGGCCCTTATTGGGCCTTATTGGGCTTTATTGGGCCTTATGGGGCCTTATTGGGGCCTATTCGGCCTTATTCGGTCCAATTGGGCCTTATTGAACTCTTATTGGGCCTTATTGGGCCTTATTGGGCCTTATTTGCTTTATTTGGCCTTATTGGGCCTTATTGGATGTTATTGGGCCCTATTCGGCATTAATGGGGCCTTATTGAGCCCTTATTGGGCCTTTTTGGGCCTTATTAAGCTTTATTGAGCCTTATTGGGCCTTATTGGGCTTTATTGGTCCTTATTGGGCCCTATTCGGCCTTGTTCGGTCCAATTGGGCCATATTGCGCCTTATTGGGCTTTATTAGGCCATATTGGGCCTTATTGGGCCTTATGTGGCCTTATGGGTCCTTATTGGGCTTTATGAGGCCTTATTGGGCCTTATTGGGCCTTATGGGGCCCTATTGGGCCTTATTGGGCTTTATTGGGCCATATGGGGCCCTATTGGGGCCTATTCGGCCTTATTGGGGCCTTATTGAGCCCTTATTGGGCCTTTTTGGGCCTTATTGGGCCTTATGGGGCCTTATTGGGCCCTATTTGTCCTTATTCGGTGCAATTGGTCCTTATTGAACCCTTATTGGGCCTTATTGGGCCTTATTCGGCCTTATTGGGCCTTATTTGCTTTATTCGGCCTTATCGGGCTTTATTGGGCATTATTAAGCCTTATTGGTCCTTATTGGGCCTTATTGGATCTTATTGGGCCCTATTCGGCCTTATTGGGGCCTTATTGAACCCTTATTGGGCCTTTTTGGGCCTTTTTGGGCCTTATTGGGCCCTATTCGGCCTTGTTCGGTCCACTTGGGCCATATGCGGCCATATTGAGCTTTATTGGGCTTTTTTGGGCTTATTGGGCCTCATTGGGCTTTATTGGGCCTTATTGGGCCTTATTGGGCCCTATTCGGCCTTATTGGGGCCTTATTGAGCCCTTATTGGGCCTTTTTGGGCCTGATTGGGCTTTATTGGGCCTTATTGGACTTTATTGGGCCTTATTGGGCTTTATTGGGCCTTTTTGTCGCTTATTGGGCCCTTATTGGGCATTATTGGGCCTTATTGGGCCCTATTTCGGCCCTATTCGGTCCAATTGGGCCTTATGGAACCCTTATTGGGCCTTATTGTGCCTTATTCGGCCTTATTGGGCCTTATTTGCTTTATTCGGCCTTATCGGACTTTATTGGGCATTATTTGGCCTTATTGGGCCTTATTGGCCCTTATTGGGGTTTATTGGGGCTTATTGGCCCTTTTTCGGCCTTGTTCGGTCCAATTGGGCCTTATTAGGCCTTATTGGGTTTTTATTGGGCCTTATGGGGCCTTATTGGGCCCTATTCGGCCTTATTGGGCCTTATTTGCTTTATTCGGCCTTATCGGGCTTTATTGGGCATTATTTGGCCTTATTGGGCCTTATTGGCCCTTATTGGGGTTTATTGGGGCTTATTGGCCCTTTTTCGGCCTTGTTCGGTCCAATTGGGCCTTATTAGGCCTTATTGGGATTTTATTGGGCCTTATGGGGCCTTATTGGGCCCTATTCGGCCTTATTGGGCCTTATTGGTCCTTATTGGGCCTTATTGAGCATTATTGTGCCTTATTAAGCCCTTATTGGGCCTTATTGGGCCTGTTTGGGCTTTATTGGGCCTTATTGGGTCTTCATCCGCCCTTATTGGGTCTTATTGGGACTTATTGAGCCCTATGCGGCCTTGTTTGGACCAACTGGGCCATATTGGGCCTTATTGGGCCTTATTGGGGCCTTATTGGGCCTTATTGGGCTTTATTGGGCCTTATTGGCCCTTATTGGGCACGTATTGGGCCTTTATTGGTCCTTATTGGTCCTTATTGGGCATTATTGGGCATTATTGGGTCTTATTGGGCCTTATTGGGCCCTAATTGGGACTTATTGGGCTTTATTGGGCCTTATGGGGCCTTATTGGGCCCTATTCGGCCTTATTCGGTCCAATTGGGCCTTATTGAACTCTTATTGGGCCTTATTGGGCCTTATTGGGCCTTATTTGCTTTATTTGGCCTTATTGGGCCTTATTGGATCTTATTGGCCCCTATTCGGCCTTAATGGGGCCTTATTGAGCCCTTATTGGGCCTTTTTGGGCCTTATTGGGCCTTATTGGGCCTTATTGGGCCTTATTGGGCCCTATTTCGGCCTTATTCGGTCCAATTAGGCCTTATTGAACCCTTATTGGGCCTTATTGGGCCTTATTCGGCCTTATTGGGCCTTATTTGCTTTATTCGGCCTTATCGGGCTTTATTGGGCATTATTAAGCATTATTGGTCCTTATTGGGCCCTTATTGGGCCCTTATTAGTCCTTATTGGGCCTTATTGGGCATTATTGGGCCTTATTGGGACTTATTGGGCCCTATTCGGCCTTGTTCGGTCCACTTGGGCCATTTTAGGCCATATTGAGCCTTATTGGGCTTTTTTGGGCTTATTGGGCCTCATTGGGCTTTATTGGGTCTTATTGGGACTTATTGGGCCCTATTCGGCCTTGTTCGGTCCAATTGGGCCATATTAGGCCATATTGGACTTTATTGGGGCTTTTTGGGCTTATTAGGCCTCATTGGGCATTATTGGGCCTTACTGGGCCTTATTCGGCCTTATCGGGCTTTATTGGGCATTATTTGGCCTTATTGGGCCTTATTGGGCCTTATTGGGGTTTATTGGGGCTTATTGGGCCTTATTCGGCCTTGTTCGGTCCAATCGTGCCTTATTGGGCCTTATTTGCTTTATTTGGCCTTATTGGCCTTATTGGACCTTATTGGATCTTATTGGGCCCTATTCGGCCTTCTTGGGGCCTTATTGAGCCGTTCATGGGCCTTTTTGGGCCTGATTGGGCTTTATTGGGCCTTATTGGGCCTTATCAGGCTTTATTGGGCTTTATTGGGCCTTATTGGGCCTTATTGGGATTTATTGGTCCTTATTGGGCCTTATTGGGCATTATTGGGCCTTATTAAGCCCTTATTGGGCCTTATTGGGCCTGATTGGGCTTTATTGGGCCTTATTGGGCCTTATTGGGCCTTCATCCGCCCTTATTGGGTCTTATTGGGACTTATTGAGCCCTATGCGGCCTTGTTTGGACCAACTGGGCCATATTGGGCCTTATTGGGCCTTATTAGGGCCTTATTGGGCCTTATTGGGCTTTATTGGGCCTTATTGGCCCTTATTGGGCACGTATTGAGCCATTATTGTTCCTTATTGGTCCTTATTGGGCGTTATTGGACATTATTGGGTCTTATTGGGCCTTATTGGGCCCTTATTGGGCCTTATTGGGCTTTATTGGGCCTTATGGGGCCTTATTGGGCCCTATTCGGCCTTATTCGGTCCAATTGGGCCTTATTGAACTCTTATTGGGCCTTATTGGGCCTTAATGGGCCTTATTTGCTTTATTTGGCCTTATTGGGCCTTATTGGGACTTATTGGGCCCTATTCGGCCTTGTTCGGTCCACTTGGTCATATTAGGCCATATTGAGCCTTATTGGGCTTTTTTGGGCTTATTGGGATTTTTTGGGATTATTGGGCCTTATTGGGCTTTATTGGGCCTTATTGGGCCTTATTGGGCCCTATTCGGCGTTATTGGGGCCTTATTGTGCCCTTATTGGGCCTTTTTGGGCCTGATTGGGCTTTATTGGGCCTTATTGGGCCTTATTGGACTTTATTGGGCCTTATTGGGCCTTATTGGGCCTTATTGGCGCTTATTGGGCCCTTATTGGGCCCTTATTGGACCTTTTTGGGCCTGATTGGGCTTTTTGGGGCCTTTTTGGGCCTTATTGGGCTTTATTGGTCCTTATTGGGCTTTATTGGGCATTATTGGGCCTTATTAAGCCCTTATTGGGCCTTATTGGGCCTTATTGGGCCTGTCTGGGCTTTATTGGGCCATATTGGGCCTTATTGGGTCTTCATCCGCCCTTATTGGGTCTTATTGGGACTTATTGAGCCCTATGCGGCCTTGTTTGGCCCAACTGGGCCATATTGGGCCTTATTGGGCCTTATTGGGGCCTTATTGGGCCTTATTGGGCTTTATTGGGCCTTATTGGCCCTTATTGGGCACGTATTGGGCCTTTATTGGTCCTTATTGGTCCTTATTGGGCATTATTGGGCATTATTGGGTCTTATTGGGCCTTATTGGGCCCTTATTGGGACTTATTGGGCCTTATTGGGCCTTATGGGGCCTTATTGGGCCCTATTCGGCCTTATTCGGTCCAATTGGGCCTTATTGATCTCTTATTGGGCCTTATTGGGCCTTATTTGCTTTATTTGGCCTTATTGGGCCTTATTGGATCTTATTGGGCCCTATTCGGCCTTGTTCGGTCCACTTGGTCATATTAGGCCATATTGAGCCTTATTGGGCTTTTTTGGGCTTATTGGGCTTTTTTGGGATTATTGGGCCTCATTGGGCTTTATTGGGCCTTATTGGGCCTTATTGGGCCCTATTCGGGCCTATTGGGGGCTTTTTGGGGCCTTATTGGGCCTTATTGGGCCTTATTGGGCTTTATTGGGCCTTATTGGGCTTTATTGGACTTTATTGGGCCTTATTGGGCTTTATTGGGCCTTATTGGCGCTTATTGGGCCCTTATTGGGCATTATTGGGCTTATTGGGCCTCATTGGGCTTTATTGGGCCTTATTGGGCCTTATTGGGCCCTATTCGGCCTTATTGGGGCCTTATTGAGCCCTTATTGGGCCTTTTTGGGCCTGATTGGGCTTTTTTGGGCCTTATTCGGCCTTATTGGGCCTTATTGGGCTTTATTGGGCATTATTGGCGCTTATTGGGCCCTTATTGGGCATTATTGGGCCTTTTTGGGCTTATTGGGCCTCATTGGGCTTTATTGGGCCTTATTGGGCCTTATTGGGCCTTATTGGGCCCTATTTCGGCCCTATTCGGTCCAATTGGGCCTTATGGAACCCTTATTGGGCCTTATTGTGCCTTATTCGGCCTTATTGGGCCTTATTTGCTTTATTCGGCCTTATCGGGCTTTATTGGGCATTATTTGGCCTTATTGGGCCTTATTGGCCCTTTTTCGGCGTTGTTCGGTCCAATTGGGCCTTATTAGGCCTTATTGGGTTTTTATTGGGCCTTATGGGGCCTTATTGGTCCCTATTCGGCCTTATTGGGCCTTATTTGTTTTATTCGGCCTTATCGGGCTTTATTGGGCGTTTTTTGGCCTTATTGGGCCTCATTGGGGTTATTGGGGCTTATTGGGCCTTATTCGGCCTTGTTCGGTCCAATTGTGCCTTATTGGGCCTTATTTGCTTTATTTGGCCTTATTGGCCTTATTGGATCTTATTGGACCTTATTGGATCTTATTGGGCCCTATTCGGCCTTCTTGGGGCATTATTGAGCCGTTCATGGGCCTTTTTGGGCCTGATTGGGCTTTATTGGGCCTTATTGGGCCTTATCGGGCTTTATTGGGCTTTATTGGGCCTTATTGGGCCTTATTGGGATTTATTGGTCCTTATTGGGCCTTATTGGGCATTATTGGGCCTTATTAAGCCCTTATTGGGCCTTATTGGGCCTGTCTGGGCTTTATTGGGCCATATTGGGCCTTATTGGGTCTTCATCCGCCCTTATTGGGTCTTATTGGGACTTATTGAGCCCTATGCGGCCTTGTTTGGTCCAACTGGGCCATATTGGGCCTTATTGGGCCTTATTGGGGCCTTATTGGGCCTTATTGGGCTTTATTGGGCCTTATTGGCCCTTATTGGGCACGTATTGAGCCATTATTGGTCCTTATTGGTCCTTATTGGGCGTTATTGGACATTATTGGGTCTTATTGGGCCCTTATTGGGCCTTATTGGGCTTTATTGGGCCTTATGGGGCCTTATTGGGCCCTATTCGGCCTTATTCGGTCCAATTGGGCCTTATTGAACTCTTATTGGGCCTTATTGGGCCTTAATGGGCCTTATTTGCTTTATTTGGCCTTATTGGGCCTTATTGGATCTTATTGGGCCCTATTCGGCCTTAATGGGGCCTTATTGAGCCCTTATCTGCCTTTTTGGGCCTTATTAAGCTTTATTGAGCCTTATTGGGCCTTATTGGGCTTTATTGGTCCTTATTGGGCCCTATTCGGCCTTGTTCGGTCCAATTGGGCCATATTGGGCCTTATTGGGCTTTATTGGGCCCTTATTGGCCACTTATTGGGCCCTTATTGGTCCTTATTGGTCCTTATTGGGCATTATTGGGCATTAGTGGGCCTTATTGGGCCTTATTGGCCCTTATTGGGCCTTATTCGGCCTTGTTCGGTCCCATTGGGCCATATTTGGGCCTTATTGGGCCTTATTGGGCCTTATTGGGCCCTTATTGGGCCTTATTGGGCCTTATTGGGGCCGTATTGGGCCTTATGGGGCCTTATTGGGCCCTATTCGGCCTTATTCGGTCTAATTGGGACTTATTGAACCCTTATTGGGTCTTATTGGGACTTATTGGGCCTTATTTGCTTTATTTGGCCTTATTGGGCCTTATTGGATCTTATTGGGCCTAATAAGATCTTATTGGGCCCTATTCGGCCTTAATGGGGCCTTATTGAGCCCTGATTGGGCCTTTTTGGGCCTTATTAAGCTTTATTGAGCCTTATTGGGCCTTATTGGGCTTTATTGGGCCCTTATTGGCCACTTATTGGGCCCTTATTGGTCCTTATTGGGCTTTATTGGGCCCTTATCGGGCATTATTGGGTCCCTATTGGGCCTTATTTGGACTTATTGTGCCCTATTCGGCATTGTTCGGTCCAATTGGGACATATTGGGCCTTATAGGGCCTTATACGGCCTTATTGGGCCTTATTAGGCTTTATTGGGCCTTATTGGGCCTTATTGGGCCCTTATTGGGCCTTTTTGGGCCTTATTGGGCTTTATTGGGCCTTATTGGGCCTTATGAGGCCTTATGGGGCCTTATTGGGCCTTACTGGGCCTTATTGGGCCTTTTTGGGCCTTATGAGGCCTTATGGGGCCTTATGAGGCCTTATTGGGCCTTATGAGGCCTTATGGGGCCTTATTGGGCCTTATTGGGCCCTTATTGAGCATTATTCGGCCTTATTGGGACTTATTGGGCCTTTATTGGGCACGATTTTGTTTTTTTTGTATTTGTATTTATTACTCTCGTATGGGGGGTACACCTGTTGAGAGGAGAGTTCCGGACTAAGACGTAGACATAGTTCGCGGATACATAAATAGAATTGTCGTACGCTTTATAACAAAAACAAAAATTAACCTAGTATGAATTAAAACGAATGGGCGCTATAAACTTAAAGAGAAGCTAAAACTAGTCGCCCAGCAGAAATTGTCTTGTGACATGGGTCGCTCTCACAAATCTTAATAGTATTTTTGCTGAGAAAAGATCTGTGTTACATATTAGGGTACAAAAAAGGTTGTTAGGTGAACTCGCGGGAACAAGTGCAGCAAAATCGCGGCGGACTGGCGCAAGTGATGGGCATTCAGCGAAAATATGACGAAGAGAGTCTGGCACATTCATATTGTACAGAGAACATGGCGTTTGCGGATTGAAGCTGAGACGCATACCGGAGACTGAGAGCGAGCGCGTGAAAAGTGTTGCCAGTCTAAGTTGAGCTTTTACTCTTAGGCAAGGCAGAGGCAAACGCAGCGGGTACAGCGTATATGACGAGTCGGAGAGCTGGCGGAAAATTGGCAGCTGTACATTCTCAGAATTATAGTATCTTGCCAAATCTTTTGTTTTACAAGAGTCCATATATTTAGCAATTAAACGCGGGTCAGCGTCCGCCCAGGACTCGGCGTCAAAGCTGCCCCGCAGAGCATCCGCATCCGCCTCATCCAAAAGCGAGAGGAGCTGCGTAAGCCAGTTTCGCGGCTCCTCAGGAGATAAAACAGACAGCTCTCTTAAACGAATAAGCAAAATCTTGGGCAGCCTGGAGTCGGGCAGTCTGAGGGTCTTAATTATCCATTTTAGCGACTGATTTAGTATCTCGACCGCAATCGGAGGGATACCGAGCTCTAGACGAATTAAATAGGCCGGGGCATTTCTCGGCGAATGAAGAAGCCTTTTAAAAAAGTCAATCTGCACCGACTCCAGCCTGTCTAAGTATCGGAGAGCCCAAAACGGAGCTGCGTATAAAAGGACCGATGTAACCAAGGCTTTGTACAGTTTCCAGTATGCGTCCCACGCATCCATCTTCGCAGAGTTTATTGTCGCCAGAGACGCAGCGGTCGCGGCCCCTGTTCGAATGACGGCGTCCTCAAACGGCTGAAGGCCCGACGCTGAAGAGGAAAACACAATGCCTAAAAATCTGTATGCGCTTGTAATTTCAATAGGAGTGTTATCGAACAGAAATCCTCTCGAGAACTGGTCGAGCGGGCCAGCCCTTCTGAAACAAATTATCTTGGTCTTCTCGACATTTACGGTGAGCTGGTTAGTCGAGCAGTAGTCGGAGAGGATTCTTAGCTTATGGCGAAGATCTGAGGGAGAAAAAGCAAGAATAGTAAGATCATCAGCGTAGAGGAGCATTAGCAGATCGACGGATCTGGTAACGTCCACCCCGCGAACATTGTTATCCCGGAAAAAAGTGACTATGTCTGAAATGTACAAAATAAATAATAATGGACTCAGAATTTCGCCTTGAAGCACACCTACGGATACATTGAAACGCGACACTCCACCTTCATCGTTGTTAAACAAAACTGACGCTGCACGATATAGCGCGCTAAGCACCCTGACGAATTTAGCGCTAACACCTAGTCCAAGGAGCTTACGCCATAGGAGAGCATGAGGGACGGAATCAAAGGCCCTCTTAAAGTCAACGAAAAGGCTGAAAAGTTTCGCGTTCAGGCGTCGCAAGATGACCTGCGCGGATGCGAGGAGGCAGAAGATGTTGTCCACGGTCCCCCTCCCACCCCGAAAGCCAGATTGCTCCTCCGGAAGAATGGCTCTCTGCGTTGCCCACTTGGACAGGCGTGTACATAAGATCTGAGAAAAGAGCTTCGCCAGGGCGTTAGTTATCGCAATTATACGGTAATTAGAGGGGTCGTGACGCGCACCTTTCTTGTACAGGGTAAAGATCGTCGAATCGGCCCATCCTTGGGGAAAGACCTCCTTAGCAAAAATCCTATTAAAGAACGAAAGAAGGGGAGAAAGTCCTTGGGAGTCCATGTGCTTAAGAAGTTCAGCGGGAATTTTGTCCGGCCCAATGGCTTTCCCCACCCTCAGGGCTCTTAAAATGTCTCTAAGTTCTGACGCAGAGAGAGGTGAGTCCAGCTCGGGGTCAAAAGTGCCAAAATACTGCACAGGCGAGAAATCTGTTTGAGGGAAGATCTCGCGAAAAAACGCGTTCCAGGCTTCCTCTGACACTTGATGACGAAGCGTGGGTTTTGAGCGAAACTTGCGTATTGCAGACCAAAAATCTGCAGAATTACGGACTGCCGCAAATCTGTCGGCAATATTATAGTCAAAGGAACGTTTCTTGGCTGTTAGTAAGTTAGAGTAAAATCTGCGAGATTCCCTAAACTCTTCCGAGGTGACCGCGCTATATCCCGACCCTCTCATACGTCTCAGAGCACGCGCGAGAGATCTCTTCGCGGAGAGACACTCCCTGTCGAACCACTGATTTTCAAAATCACGGGACGAATTATTAACGCGGATACAAAAATCTTTTAAAAGTCCGGATGAAAGCGCCGAGCCACGGATTGCTTCAATTAACCGACTATAGTATTCGTCGAGATCATTAGAGACAGTGGAAACGGCGCTATGAAACGAGGCCGAGACAGACGCTTGAAAAGACGCAAAAACAATACTTGCCCCTTCCGGGGGGTCCTGATAACGGGTCACTCGCCGAATTACAGAGCCCCGAGCAGATGCCTGAGGGGGAGGTTCATCCTCGGAGAGATAAAGCTCCACGAACACAGGCAGATGGTCGGAGCCGCATAGATCGTCGCCGATCGTGAGATCGTGAATATAGTGTACATGCGGACTCGAAACCCAGACGAGGTCAACGACGCTAAAGCCCCTCTGCCCGAGAAACGTGTAATGTGCCGGGAAGTCACTGGACGATCGGCCATTTAACAAGGCAAAATTATTAGTAGTCATAAAATCGGACAAGAGGGTTCCGCGGCGGTTGAGAGTCTCGTCATGGGATAACCTACATGCTCGCACAGAGGACTCCTCAAAAATTTGAGTTATAACACTTAGTGAGTCGGACGAGCCCACTCGACAATTAAAATCACCTCCCAGAATAAAAATACAGTCCGAGAACTGGACATTCAGTGAGTCTAGAACAGATTGTAAAGAGGAAAGCAGAGGTTCTAAATCGGATTGCGGAGAAAAATAAAAAGAGCCTATTATTAAGTTGAGCGGATGCAGATTCAATTTATAAAAAATCCAATGAGGTGACGAATTTAAAAGAATATAACTTATGTTGGGGCTGACTAAAGACAAAAGGCCTCCGCTACTGCGGCCAAAGTTACTGGAGCGGATGGCAGGAGAGTTGATCACTGAATGTCCAGAAGACAGAACCTCTGCGCGAATTTCGGTATCCCTCCAGGTTTCTGCGAAATTTACAACATTATGTGCGGAGTAAAAAGAGGTCTTTATAATATTAAAAAAACCGCGACCGTTCCAAAAAATTATTTTAAAAAAATGACGAATAGACGACTTAACACTAGCTGATGAAGATACTGCTGCAGACGACGATGACGAGGACACGATGACAGGAGACTCAGGGCGGGGGTAAATTAAAAACCCGGATTAGCTGCTGGAGAAGATCGAACGGTGTCCATACTGGAAGGTCTTAACAGGTTTTGCCTGCGGCTGCTTTGCGGGTGACTGGCTGACGAGAGGCGATACGAGGCCGAATTGCTCCTCACTGACGGTTCTGAGCACGGAATATTAAATTCTTGTTCCGCGTCCGACCATTGCAGCCACACGTTATTGGTGGCAATAGCATCGCCCTTTTTGACGAAAGCTGCGCCAATGGAAGCGGCGGCGCGGCGAGCTACTCTGACCTTATAGGCTTTAAGACGCTCTCTGTCAGAATAGTCCGAATTAATAAAGATGGACGTGGACTGGAGCGCCGTTTTCTTGGATGACAAAATTAGAGATTTGTCATCCTCTAACATCAACTCTACCAGATAGGTCGGAGGCTTGGTGCGGATTTGCCTAGCAGCGGCAACTGAGGATTCCAGAGGAAATTTGGATGAAAGAAATTTTGAAATTTCCTTCCTTAGAAGATCTGGGCCGGGAACATAACCAGAAAGGATTATGTTCTTCCGCTTAATTAATTTGTCTTACACATCGAGCTTGTCCGTGAGTGACTTAATAAGCGCGTCCTGAGAGACGATCTTTTCCTCTAAAAAACTAAGACGAGACGAAAGGTCGGAGTTAATTTGCTCCACCGTTGATTTAACCGCCACGATTTCGCTCGTGCAGTTATCCATGCCCGCTTGAAGCGAGGCAGACTGCTGCCGGATTTCAGTCAGTAGCGACTGCTGAAGTAACTCCAGCGTTAGTGGCGGCTTGCTAGAAGACATAGCTGGTGAATCCGGTAGCTGATGGTCCAGATGATTTTGTCCTGCTGACGAAAGTCTTCTTTGCCTAGCTCGCTGTAGGTCGTTCAGATCGTCGGTATCGGTTAGGCCGTCGCGTTTTCGTTTGGCGAAACCGAAATCTTCGAGCGTGCTGCAGCTGTTCAGGCGCAGCACTTTCTCCTTGCTCGCAGCAGAGGGGCGACCGATGAGAACAGCCGTGCGCAAGAGAGACGGCGAACGAACTGCCTCACTGCAACTTGAAGAGGCCGTAGACGGGGCAGGCACTTGTAATTCGCTGCGAGGCGGGCTAGTTGCCGGCATGAGTCGCACGTAAGAGACGCGTGGCTAGAGCGCAGATTGCGCAAGTGCCGCACACACGTAAAGCACTAACTCACCGATGTGATGGCGAATCGCACCCGAAAGGTGCCGTGCGGGGATCCCACCGGCAATTTACAGCCAGAATGGCAACGGCACACAGTGGCTGGAAAAGCAGTTGAAAGGCAATTCAGCGGACATAAGTCGTGCCGACGCTCGAATTCTCGATCGATCTAGTTAGTTTTTTTTTAATTTACACGGAAATAAGTATAGAATACACTGTGTATGCGGTAATTTCGTTTGCAGCGATAGAAAAATAATGGTTGCAACTATAACCGGGAGGTTACATAAGGAAAATTACACATAATGATAAGAACTAATAATGCATATCAATTATAATATACTAATGACCTACAAATGTTTAAGAAATAATTATATGATAAAATATGTGATTATATATGTATATATTAGTATATTTACAAACGCAATTAACGTTTAGACATCTTTGTTCATATCATTATAATGCGATATTTTTTATACGTTATACTTTATCAAGAATAAAAATCGTCGTTGTGTATCCATTATTTCTGGTTGATAATAATCTTTTGAACAAAATCCCTACAGTAAGCAAAATAAAAAGCAATAACACAAGGCAAGAAAATGGCGGAAACAAATTGTACTTTATTCTTTTCAATCGCTCCATATTCGCAAAATGTAGGAGCAATAAATTATTTTGGGAACTTTTATTGAGCAATCGCATTCTGTAGACATTAATTAGTATGTGCTGTACCATTTTTCTTAGTTTTGATGTCTACTAAGTACGAAATCTGCAGCTAAATTCGAAAAAATACGTGAAATTCCGGCTATGAACGCAATCTATCCCTCAAAATGTACAAGCAACAATTAATTTTGGTCAAAAACAAGCTAAACAATATCACACATATTCAGTAAGGTCTATATAATATGATACAGAAATAAAAGTTACTGAAATAATTTATTGATCGTACGTTTTAGGTGTAGACTGCGTTCATATCTGGAATTTCGCATATTGTTCTATTTCAGCTGCTGATTTCATACATAGTAGCCATCAAAACCACGTAAAATGGTACCGGACATACTGAGTGAGGTCTGTAGAATGTGAGGAATCATTAAATTTCAATTTCCGTGGTTTCATTCTTAAGAAACGCAGTCCTTACATAGAAATTTTTGGATACACATATTGTGACTTCTTTTTTGATAAAATTATGAGATCTAAAATAAAAGTCTGGAAATCTACAGAGAAGATTACAACAAGGAATATGGTTCGGTTTTGGCCGCTATACAATGAATTCCTTGCATAGAAATGTTTGCATAAAATTTTGGTAGATTCTGTTCGTATGGAGTAAACTTTATCTAAAATAAAACATCTGGAAGTAGCGAAAGATTACTATCGAATTTCTATTTCTGTGGTTTTACCCTTATGAAACAAAGTCATAACCTAGAAATTTTTGGATTCACTTATGGTGGCATCTTTTTGGATAGAATTATCAGAAGCTAAATTTAAATATCTGGAAATGCAAAAAGATGCTTATGAAGAGGTGTGTTGTTCTGTTTGGACCCCTATAAAATGAAATCCTTGGATATAAATTTTTTTATCAAATTTTTGTGCTTTTTTTTGGGTACAAGAACCGTTATCTAAAATAAAAAAATCGGGATATCCAAAAGATGCTTATAGGAAGGAATATTGTTTGGACCCCTATAAAATGAATTCCGTGCATAGAAATTTTTGGATAAAATTTTGGTGGCTTCTTTTTGGATAGACTAAGCCTTATCTAAAATAAAAAGTGTGGAAATAACGAAAGATGATTCTGAAATTTCCAAAAAGATGCTTATGAAGAGGTGTAAAATGAAAAAAAAATTCGATGCAAGGAACTCATTTAATAGGGGTCCAAACCGAACAATATTTCTTTTCATAAGCATGTTTATGGAATTCCAGATTTTTTATTTTAGATAACATCCATTTTTCTATATTAGTTGACACCCAAAAAGAAGCCACCAAAATTTTATACAACAATTTCTATGCAAGGAATTCATTTTATACGGATCGAAACCAAACAATATTCCTTCTTACATGAATTTATTTGGATTTCTAGATTTTTTATTTTAAATTCTGATAATTTGTATCCAAAAAGGAGCCACCACAAGTGTATCCGAAAATTTCTCTTCAAGAAATTCATTTTATAGGCGTCCAAACGGAACAATATTTCTTTTCATTGGCATTTTTTTGGATTTCCAGATTTTTTATTTTACACCCTGATAATTTTATCTAAACAGAAACCACCATAAATGAGAGCAAAAATTTCTATGTAAGGACTTTGTTTCATAAGAGTAAAACCACGAAAATTTAAATCTCATAGTAATGTTTCGGTATTTCCATATTTTTTATTTTAGCTAAGAGGTATTCTATCTAAAAAGAAACCACCAATATTTTATCCAAAAATTTCTATGCAAGGAGTTCACTTCATGGGGGTTCAAACGAAACAATACTCCTTTGTATAAGCATCTTTTTAGATATCCAGATTTTTTATTTTAGATAACGCTTCTTCGATCGAAAAGGAAGCCACCATAAATGTATCAAAAAATTTCAAAGTAAGGGTTTTTTTGTTATAAGAATAAAACCACGGAAATTAATATTTCATAATAAACTGTCGGCATTTCTAGATTTTTATTTTAAATAAGGTTTATTCTATTCAAAAAGGAGCCACCAAAATTTTATCCCAAAATTTCTATGCACGGATTTTTATAGAGGTCCATATCAAACAATATTCCTTTCTATAAGCATCTTTTGGATATCCTGATTTTTTTATTTTAGATAACGGTTCTTGTACTCAAAAAAGGCACAAAAATGGGTCCATACCGAACAATACACCTTTTCATAGACATCTCTTTGGATGTCCAGATATTTTAATTTAGATTCTGAGTATTCTGTCCAAAAAGATGCCACCATTAGTGTATTCAAAAATTTCTATGTAATGACTTCGTTCTAAAAGGGTAAAACACGGAAATTGAAATTCGATAGTCATCTTTCGCTATTTACTGATTTTTTGTTTTAGATAAGGTTTATTCTGTACGAAAAGAAGCCACCAAAATTTTATCCAAACATTTCTATGCAAGGATCATTTTATAGGGGCCCAAACTGAACCATATTCCTTTTCGTAACCAACTCTTTAGATTTCCAGATTTTTTATTTTAGATCTTGATAATTTTATCCAAAAAGAAACCACCATATGGGTATCCAAACATTTCTATATGACGACATTGTTTCATACGAGTAAAACCACGGAAATTGAAATTTCATAATCACCTTTCGGTATTTTCAGATTTTTTGTTTTAGATAAGATTTTTTCTTTTTAAAAAGAAGACGCCAAATGTTTTATAGCCAGAGAAGTTTTCGGAGACACTTACGGTCGCTTATAGTGTGATTATATCCAGATAAACTCTGATATTTTATCGCTTTGTATTTTCGCTTTCCTACCCTTCAAAACCAGTCGAGATATTGACTTTTCAGGTTTAGGGACTTTTGGTTGTACAGGTTTAAGGACCTAAAATACCAGAATGTACGTTCATGGGCACAGTTTTTGTCATAAAAGGCAGCAACAAATTAGCTCGGTAACCAACATTGCTATATCTTACTGTGCTATATTCTGGAAAAATTTCGTTTCTGTTGTAAGACAATATCTTTTGTTTTGATGGCTAAAAAATAGGAGGGTAACGTCAATAAAATATCCGTTTTATGTACATGGACACATTTTTTGGGCTAAAATATAGTAGCAACATGTTTTTCATAAATTATGAACATTTTTCTGCAAAGGTTAATTTATTGCCACAGATCTATATACCATAGCTCTGAAAAGATGATCAAAAGATTTTGTCTAACTAAATAATAACTAAATAACTAAATAAAAAAATAACTAAAATAATAAATAATAATAAATAACTAAATAAGCCCGTGTGTATCACTACGTATGTAATCATGTTAATCAATATTTTGTATTTAGTATGCATGTAATGCTACCATAGTCACAAATCCATAAGAACAATTGGTCATGACTAACTTTAAAAGTTATTCTGAAAGTTATTATAACATTTTTAATTAATGAACATTTCATACTATCACAACCTATACTAATTTCATAAAATTTATTCCATTTAAATATTAGAAGATATAATTGAAATCTGACGTATCTATTCAATTGTTCGACGATCAGCAATTTCAGAATGTATACGGACATTTGCTTTACTAGTGTTATTTGAACATTGTGACGTAAATCTCGAGTTTATTTTTGGAAGAATACTTTCGTGGGTTTGAGTGAATGTGATTTATATTAAATGAGAAATTAACAACTTTAAAAATGAGTTTTACGATTAGTCATAACCAATTATTTTTATGGTTATGTAATGAGACTAACATGAGTATAAATAATATTGCCGTTATTATGCAAAACATTAAAGAACAACATAATTATACTGAGGCTGAATATCATGAAATTGAAATAAAGTTACGCAATAATTTCTGGCCATCCTTCAAGAGAAAGTGGGATGCTACCTCTCGCAATAAAAAAACATTTTTAGCGAGATGTACCCGGTTCATGGAAAATTCTTTTCATATTGAATTTGCAGCAAATGCAACAACTTCGAATGCTACACACTCATCAACACCAAATGTGACAAGTGGAAGACCGCGTTTGCCGTACGAAGAAGTTTCTGACCGAACAAAACGACGAAAGGTTAACGAAATTCTTAAAAATCATACACATGAAGAAATTATCCGAGCTGGGAAAAAATTGCAATCGAATATGAATGCTGAAGATTTTGATGAACCTATTGCAGAAGATGACTACGACGACATCGAGACTGGAGATGAAAATATTGACAGTACGGGTATTGCTACTGAGTGTACAACGAATAATGATAATAATGTTCTGAACATGTCATTGGCCATGTACATGGATTTAAATTTGACAAAAGAAAAATATAATAAATTACGAAAACACCAAGAGCGAATGTTTCATGATAAACTGCATCCACCGTATGAGAAAATTGTAGAAGCAAAAAATCACTGTTATCCAGAAAATATACAAATAAATGAATTTGGTGGACGCGTAAATCTACAATCACTATTAGATCATACATTTCAACGAATTATAAAATCAATGAATATTACAAATGAGATGCCAACAAATGTTATTTTGATAGGAAAATGGGGCATGGATGGGGCGTCTAACCAACAAACTACTAACCAAAAATGGATAACCCAGAGTGAAAATGAAACTGGATGTCAGCTCATTAATAGGGATGCCTCTGTTTTTATTATTACCTATGTCCCACTACTTATAATTAGCGTTGACGAAGATACCACATTATGGAAAAACCATAGTCCGTCATCGACAAGATTTTGCCGACCATTGAATTTCCAATTCGTAAAAGAAACAACAGAACATACTTTACAAGAATATCAACATTACAAAGAAGAAATTGATCAGTTAAATACGTCGCAAATAAATATTAACGGGAAATTATTCAGTGTGAGATACAAATTACAGTGTACAATGATAGACGGCAAGACATGCAATGCCTTAACAGGACAAACATCGTCTTCAAATTGCAATGTGTGTAACGCTTCACCTAGTAAAATGAACGACTTGCCGTATATTTTAAGTTTATCACCAAATAATAAAACATATATATTTGGTTTGTCGACATTGCACTGTACAATTCGTTTCATGGAATGCATATTACACATTGCATACAACATTGACTTCAAACGATCACAAGCACGAGGTGATAATAAAGTCGTAAAAAGCCAGAGAAAAAAACGTATTCAGGACAGTTTGAAAGCAAACCTCGGTATCACTGTGGATGTTGTGAAACAGGGGTACGGAACGACAAATACTGGCAATGTTGCCAGGAAATTCTTTTCAAATCCTGAAGTTGCAGCGCAGTCTACCGGTGTTGATGTTTCCTTAATTGTACGTTTTCGAAATATTTTACAAGTTGTTGTAAGTGGTCGTAAAGTAGACATTGAAAAGTTTAAAGTATATTGCATGGAAACTGCGGAACTGTATATACAATTATATAAGTGGTATAATATGCCTCCCACTGTACATAAATTACTAATACACGGAGCTGACATTATCGCAGTATCTCCTGTTCCGATTGGACATCTATCCGAAGAAGCTCAAGAGGCAACCAATAAAATATTTAGACTTGCAAGAGCAAATCATAGTAGAATGCACTCTCGAGTAAAGACTAATGAGGATATTATGCACCACTTACTAATTCATTCCGATCCTGTGATTAGTAACCTCCGAATAATTCAAGAAAAAAAAAGTGATGAACTATGTGAAGAAGCAGCAGATTTATGTGAAGACTAAGACATTCATACGAATGTACTAAAATAAACTATCCTTTATTATACATACAATATTAAAAGTAATCATATATGAAAGTTTTACCAAATATAAATTCCTAACATTGATATTAATTATTATTTTAACTACAATACCGATATTATTTCTGGAGTTGTGACATGTTGAAACATTAATTATAATTGTTATATAAATATTATATATTGTGGCAGTAATCTTAGAATGTAATCGATATTATCTAATCTGACTTTGTTTGACATCAACTTTCGTTAAAAATATTCCTCAAAATATCCAATTCCCCAAGTTTTGTGTAAAAAATTTTGTAAATAACTAACACAATTTGGTTTGATATTTTTTCGAAATTATTTCTACTCATGCGGTAGAAATAAAGTTTATATTTATGCAATAAAGCAGTATCATCAGTAAAAGGATATCCGGTGTTCACCTTTCTTCAGCATAGAGCAGGTTCCAGCTAGATTTTAAAATGTGCCCAAGCAACATTATCAAAACCAAACAAAATTAAAGGAAAAAAGGAACGCTGCGTAATCCAGTAGGTCCTTACAGCTACAAACCAAAGTCATCAAAACCAAACCAGACGAATTGGAAAATTTGTTCTTTTTTACTTGCTTATATGTTTCTCTATTGACGATGCTGTTGCTTCTATATATATAAAAAAAAAATAGCTAGGGTTTGCCAGCTTAAGCTGAAGCTACAAAACCCCTAGCCAAAAAACACACTTAGGCACATTGATACCATACCAAACTAGGTTCAAAATTTTTTGCTGTTTTGTTGCTGCAAAAAACAATGGGAATAAATATCTCAGTACCTATTACTAGTCGTGTGACCACAAACGCGGCATTTTATTTACAAATACAAAATTAACTAAAAAGTCGCAGCAACAAATTCGTTTGACGACCTACGATACTTTATCATATTCTACAATATTCTTAGATAATTTTGCATATCATATCCCTTGGTTTTGATGACAACTGACTCGGAAATCAGCAGCCAAAAATAATTAATACAAAGTAATTGTTTATTAGATTGTTTATAAAAAACGTTAGCATTTTTGTTAATTTTGTTCAATATTGGAAACTTGTTTCCAGATGTGAAAAGAAGCTTCTATAAAAATTTCAGGCCTGGACGCGTTTTTGGCTGGCTGTAATTAGCATTTTAGTCTTAGTATACAGTAATTGTTTATTAGATTGTCAATAAAAAACGGTAGCATTTTTGTTAATTTTTTTCAATATTGGAAACTTGTTTCCAGATGTGAAAATTAGCTTTTGTGAAAATGTCAGGCCCAGACGCGTGTTTGGATGGTCGTAATTGGCATTTTAGTCTGAGTATACAGTAAGTGCTTATTAGATTGTTCATGAAAAACGTTAGCATTTTTGTTAATTTTTTTTCAGTTTTGGGAACATATTTCCTGATGTGAAAAGAAGCACCAGTAAGAATTTCAGACCTGGACGCGATGTGGTACTGGGCAATTCGTATTTTTATCCTAACTGTATATACATTGTTGATAAAATCGTCTAAACAATGCCAGCATTTTTGCTAAATTTTTCGCATTTGGAATACGTTATTAGACGTGAATAAAAGTTTATTATCACCCAGAAATAATGGATACACAATGGTGATTTTTATTTTTTATATAGAATAACGAATAAACAATATCGCAATATACTGGTATGAACAAAGGTGTCTAAACCTTAAGTGCATTTGTAAATAGACTAATATATACACATATAATCATCAGATATTTTATTATATAATTACTTTTTAAACATTTGTAGGGCATTCCACCCCCCCCCCCCCCCACCCCCCCCCCCCCCCACCCCCCCCCCCCCCCACCCCCCCCCCCCCCCACCCCCCCCCCCCCCCACCCCCCCCCCCCCCCACCCCCCCCCCCCCCCACCCCCCCCCCCCCCCACCCCCCCCCCCCCCCACCCCCCCCCCCCCCCACCCCCCCCCCCCCCCACCCCCCCCCCCCCCCACCCCCCCCCCCCCCCACCCCCCCCCCCCCCCACCCCCCCCCCCCCCCACCCCCCCCCCCCCCCACCCCCCCCCCCCCCCACCCCCCCCCCCCCCCACCCCCCCCCCCCCCCACCCCCCCCCCCCCCCACCCCCCCCCCCCCCCACCCCCCCCCCCCCCCACCCCCCCCCCCCCCCACCCCCCCCCCCCCCCACCCCCCCCCCCCCCCACCCCCCCCCCCCCCCACCCCCCCCCCCCCCCACCCCCCCCCCCCCCCACCCCCCCCCCCCCCCACCCCCCCCCCCCCCCACCCCCCCCCCCCCCCACATTATAATGGTAAGGCTTCTTGAGAAGATTATCTCTCATTTGTTCTCGGACAAGTATTAAATCTAGATAAGTTTACTTACTAACCAATTTGCAAATAATTTTTTTAACTTCTTCTCTAGGAAGCGCCGATAAAAGTTTTCGAACGTCGTCATTGGAAACAAGTGGTTTGAATACCTCTTGTTTCGAAATGACATTTATTTCGTTTGACGTTGGAGGTGTATCAAAATTAATTTTCTCATTTACGGATCCACTCTGAGTTGCGCATGCATCATCAGCCAGTATAGCATCTGACACTTGTGCAAATGATGTGGATGCACATTGGATCGACGATGTTGACAGCGGTTCATGTGACACTAAACCTTCTGCAGGTAGTTCTGGTAAAGTAAATATTATCAATTACAATTTCAATGAAAAATGCTAAAATTAAATAAATATATATATATATATATATAATGACGTAATGTGGCCATATATATATATATATATATATATATATATATAACGTAATGTGGTCATTTCGCGGACCCGATTTTTTTATATATAACTCGTCTATGTATCGGTCATTTTGCGGACTTCGGGAAAAATTAAATTTGGTCTATTTGGATCTTATCAAGCTTAACTAGGCTGCGTGCGCTGGGGGGCTCCGCCCCCCAGACCCCCCGCTAAAAACTATCCTAACCCAACCCTACCAAACCTCGCCTAGACCTAGTTGTGCCTAAAGTTTGGTGCGAAATTATGTTCCCTATAGCAAAAACATAGGGTCCGCATAATGCCCATCATGTATAAAAAAAAAGTCCTCGAAATGACCAGAAAAATACTTTCTTTTCGCGGGACGGTCCGCGAAATGACAAAAAGTCCGCAAAATGACCGATCTGTTTAAAAAAAAGTCCGCAAAATTACCACAAAACACATATATATATATATATATATATATATATATATATATATATATATATATATATATATATATATATATATATATATGCGAAAGTCAAGATGTAGAGGAGAGTACGGGCGGACACTAGATGGCGAGCCGGAAAGGAAAGCTGAAGAGTTATAGGAGGTAATGGAGAACATAGAAAAAGAATAGGAAGAATGGATGAAGAAATACGAGTAAAGAGTCGAAAGAGAAGGAATAAAGTTACAAGGAAGATAGACAATAGAGACAATACAAGAGAATCTAATGAAGAAAGTGCGATGCGAGGTAGATGAAAGTGAAAAAGGCGAATAACGGGGAAAACCAGTGATGAAGTAGAAAAAAAGGAAAAGCGAGAGAGAGAGAACAAAATAGGTTACTCTTAGAAAGGTGTGAAGAAAGAAAAAGAAGATATGCAAGAAAAAAGAACGTAGTTTTAAAAGAAGTTATTGGAAGCGAGGCTACCACAAAAGAAACAAATACAAATAGGAACGGACAAGAAAGAAATAAAGCTGATGGAATTAATTTCAAATCATGCAAAGAGTTAGAACGCATGTCATGGGATTAATTGGTGATAAAGTATGTTATTCTTAAGCGAAAATAAGTTGTATATTATAAGATAATACAAATAATAATATCTTAACCGTTAGTCCCGACTGTTAATTCAATAAATTTTCCCCCCACTACCTGGATCAATTGAGTTATGCCGTTTGAAAATGCTTACAGTTGTGAAATTTATAAAGTATCCTTTCCATTTTCTCTAGGGTCGAAAACAACCCTGGAGTCGGAACTAAGGGTTGACAATAGAATAACTTTTTAAAAAGCGTACTGATGACCACAAAGATGACAGACTTAAAGCTGGTCCCTTGAGGGTGGTGCAATGAGCGCGGAAGGAAGGCGGATGAATGTTACACTACATCTATAAGGTCCTCACACTGGTGAATCCCTTAATTATTATTGACAAGCCTCTTACTATATATTGCTGCTGGTAACTGTGGCTTAGAATATCCGATCAGGGTAATCGCTTTGGCCATTAGGATTTCTATTGAGCAATTTTCATTGTTTGAAACAAATTTCCAAAATGAACGTATGGCAGTTTCTTTTTGTCTCTGTTTCGGACGTAAATATTTCTGTCCACATTTTCTTAGTTACCGTCACTGTAATTCGGCTTTGCAGAATATTTCATTCTTCAATTTTTCTATTAAGAATATGTAGATCAGTTAAATAATGTACAACTTTAGACAGTACAACATTTTTACAAGTACAATCAAAATAAACGACAAACGTATACAAAGTGACAACAATGAAGCGTTCTAAGTATAATAGAAACAAAATTGAAAAGACCAGCTCAATACAGTTGAAATCGTGAAGAAAGTACTTCCACTAATGTCATTTTATCATACTGCCAAATAATCGCAGTACCCAAATGACTGTTGGGAGGAAGTACGTGACTCTGCCATAAAATTCAACTTACTATAATATATTAATGAGTGATAAATTGTACTGGTTGAATTTTATACTTTTCGTATACCGGGTGAGTATCTATGATTCGAATATAGGGCACGCCGTGTTATCGATTTGGCGATTGTGATTGGTCGATACAAGCTGCAAGGTCTCTTCTCAGTGACCACGATGGAGCTCTCGCAAAGGCGTGCAGTGATGCTACTACACAACGAAGGAACGTTTTTGCCTTAATATTTACATGCACTTCATAATTCGGTATGTTATTTGACTGTATTTTAGTAAAATTTGACTTACTGTATACGGTTTTGTAGTTTTTGTCACTGCGCGCCTTTACGTGAGAAGAAAGCTTTCTGCTTGAATCGACCAATAGAGCACTTCATGTTCTAGCGAAATCTAGGGAAAATGGCGGATACTGGAGGAACAACATTAGACAAAGGGTGCCATAGTGGTACCTTGTGCCTAATCCTGTCCTCCAGTATACGCCATTTTTGTTGTTGTTTTCTAAACCGTGAAATGCTCTATCACAATCGCTCAATCGATAATACGGCATGCCCTATATTCGAATAGATACTCACCCGGTATAAGGCCGGCCAAATTATCTGTATATAATGAATTCGTTGAAGTTAAAAAACTCTGATTTCGTTTCATTCATCGATTTAATTACGAACAAAACTTGTATTTCGACACGACTTTCATGAATCTGGAAGAATTCTTTATGTCAATCCGAAATAACCCGAGTCATTCCGAATAAATCCGAATGAATCCTTGATTTCAATCCGAACGAAATAGGCGAGCGGTTTACCCCCGAAAAGACGCTTAAAACTGAAAGTAACCGACTAAACGCAGTACTAGTGGCTGGAAATGATTGCAATCGATCTGTAATATTATTCTGAGTAAAAACATATATGTACACTTTTTTGTTTTGAGTGGGCCGTCAATTGTTATAAACATTTTTGTAAATAAAAAATTGAAATTAGTACCAAAAAATCTGAAAAAATTCTATAAGCTTAATTAAATAAAAACAAACATTTTATGTTCTATAAACTTTTTTTGTAATATTAATAGTTTACGAGATAAATGACGATCAAAGTTGGAAAGTGCCTATATTGGTGAATTTTTTTCTCAGAAACTATTCATCGGAATCGGGTAAATCAAAAACGAAAATTTCCATACAACCTTCATCTACAATGGGCTATTTTTTAAATTTGGACGACTATTATAAAAATCAGTGAAATCGACGTTTGATCGGCGCCCTCCCGTACGTGGCGCGTTACCGTGCGTGGAGCGCTTTCGTACATGGGGCGATGTACTGCACACGGGTGTCAGGAAGTAAAAAAAAGTTTCACTACGATAACGACGAAATCTGAAACGGTAGAATACCGCATTAGATGCCTAGAAACCCGAACCTAGTAATAGAAAAATCACAGCGGTTCATGTGCGAAATATTTATACATAACAATGCCATTTGTTACTATCATTTTGCGGCATACTTTTTTGAGACGATCGATTTTTACGACAACAATTTTGTTATGGTTTTTGGGGTCGCTGATTACAAATTTAAAGTCAGTATTTAAAAAATCAAAATGTCGGATACAAATATGGCGGACGAAATTTTAAAATTTCATCGGTTTCACTTAAAGCTTTTTACTCGGGGGTTTTTGAGGTCACTGATTAAGAAATGGAAGTTAATTTTGAATCATATTATCGCTGATTGGGAATTTCAGGATTTGAGATCGTATCGTATGTCTGTCATTTTGAAATTTTGAACACTGACTTCAAATTTGTAATTCTATGTTCTGAATAATTTATACTACGATTTTCTTATTAGAGCGCTATATTAAGCTTAATTTTTTAGAAAAAAATAACTGTATTTAGTTTGTACAATAATAATAACAACATAACAATTAAATATGTTTAGACGAAAAATCAACGACAGCTGCTTTTAACTTGATTGGATAATTTGGATCTTGCATGTTGTTTAATTTTCGTCTATTCCAAAATTTCAAGAACTCGTGATGTATGGACTCTCCCGCTTGTTCGGACCACATACCGAAACCTTCCTCTTCTTTGAGATATTTTAGAGATTCTTCAACATGATTAAATATAACATGAATTTTCAAAGTCTCAGTCACATCAATAGATAGGAGAGCTTTTCTTAGGTCATTAATATGCTTCTTTAAATCGGATTGGACCCTTTTTACGGCAAAACAGGAATGAACGATTTTGTCCATGGCTTTGAATGCTGCTACGAATGGTAGAAGGGGCAATTGTCCCCCTATGCTCTGACATATTTCTGGATTTAGCAATTTATCGGATTCCTTGAGTAATTTTTTGCATGCATTTCCTTCAAATGCCTCTTCGTGATAGTTCTTTGAAACCAAATTCAAGCTTTGAGGCCACAGGAGAGCTTTTTCTTTACCAAGCAATGGCACAAGAGCATTCCAAAAAATATGGTTAACAAATCCTTGAAGTATGTGTAGCTCTGGAACTATACATTTTTCAATCACTTTAACGTTGTCATTATCGTCAAACAAAGGAGGATTTACAGTACTACAATACTGAGCAGCATTTTTCTTTTTACTCCCATGGATTGCAAATTGATTATAATCATCGCGAAGGTCACCGTAAGTTTTACTCCTCAAAGGGTTTTCAATAACCTCAAAATCACTGTCTTCATTACTTGGTGCTTCATCAAAAGTTTCTAGGTCCTTACGATCTCGCAAATCTTGTAACGTAATGAAACAATACGGACATGGATAAGTAGCTGTGGCCGTTTGTTGTCCGTTAACGAGGAGCATCAACTTAAAGTCGGAGACGAATTTCATCGAAATATCATTGATCTTTATGAGATCAAACAATACCTTTAAATTTTCGTACGTCTCCTTAATTCCAGGTACAATACCCAGCATTATTAGCTTGTGCACACTCGTGAATTTTTCAAATTTTATTTTTTTGGACGACGTGTTCTCTTGATCTAAATGTTCCAGGTATTCAGAAACATAATTTTCTGGGAGCACTGACATACAAATTTTGAAGAAACCCTGTCCGCCATCCGCCATAACTTTAACCACGTGATTGCCAATGAAATTTCTTTTTTCTAAAACATTTTGTAGAATTTCTTCTGCATTACACCAGACAACAGGCCTCTGCTGTTTAACAAGGCTTTTCTCAACATCAAAGTTCAAGATATCGTGGTAATAGAAATCGTTTAATAGTTTAGCCCTTTTTGAAACCTCCTGCGAATAATAAGCGGGTACACTCTTCCTCCCAGCATTGCTCCTGAGGAAATGACTCAAAGTTTTCATTTCTTTATTTGAAGAACCATTCTTTACTTGATAAGTATTCAAGTTTACACTTGAAAAAATTGGTTCCTTGGTGATCTCCTTCAGGATGATCATTTTCTTGCCACCCGTTGTACTGAGGCTCATAGTGCTCTGAGAAACATCGTTTGAAGTAATCTTTTGCCTACTAATTTCAGAATACAAAGAGGTACACAGCTGTTCCTGTTGTTTCTCAGGGAGAAGACTTGTTAACTTTTTCATGTTTTCTCTTGCTCTTGCTTTTTCCCTAGAATGTGTAATACAGGTATGAGGCTTTCCTACTCCGACTTCTTGAAAGCAAATTCGGCAAATGGTCATTGTATTCGAAATTATTTTATCCTGTTTTTCAACATTGACTATTTCAGTGACACTTGAAGCTCCATACATACCATTACTGCTATCAATTCGAATTGAAGGATCAAGTGTTTCACCAACAGACAATTTTTTCTTCATTTTCAACTGACCTTTATATCTACCATTTCTGCAGATATAACAGTTACAAATAAGTTCACTTTGTTCATTATATCTTGTTTGTTTTAGCAAACATATATCTTCATAGTTTGGCATAGTTTTAAATGGTCTCCTGTCAATTTTTTGTTCATGTTCTAGAAGAATTTGACGACAAGTAACGCAAATACTGGAAGGAAATTGAGGATTGGACAAATCAAAATTTTTGTTTATGAATTTTTATATAAGTGATTCGTGTTTTTCACTGATTTGAAAATGTATCGAATTTTTAGATCCGAGATTTATTTTTCGACCACATGGAGCACAAATTTTTGTTCTATTTTCTTCGTGACTACAGCGATGATCACAAGCATTTGGCATCTTAAGAGTTTTTTCACACAAAGTTCAACACAGTGCAACTAACTACATAACAAAATGTCTATAACATTCCCATTTTTTAACTTTTCTGAAAATACAAACCCACGTGAAGAATTGAAATTACAAATGCAAAGCTCTGTATATACAGGGTCATCGAAAAGTATCGGACCCCCCTAATATCTTCAGTTAGAATGCACTTAGGAGAAAATGTCCAATAGCAAAGTTGTATGGTTTCAAGCGGGGAGTAAGATGATGACCTTGACTTTGACCTTGACCATATCCTTCAAGGTCATTTCAAGGTCAATCTTATTTTTTTAAATAGAACCCCCTACATTTTATTGCATATTCTTATAGCTTATCTCGAGAGCTTTCCTAAACACTATAATAAAATATTTTTTTATTAAGTACTTTTTGAGTTATAAAGGTTTGAAGTTAACAATTTGCCTTAACTGGCCGGACTCACACACCACTCTTGCCTTAACTGGTCGGACTCGCACACCACTCTTGCCTTAACTGGTCGGACTCGCACACCACTGTTGCCTTAACTGGTCGGACTCGCACACCACTCTTGCCTTAACTGGTCAGACTCGCACACCACTTAACAAATTGTTAACTTCAAACCTTTATAACTCAAAAAGTACTTAATAAAAAAATATTTTATTATAGTGTTTTGGAAAGCTCTCGAGATAAGCTATAAGAATATGCAATAAAATGTAGGGGGTTCTATTTAAAAAAATAAGATTGACCTTGAAATGACCTTGAAGGGCATGGTCAAGGTCAAAGTCAAGGTCATCATCTTACTCCCCGCTTGAAACCATACAACTTTGCTATTGGACATTTTCTCCTAAGTGCATTCTAACTGAAGATATTAGGGGGGTCCGATACTTTTCGATGACCCCGTATACCACATGACACGTTTCACGATTGATAATACACTCAATGAACAAGATATAATAGGTTAAAACAACTGAAAAACGCATTATATTGATTAAATGACTACTCCGTAGTAGAAGAAATGTGTGGCACTAGCAAGCGTTTATTTTCTACTATGGTCACTACAATAATTTATGTAATTTAATCCATATATATATATATATATATATATATATATATATATATATATATATATATATATATATATATATATATAAAGATTACAATAACATGCTCCAAAGGAAAAGGTATTTTAAAAGGAAACTTTTAGGGCATAATGGAAATCCATATCACTATTTTTCTCGTTAGTATTAGTATTGTTTATTATAAATTTGAAGTTAGTCTTCAAAATTCAAAATCTTTGAAATTAATTTTTAAAAACTAACTTCAAATTCGTAATCAGCGACCTCAAAAACCTCCGAGTAAAGAGCTTAAAGTGAAACCGATAAAATTTTTAAATTTCGCCCGCCATATTTGTATCCGACGTTTTGATTTTTTAAAAACTGACTTTAAATTTGTAATTACCGACCCCAAAAACCCTAATAAAATTGTTGTCGTAAAAATCGATCATCTGAAAAAAGTATGCCGCAAAAAATGACATTGTTATGTATAAATATTTCGCACATGAACCGCTGTGGTTTTTCTATTACTAGATTCGGGTTTCTGGGCATCTAATGCGGTATTCTACCGTTTTAGATTTCGTCGTTATCGTAGTGAAACTTTTTTTTACTTCCTGACACCCGTGTGCATTGGGGATACTGAACGGTATCCGCCGATCTTTTAATTATAAACTGCAATAACCATTTGAACATTGTACTATTTAGTGATTAGAATGAATTATACCTAATGTCTTATATTACAGTAATAAAAACATTTCATACATATAATATTGTGACCCCCACCCCCTCGACTTCGTCTACGCCTCCACCCGTCCGTCGTCGTCGCTCGTGGCCGCCTACAAAAAACCGAACTTTCCGGGGGGCCACAAAAATCCGCACGGCGCGCCGGATGGTAAGAGAGGGTGCCAGCCGAGCCGAAGCTCGACAAATTTATGGGCGCGCCGTACGCGCTGGTGTGCCCGCTAGCTCAGCCCCGAGTTCCCGGCTCGGCAAGGGAGAGGGCGGTATTCTCTGGCGCAGACGAAAGATTACGCGACCACGGCCGACGAGGACGGTTCACCACGTTCATCGCGCGCTCTCTAGCGCCCCAAATCACGGACGTCATCTTCTATTCGCGATTCCCAACTACGCGACGACACCCGATTCCCCGATACGCGACGACACGCGATTCCCCGACGGAGAGCTCGACAGGGACTTCCTAATACGATGCCCTGCGACGAACTCGACAGGGACTTTGCGCACGCGGTGCCTGGCGACGAACTCTACCAGGACTTTCTAAATACGGTGCCCTGCGACGAACTCGACAGGGACTTATCGCACGCGATGCCTGGCGGCGATCTCTACCAGAACTTTCTAAATACGGGGTGCCCGCCGACGAACTCGACAAGGACTTTTGAAACGCGCTGCCTTACGACGGACTCGGTCGGGACTTTCGCACGCGGTCGCGGCGCCCTATGACGACACCGTCAAGGAACCGTGCTCGCCCGATACGCACGCGCCCTCACCAAAACGACACTACATACCTACCCGAACTTATACGAATCTCATACCGAAACTACACTGAACGACGTTATTCGAACCACACGAACTTTACCGAAACCGACCAAATTGACTGATTCTACCCCTTTTCTGAAATCTGCTAAACCCGGACAAATAACCGAAATTACGTCACCCGAAACCCACTCAAACTGACCGCGCGAATTACCAGACCGATTACTTCCCGAATTCCCTAATCTAACTATCTACACTTTCGTTACTAAATTAAAACGGATTACCCGGACGCTATCGTTTACCGCGGACACTGCTATTCAAATTAACGCACTCACACTTATACGCAACAATTTTAGTGTCTCCGTAGAGACAGTTATCCTCACGTACAAAAACATAACAAAAACACGGCACTACCTTCCGGCATTGCGAGATAGCCTTGGCCCCACCAGATTGCTCGTGAATCAGCAATCTAGGTAACTTAACCGCGCGGAAGGCCCGGTCCAGTTAGCATCGCACGCATGGTCCTTTCCTTACCGACAGATCGGCTGGAGTATTACCCGAGAAAAACCTTCTTATTGCACAAAAAGTCCGCTCGTTAATTCATAAGATAGCGCCACCTCACAAGGTGAGATAACAGATAACCACAGTGTTCACTCTAACAGAGTGAAAAGATAACCAGGAAGTTCAAGATACGATCGCTCACCAGAGCGATCCAGCGAACCAAGGTAAAATTAACGAGCTTGCGTTTTCGATCATAAGAAGTCACTCTATAAATTGAGAACGTCGACCATGCTAGTTAACGGCTCGCCAAGCCAACTGGAGATCGCGTCGCGGACCGCGGATCGAAACCGGCGGCCATCTTGTCGTCGGCGGAGTTTGCTTTTCACGCGTCGTATTCCTGTTTTCGTTACCGTCTTTCTTTCCGATCACCGGGCACGCACTTTCGAGACGATAAAGGTAACCACACTAGATTCGATCTCACGTTCGCCCTAACCGCTAGTTATTTCTCCCGGATACCGAACGATCACCCAAGATAACCAAATGACGGCTTTTTCCTGAAATCCTCGAAAGGACGAAGTTATCCTCTTACCGAAGCATCTCACAGAATTTTACGAGAACGGTCTGCGATCACGTTTCCGATAGTTAACCATACCGAAGCGCGTAGCCTTTGGGCTTCGTCTTTCCGAAAGTAACGAGAACGAACAAAAAGCGTAAGATAACCACATTTTTCCCGAGTATGCCGAATAAAACAACGGGAGATAACCACAGTCGCGTTAAAGAATCTAATCGAGATATTCTCCGCGAAAAGAAAGATTCCCTGAAGATAGCCCTAGAGAAATTCGCGGCCAAAGCAGAAGTTAACCGAAGCGCGATACGAACCGAAAACCCGACTCAGATAACCGAAGGCGATTCCCGTCTTTCACTTTCACTTTCACTCTCACTCGCGAGACGGCAACGGACAATCGGAAAAGCGCATTTTATTTAAACAGCCGTGAGCACAAAGAATCAAACTATTGGCGTACGGAAAGACTTCGTAGCCGAAAACTAGTTGCGCTGAGGGCTGTTGGTACCTTTGGTGACCAGGCGTACCTCTCGGCTCCAGGGCTGCTACCAGCGGACTGTTGAACCCTCCACGGACTGCTGCAGACTCCTGCAGACTGGCGATCCGACGCATCGGTTGGAATCGCGACGCTCGCGCCGCGCCGGCCGCCGTTTTTCCACCTCTCTACCGCGATCGTGATGGTAGGGAGAGCCCCGCGGCCCGTACGGGCACACGCGACTGGCCGTCCCCTCCCGGTACTCTTTTCTCATCCTTCTCGAATGTTCGTGAAGTTTCGGCACCTCGCCCTCGCGTACCCTCTCCTTCGCGAACATTCCAGAATCTCCACGCGTCGTTCCCCCCTGCTCGCCGCTATAAGCAGCGTGCTTGACGATACACCCTGGATGTTCAGGTCTCGTACCTCTCGAAATCGACAACAAGGCCGTCCTTGAGCCGACTTCCAAAACAAAGTAAATAGAAAAGTCATGTTTACGCCTGAAATATTGATCGCATGCAATATATTATTTTCAGGAAATAATCAAAATAAAATTAAATACTGAATAATACCCCGAAGTATAACTACCTTTATAATTATTAATTATTAATTCCTAAAACTACGAATTCTGTGTCTCAATTGTTGTCCTATTAAAAATTAGCGCTTCTTCGGAGCAGTCCCCCCTATAATGACAACATTTCCCCGTGGATAAAAGCCTCCCGGCAGATTCATAACAAATATGAATCCTAACGCGTTGCCATATTAAAAATTAGCGCTTCTTCGGAGCAGTCCCCCCTATAATGGCAACATTTCCCCGTGGATAAAAGCCTTCCGGTAGATTCATAACAAATATCATTCAAAAAGAGCCGAATGACGTCATCACCAAAATAAATACTACCGCTTCTTCGGAGCAGTCCCCCCTAATAGGTGATGAGATCATTTCGGAAATTGCACCCATACGAAATATTAGCGGTTCTTGAAGACCAGTCCCCCCCCCCCCCCCCCCTTAAGTTATCCCCGTTGTGAGTCTCGTGGCAGATAGCCCTGTAACGTGTTTTGCCACGTTACAATATATACTACGTATTATGAAATTATTAATATTAATATTTTTGTAGAGAGAAATATTCATTTTTATTCATCTTCTTCGATATATCGTTTTTCATCTTTATTTACACATTCATTGCAACACTTGCAAAGGAAACAACATTTTAAACTTAAAATTAAACATGAACACGTGGAACCTGTACAAGGAGATTTTCCACCGCAAGAACAAATATATTTCTGTAACAGCTGCATCGCTGAGTCGCCATCAAAATAATTTGGATATAAAATATCATTTTCTTCTAACCAACCATATTCAGTAGGTTTTAAAGAGTTGATTTGTGCAACAGACGCTAGTGTCCATTCATTAATTTGCCATTTAGCTCTTAGGACATGTTGCAAGAAAGCCGATTTCGATGGCGGTAATTTGTCAACTGAACAATTTTTTTTCACGGCTAAATTAAATCTTAACGAATTTATACAATTACGTACAGCTGCTGTTTTACTTTTCGGGTCATACATTGCAGCAAATAATGTACTAGCAGCACAAATAGATTCTTGAATAGATAGATGATTGAAATTAGCAAGTTTGTCAAGTTCTTCATCCTGCAACTTTTCTAGGGCTGAAAATGCCGTTTTCTTACCTATTCCAAAAACTGCACTTGTTGTATCACATCCAGTTAGTGCGTGGAGACTCAAAATGGAGAAACATTTGGTTTTACCCAATTTATTTCCAAGAATGAAAATTGGAATGGATCGTCGATTATTTACGCGTGCTGCCGTTTTTCCTGTATAGAACCAAACGTATGGTTCTGACTTAAAATTTTGATAATGCGCTAAAAGTACAATGAGTACATCGGTGTCTGGGGATTCTACGATAATAGTTTGATTTTTTTGACTCCGTTTTTGAATATTATATACTTGAAATATTATACGAGTATCCGCATCTATATGATTACATTGAAACTCAGGTTCGATGTCAATGTAATCACAAGTTACAACGTACGTTTCTTGACGGGGAACAAGTCCTCCAGTGAGGAACAGTTTCTTGTCTGAATTTTGTAGAGAAGTATGTTCACGAATATTATCTGCAATATATCGACAAATAAAACTAGTTAAAGCGCATTTGTTCTCATTATTAGACAGAGTTTTTTTGAAATCTCCGATTACTCGTCCACCATGAATAGCGACTCTGTACGTTTGGTCATTCCCATATCTTCGCCTTCGTTCTTCTTGTTTCGGATTGGGAGAAATGTCATCGTAACGATCGAAAATTAAGTGAATTTCATTCGCAAATTTAAAACGTTCTAATATTTGTTGCATAATTCGAAAACCTACATCATTAAATGTCTTAATATTTGTCATGTTAAGAGATTGAAGTTCTGCCATTCCGTCAATGACAACAATGGTGTTTTCTGAAACAGGATGTTCATAAATTACAAAACTACTGACTTTACTTTCCAATTCGTGCATTAAATCGGATTTCGTTGTAGTTCTTCTGGCTCCATCTGGTTTAAATAAGGAACTTGGTATATCTGTTAACGGGTAACTCAAAAGTGTTGCAAGATCAATTTCTTTTCGATTCATACTAATAGCTAACGCCCTTTGATATACTATTTCTGGTTTAATTACTTTGGCAATGTGTTTACCATCACTCTTAATAAGCGTTGCTTTTGATAAGGTCCCAAATGTTATTAAATTGTTTCTTGTTATTGGATCATAAAAACTCGCTTGTTTCTTTGAAGAATCATTTTGCAACCTACATTCCAGAAAGTTAAATAATTGTTTACGTCCATCAAATGAAGCATTCAATAAACTTTTTGCGATTTCAGGTGTTGCTACTCGTCCAGAACCAATATTGATTAACGCATCAGATCTTGTCTTAGATGAAAACGGATCAGTCATATATGTTTTAACATAATCTAACATTTTTTGAACATCTTCTTCATCCCTTTTCAATGCTGTTGGACGTTCGCCTTCATATTCATAATGTTCATAGGAATTATTTATTTTGCCTGAATTGCTCCAAAACTTTATTATTGTTGCAAATTTACCAAGAATTTTTTGAGTTGCGGTCCACCGAAGAACTGAAGAATCTTTACGTGTTAATCCTACAATTCCGCTGGTATTGCTTTTAGTGTCCTTGATTACAGACATTTCACCTCCCATATCGCTCCATAAGCTTCGAAATGGTCCAGCTGTAAAATTGATTGTAAAATGTCCATTTACAAATTCAGTCTCTACTTCTTGTGGAAGATTAAGCATTTCAACAACATAAAGCGTGGCCCATCGAGAGTAATTGCATTTATCACACGAAAAAAAGTACGGTAACATTGCTATTACTGTGGCCAGGTGTAATGGCCAATTTGATTCACGTTCTGCACGAATAAATTGTAAAAGTATCTGTAAACTTTGCAAACAATGGTCCCAATATTGAAATGTCGGCGATTCATTGCACCTTTCTGTTCGGTAGTTGTTGAAAGGTATCATAATTGATTCTACTTGCTTAATCAATTCCTTTAAAAAATCTTGAGAACAATTACTTTTATCTGCCGCAAATTTTCTTCGAAATTCATTGCACTTCTCAATTATATTTAGTTTTACATCATTATCGTGTTCTGGAATGCTGTCCAAGAAACTTTCAAACATTAGAGTTGACAAAACTTCGAAGCATAAGGTTAGAGCTCTTACAGCTCGATGAAACTGTTTTCCCTCCAGCATTCGATCCATTGTGTTAGCTGCATATATACCTGATTCAACCAACATATCGCGTATGCCGCAATCTCCCCACAGTTTCTTAATACGTGAAATAAAATCACATACTGTGTGAAATCCGCCAATGCGTACAACGAGAGTAGGAAATTCAGGTAAACTAGCAAATTTTACCTCTTGGGCCACTGCATATAACTGCTGGTCAACCGTGTGCACTTGATAAGTTTGACCACATTCTTTTACTAAGTTTTGACCGTGCTTCAGTGTAGTATAGACAGTATTTACATTGCTCGGTTTTTCGTTAATTGCTGGAATATATTGCGCCACAGTAACAGTTTCCTTTTGTTTGCCGAAAAATGTATTAAACGCTACCCACGAAGGTATAGATTGCGTATTAATGTTCGCATTATCTGAAAGTCCTCTAGAAAGTGAGCGCAACAATACCCATGTTATGTCTTGTGCTGTTAGTGCTTCATAATTTGTTAATTTAGATTGAATAATGCTATGTACATTTGAATATTTAATGGGTTCAGGTCTGTTTGGTGGTTTGTTAAAAGTTAAAAGTTTTAACAAAACATTGGTATCAAAACTCAAAGATTTTTCCTTTTGGCAAGGTATTGGAGTTGTTTGCGATTTTATTTTTTGAGACATTGTTTGATTTTGAAACAACACTCGAGCCATGGCATGGTATGTGTTTTTTCCATCTATTGTCTCGGTGTTCATGTCAACATTATCATCACCTTCTTGAATGAATAGACCACCGTCTTGAACATGTATAATGCCTGATGGCACATACACTGTTTTGTTTCTTTCAATATCTTTAGTCCCAACTGCAGTAAGAAGCATTCTTAATTCGTCATAAGTTGAACAAAAGCCGTATGCATTTAATGTCGCTATAAGCGTTTTACTTCCAAATTCATGAAATAATTGGCACATTAAACCATAATGAAATGGCGGGATTACTTGGTATCGTCCTCTTCTTGAACAATATATCAAACATTCTGATAATGTTAACGTACGTCGTTGTACAGTTTCATCGCGATCTGATAAATGTTCACTATTGACGAAGGATGTTTCATCCATTATCCACGATATAAATTTTTGAAGCTGCTCTGGAACAAACTTCTTTGAAGATTCTATGCAAACGTCATTTGGTTGTGGATAATTTTTTGTTTCAGGAATTTCTGCGATGTATTTTTTCAAAATTTGCGCAGCTCTATGTAATACAATATTTTCATTTGATTCAGATATACAAGTAGTGTCATCAACATCTTCGGTGTTTTCTTTGGTACTTTTCATTAATTTGTATAGTAAATATCCTGTGGATATGGTGCTTGAAAAGACAATATCTCTTACTCCAGGTTGAGTATAAAATGTCAAACTATCGCCACAAATTTTTAACAGTTGTGATTTTACCCAACTTGATCGAACTATATTACAATTCCCTCTTTTCTTCATTTCTTGTCTGTAAGTTTCACAAATATCGGATAAAACAATGACTTCTCCTGCTTGAAATTTTTCTTTGTAAAAATCAATTGTAATTCTGGCTACTTCATCATTAAATGTAGAAGTACTGTTGAGATCATCGTCTGTGATGTTTTTGTTTGATATTGATTCATTCATTTGTTCATTTGCAGCACTCTCTACATTTTCGCTTACCTCGCTGTCTCCACATTTTGTAAAAGAATTTAGTAATCGTTGATTGATGTAGGTTTGATAACAATATAAATGATAACGTGCTTCAACTAAGTATAAATTATCCTGAGTTTCTACTCGTTCTTGCACAGTTGTATCATTTCTTATAATAGCAGCCTTGGGAACATTATTTCTAACATTGCTATTTTCTGAAACTATTATATACAGATCAATAAAATTGATTTCCTTTTTTTGATAAAATTGATTGAGATTCCTCTGAGATCTGGCGAAAACGTGAAAATGGAGAAAATGCTTTGTCATTAACCGAAAACCCTGTATCATTTGCCATATTCACTTTATAATTATCATTATGTAAATTTTGCGATTACACGTCAAGATTATAACCTCAAAATCGACATAAACAACAAAACAGATGTATTTTAGTCACTAATATACTGGATTTTACCGTTTATAATATTTCTTTTAATGGTTAATGTACATCGTTTCAAACATAACGTATTCTAACTGGTAAACCATATTTCTCTCAGTGTACATTTTCGAATACTATAGATTTTGATATCCGATATGTATGTTTTTACAGGATACAATTGTATGGTATTTTAAACAGAGAACTATGTAAAAAAAGAACACTTACGTATGGTACTTTCGTGAGTAAAAAACGATTTTTATATAAAACTTTTATATATGAAATAAAATAACGACACACAATAAAACAATGATCACTGCCAGCACGAACTTGGCCTAACATGCGATGCCGCACTGCGCGCAGTGTACGGGAGCGCGCCATGAGGGGCGCCGATAATATGGCGATTTCACTGATTTTTACAATACTCGCCCAAATTTAAAAAATAGTCCATTGTAGATGAAGGTTGTGTGGAAATTTTCGTTTTTGATTTACTCGATTCCGATGAAAAGTTTCTGAGAAAAAAATTCACCAATATAGGCATTTTCCAACTTTGATCGTCATTTATCTCGTAAACTATTAATATTACAAAAAAAATTTATAGAACATAAAATGTTTGTTTTTATTCAATTAAGCTTATAGAATTTTTTCAGATTTTTTGGTACTAATTTCAATTTTTTATTTACAAAAATGTTTATAACAATTGACGGCCCACTCAAAACAAGAAACTGTACAGATATGTTTTTACTCAGAATAATATTACAAATCAATTGCAACCATTTCCAGCCACTAGTACTGCGTTTAGTCGGTCAGTGACACAATTTCGGGGATAAACCGCTCGCCTAAAACTAAGTAATTCCAAACTAATCCGAAATTGTTTCTCTCAAGGGCGGTTATGCGTTTATTCCGAAGTCGGATCATCTCGGATTCGACCGGAATGGGCAATTTTTATCGAAATCTTATTACTTCGAATTCACTCAGAATAGGGAGATTTTCTTCAAAATTGGATTAACTCGGATTAGATCGGAACGAGGCGTATTTGCCAAATTCGTATTAGCTCCGGTTAGTTGGGATCCAGACGGAATGTGTCATTTTCTCCGAATTCAGATTACCTCGTATTCTGTCGGAATTGACAATTTCTACCGACATCGGATCACTTCGGATTCGCTCTGCACGACATTTATTTGCAATTCGGATTACTTCGGTTAGGTAGTACTGATTAGTTCAAGAACGAAAATCGGAATAAGGCGGGTTGAAACAGATTGTATCGGAGTATTCCTTTTCATTCCGAAACTTTGATCAGGGCTTAGATTAACTGCCATATTTATTTGTGTTTAAATAATAATAATTAATTATGTACCTATAAAAACTCCGACTCGTGGTTTCTTCCTGATTGCGACGTTTACTTGTTTGTGATACGATTCTAAAATATTATTTGTTCTATGTTTCAAATTGAATATCGTGAATTCCTGCGGTGAGATTTTCCTTAACCAGAAATTTTGAAAATAATCGATAAATCCCTTCCAAATCTTTTTTTGTTTTTTGGGAATGTTTCTGCACACGTATTCATAACCCTCTGTTATTCTATTTGACGGAAGAAACGGTAATGCCATAAACGCATGTAGTATTTCTCGTGCAAATCGATCCTGTCTTGAAATAATTTTCTTTTTTGTAAGAAATTTTTTTAACCCTTTCTTTACCGCCTGTCTTCTTAACGCCTGTAAAAGAAAATATCGCCACTTAAGAAGCAACAGACAGCGTAACTCATTTTTTGGACAAAAAAAATATGGACATTATATAATTATATATTAACAAGATATTAACCGAATACAGATACTGTTCCAACCGACATTGATGCTCAAGTTGATGGGAACTTTAAAACGGGACGAATCTGCATTAAATCGACCAGTTACAATAATGACTACAGCAATTTACCTGACAAAAATGAAAGAGACATCCGTGCAGTCGAGCACTGGGAAAAACCTCACAAAATATGCTGATCGTAGTCCCACTTCGAAATCGCACATTAAATCTTTCGGCTTCAAATCTTTTGCGATGTTTAATTTTATAAATTTTAAAATCTCTATAAGATTCTTTTAATTTTTTCGACATTAAAATCCAAAGAAACGGTATTGCCTTAAAATGAAGAAAATATATTTATTTTTAATTATATATACAGGGTGTCCGAAAACTGACCAACTATATTTTAGATTGTATGTGATATTTCCAGCAAAAAAGTTTAATATCAAAATTGTATCTGAGGCATAGAATTTGAGTGGCGAGCCATTGAAGTTCAGAAAATAAAATCACATTTTTTGCAATATCTCGGCTCTTTTGAAGCTATCTCAACAAACCGAGGCTCATTTTAAAGATATTTTCAAGCTCTATAACTTGTTTCTGATGCTCATTAACGTAGGATGAATATTTCTCCTGTTATATCCATCAAAATGGGGAAAAATGCCAATTTTGACGGTTTTTCCTAATGCGATGCGATTCAATAAAAACTCATCCCACAAGGAGCCTCGTAAAGTCGCGGAATTGGCGAAAAATGGCCTGGTAAAACGCTCTTTTCCCCCTTTTTATGGCTATAATAGGATAAATATTCAGCGTGGGTCAATTAGCCTCAGAGACAAGTTATAGAGCTTGAAAATATCTTTAAAATGAGCTCCGGTTTGTTAAGATAATCTCAAAAGAAGCCGAGATATTGCAAAAAGTGTGATTTTGCTTTCTCAACTTCTTGCCATTCAAATTCTATGCCTCAAATCCAAGTTTCTTCTATATCAAAACTAGATATTGATGATGAGATATTTTACTTTTTCACCAATTAATCCCATGCACGTCACCATCTGCTTAACTCCTCTTATATTGGGCAACGAGTCGAATGTCCCATCGACGAACAACCATTCGGTAGAAGACACCGATTTGCACAAATCTTCATTATAAAAAATTATTGCTGTGTCTTTCTCTTTTAGCTGCAACCGTGTAGCTTTAAGTGATAATCCATTCCTACACTTGAGTACATTATCCGGGACGTTGGAAGAAGCGAAAAAAGAGCCTCTGTAAGCCCCATGCAAAAAATGCCCGTTTTTCGTACCTCGAATATTGAAACTTTTTTTATGCCAATTGGTTACACATGATGACCCAATATTCCCTGCAAAATTTCAAAGTGAGCATATGCCCCGTTTCGGAAATATGAGGGGTCAAAGTTGACCATGTCCAATAAAAAGTGTACATCAATTTCACATTTATACTCGAATAATAATATTAAAAAACAATCAGACGATATGGTTCTTTACAGATTTTCGGCTGCTGATTACAAATCTGAAGTCAGATTTTAAAAATCCAAAATGGCGGATCCAATATGGCGGACGACTTTTTTGAAAATCGATGTAATTTGCCTAAAAATTATTACTCGGGGGTTTTTGGGGTCGCTGATTACGAATCGGATGTTAGTTTTTCAAAATTGAAAACGGCAGGTCCAATATAACAGATGAATTTTGAAAAATTTAATGTAATTCGCTTGAAACTCGTCAGCTTAAGGTTTTTGTAGTCGATGAAGTCTAATCTAACGTTGAATTGATATTGAAAAGGCACTCAGCTTTCTTTGTCGCTGCATTAAATCTGTTTGGACCCTGCATAGGAAACAAAAGAAAATCTAAAAAAATCCAAGTTTTAATGCATCTTTTAAGACATCTTATTTGAATCGTGGGCTTGCGAATGTGATAAAATAAAAGTACCTTTAGTGTTGAAAATCTTGAATTTATAAAAGATTTCAGCCCCAAAAACCCTAGAAACAAAAGACTATCAGCAGATTAGCATTTCATTTATTTCCATTCCATTGTACATGTTGGATTATTGCATCTTGCCTTAGTTGACTGGATTATACGATCTTACCTTTGCCGGTTGGAGTATTGCATCTTGCCTTAGTTGGTTGGATTATACGATCTTACCTTTGCCAGTTGGATTATTGCATCTTGCCTTAGTTAGCTGGATTATACGATCTTACCTTTGCCGGTTGGATTTTTGCATCTTGCCTTAGTTGGTTGGATTATACGATCTTACCTTTGCCGGTTGGATTATTGCATCTTGCCTTAGTTGGTTGGATTATACGATCTTACCTTTGCCGGTTGGATTATTGCATCTTGCCTTAGTTGGTTGGATTATACGATCTTACCTTTGCCGGTTGGAGTATTACATCTTGCCTTGGTTAGATTATTGCACCTTGCCTTAGTTGGTTGGATTATACGATCTTACCTTTGCCGGTTGGAGTATTACATCTTGCCTTGGTTGGATTATTGCATCTTGCCTTTGTTACATTTTTTTTTTAATCTGACTTCAGATTCGTAATCAGCGACTTCAAAAACCCCCGAGTAATAATTTTTTCGAAAATTACATCGATTTTCAAAAAAGTCGTCCGCCATATGGGATCCGCCATTTTGAATTTTTGAAATCTGACTTCAGATTTGTAATCAGCAGCCGAAAATCTGTAAGGAACCATATCGTCTGATTGTTTTTTAATATTATTATTCGAGTATAAATGTGAAATTGATGTACATTTTTTATTGGACATGGTCAGCTTTGACCCCTCATATTTCCGAAATGGGGCATATGCTCACTTTGAAATTTTGCAGGGAATATTGGGAATATGCATATGTAACCAATTGGCATAAAAAAAGTTTCAATATTCGAGGTACGAAAAACGGGCATATTTTACAGAGGCTCTTTGCCATTTGAACGAATGTCAAGATGGAACCAAGCTTAATATTATTTCCTTGCATTTTTTGCGATGCCTTTTCATCGCCTGTTCCAAATTCGCATCGAATGGTACATGCGCTGCTACGCGAGAATACCTTAAAAGTGTACTGCATACAAAATTGTGTGTCTATTGAGGTATACTTTAATGTTACCGTTGTATGTATATATATATATCCTTTTTCGTACTTGCGAAAAATATGGCATTGAATGTACACAAAAAAATTTTTTTTGTAAACTAGTGCAATTATCTTACAATAAAATTAATTACTAACATTGGTGATGTGCACAATCTATGTATATTTTTGAAAATGGCCCACTTTCGTTTTCTGCTGCTTGTAAAATGGCACTTCTCAACCGTTCTTTTTCTTCAGAGAGGTGGTCTGGTACGCACTCGTCATTTGTGTGTTTTTTTATAAGTTCGAACTACCCTTTTTTAATACGTGCGCGTCCATCGCATTTTCGTGCACATCGTAAAATTCTGTATAGAATACTTTAAGAATTATTATGTACAAACAAAATTACATCGTCATCCTACATCAATTATGTTATTTTATGTATTTATGAAGTTGAGAAATGTCTAACGTGTGATGAATTAGTTTATACAGGTTTTCGTATATCTTTAGCGCCCGTCGGCTGGCGGGACACAGGGAACGTTTGGCTTGAGGATTCGTCCTCGGTTCGTTCACTATTCATATCCGATAAATCTCCCTACGGAATAGTTGCCTATAAGTTGGACATTATAGCATGTTCTGCTTTGGAACTGCTTTTGCACTTTTCCCATAAGAGCTGTGTAACAATTTGCACTGGATCGATGCAAGCTTATACAACATAGGCTCTTATGGAAAAAGTGCAAAATGTGCAAAACTAGTGCAAAAGCAGAAAGCGCTATTATAGCATTTTCCAGTGGTCGCACTGAGTGGGCACTGATGCGCACTCAGTTCAGTTTATGCCCATAAGCGCAATGTTAAAATCTGAACTAAGTGCGCACTCAGTGCGGCTACTGGAATGTGCTATTAGTTAACTCATAACATTAGCTAACGCTAACTATAAGGCAACTATAAGTGGCCTTCTACATACTTGTGTTTACTGCGGGATGTACATATGTAAGGCGAAGCTAAATTAGCCTTAGTGCTATGCGGTAAATATTTGCTCTCTTTTAAAGGGTATGTATATCTAAAATGATTGCCATCAATCAACTCTTAAACGCATGGAATTATGGAATTTTATAGATTTATATTTGTAGGTTTATACAAATTTCTTTATAAAATTCATTAGTTCAATTAGGGAATAGGAATTTGTTTTAGTTGACCCTTAAACGCGTTCACGACTGTGTATGTATACATATTAATATATGTATGTATACAAATTAATATATGTTTGTATACAAATTCAAATATGTACATCATTGCTACCCATTCGACATATACCTACAATCAGATTCCGAGTCCCAAAAAACATTAACAAAAATCGGGGCATTGTTTAAACAATTTCTTAACTGACATATAAACTATTTGCGTTAAAATGGCTTATTGCACCCGTCCAAAGTCGCGTCTGGGGCTAAAATTTCTACAGGAGCTTCTTCTTATATCTAGAATCATGTACCGAGGCCCAAATAAAATTAACAAAGATCGCGGCATTGTTTAAACAATTTACTAAGTGACATATAAACGTTTGCTCTGAATTACTTATTGTGAGGTTGGCCAGGACGATCCGAAGGCTAGTTGGACAATCACATCCCAGGAGACTACATAATTACATGTGTGGCGTACGATATTTTATGTATCGTGGGAGATGAAACGCACAAAAGTTACATGAACATTTTTTTATGGGTCAAATAAATTTTTGTATGGGTAAAAAAATTGTTAACATTTTTTATTCCAGTACCAATGAGTTCCGCGTTACAGATTGCTAATGTAATATTTTTTTTTATTCACACATTTAAGCTTGAAAAAATTTGTATTTTCCTTGTAATGCTACTACATTTTTAAAATTAATTTTAAAATTGAAGAAATTAGGGTCATGATAAAAACAAATTTTAAATAGCAACCCAAGTGGATAGTTACCACCATCGCAATACCGCTGCAGTACCGACAGAGCATATAATCATTGGCGCGTTATTGACACTATACACTCTAAATTTCTTGAAGTGAAAATTGAGGCATTTTCTGCTAAAAGTGACTTTTTCGCTATTTCTAAAGTAGAAATCTCACTGTATTAAAAGTCGATGGAAATGCGTCACTCTAATAATGTGAAATTTCCACTTTAGAAATAGTGAGAAAGTCACCTTTAGCAGAGAGTGGCTCAATTTTCACTTTAAGAATTTTAGAGTGTACCAGCTGAAGTCGGCATTTTACCGGTTCAACTCCGAAAGGTAGCTTGGCTGGGATTTGCAGTTGTTTGTAAGTATGTGTAAGTACATTTGTCGTGCTTTTACCATGTTGTTGACATATTTTTGCTGTATTTTTGCTGGTATTACTGGTATTCATCGGCATTTGAATACGGCACGATACTAAACCGGTGGTAGCATCGACAAATATCCCGCTTTTCCACATACGCATGGATTTTTGATAAATCCCACTTTTTCGGAAAAAAGGTTGTCTTTAGGTCCAAAATGTTGTTTGCATCTTTTTGAAGGCATATGGGGCAAAAATTCTGAAGTGTACCAGGTTCAAAAATTCATTTAACGGGTGTGGATGTTTTCAATCGCTCGTAACTTTGATTCTGTTGCTTTAATCAAAATAGTACATCCGAACTTTTTTGATGATGATTACACGGTCTTTCAGTTGATTATGATAAATTATTTTGTAAGTCAATGTTTAACCCTTTTATAGTGAAATTAATAATTAAATCGGCGTTTTCTCCATGTTCCACCCATTTTAATGCTTTGAAATTATTTCCAAATGAAAGCTGAAAGTTTTTCCTATAAGATTACCAATTTGCAAAGATGCTTTTTTTGTTGTTTTCGAGTAATCGTAAAATTAATGATTCGCTGCGTTGCTTCGAGCGAGACTGGGTGGCCGCTACACAAAGGCGCGCGCGATTTGTCACGACTTGTCCCGCTCGAAGCAGCTCAGCGAATCACTAATTTTACGATTACTCAAAAACAACAAAAAAAGCATCTTTGCAAATTGGTAATCTTATAGGAAAAACTCTCAGCTTTCATTTGGAAATAATTTCAAAGCATTAAAATGGGTGGAACATGGAGAAAACGCCGATTTAATGATTAAGTTCACTATAAAAGCGTTAAATATTGACTTTCAAAATAATTTACCATAATCATCAGAAAGCCCGTGTAATCATCGTTAAAAAAGTTTATATGCACTATTTTGATTAAAGAAACAGAATCAATGTTACGAGCGATTGAAAACATTCACACTTGTGAAAGGCCAAAAAATGTCACCTCCTCTAACTCGGTCACTATTTGACGAATCGAAATAATTTTTGATATGTGAACTACTGCCGTATAGAACTACAAATTTACCGACTTTGGGTCAAATTGGAGAACTTTGATTTTTTGACCTGGTACACTTGAGAAATTTTGCCCCATATGTGACATACACGGAAAGAAAGAAACACGACCGAGTCCTGTCTACGCAGCACTGGTTACTGCGTGGCCGGTTCGCAAATACTTTTTATTTCAACTCGCTATAACTCGGTCAATTTTGAGAATTTTGAAACGAATAAAAAATGAAATTGTTCATTACAGTTTCCCAGATCTAGTGCACTAAGAAAAAGTGATATATCTTAATAAATCAAAAAGTTATTAAATTTTTAATGCAGAATTGCGAAATTTGTGTTTTTATAGATTCAGGCGCTTCGTTTATCGAGCGAATTTCAAGCATCTGAAAATTTTCAGCGAGAAAGTTGTTCATTAAGGTATGAACAAATTTTCTGGAAAATTTCATCTCAATTTCATTAATAGTTTTAAAATTAATGAATGTTTAAAATAGGTAGCGGCCGACGGCCAGCCATCTGATAAAAGCAGCAATTAAACGAATTAAGGCCTTCACTTGCGACCATCACGTACGAACACTTTTAAGATCTGCCGTAACGTTAATGATACGCACAACAAATTTCCAAGATGAAATGTCCACGTTCGAAATTATTTGCAACCTCTTTGGCAGAAAACATCAATATGCTAAGCGTGAAGACCACCTTCAACAATTGGAAGATATCACACCGCTAGATACCGCATCTTATGACGATACCAGGGAAGCAATTGTTGATGAGGTTGATGACTCTGATGACATCTATTGCACGAAATCTCAACGAGAGCGATCGAAATTTTATCGCACATTTAGATCAGTATACGATAAAATTTTGAAACAAGACGATGCAGAAGGAGGTACTCCTAATGATCTACTTCAACCGCAATTTATGTCTTACTTCATTGATGAGTTGTCACCATATTACCCATTATGTTCAGGGATTACCATCCAACAATTTGGAATCAGGCGAAATAGTAATGCCGCGGTAGAAAATTGGCATAAGATAGTTAAATATTATGTTTTTGATGGGCAAATGAAACAACTGATTCCAAGAGCAATTCGAACACTGGCAAGAAATGTAAACGATCGTTTAATTGTAAGAGAGTTTGGTACCAAAACGACGAGACAACTCAACAACAGGAAACGAAAGGCAGAGATGATAAATCAGAATGAATGTGAAGACGGATTTAGAGATACTGAAGAAGATCAAGGTGGGATAAAAACAAAAAGAGCGGTAAAAGAAGACAATAATTCAAAAAGGGTGTCCAAAAATAAAGAAATGACAAAGAGCAAAATTGGAAAGATGAATAAAAAGAAATTACCCATAGAAAACTCTCAAGAGAAAGAAACTCAAGAAATAGATTTTGATCTTAATATAGAGAGCTGGTGCAGACGAAATAAATTTGGAAATGGACTTTGTTCTGTCCGAAAGACATTCCGTCTCAAATAACTGCAACTGGTGCGGGTGTGAACTGTGGTGCACACGTCTGCATGTGGGCATACATAATATGTTCTAGCCAAATTGTCTATTTTGAAGAACATTCGATGAATGAAATTAGAAAATGGATTTTCAATACTATTGTTGATTCCAAAAACACATCCTTTCCTACAAAAAATGTATTTTCGGAGATGGGAAACACAGATCCAATCAAAACCGAATGCAAGGACAGTGATTTTATAAGAATCTTACGCCACACACCATCCGAACCAATAAGTACATTGGAATATTGTGCATGTGTTAAATATCTTATGTAATCAAAAGTTTTCCCCAATAACATTTAAAATAAAAAGAAATAAATACGAAAGTGCAAAAAAAGCGATATCAAAATTAATGAATATAACATTTGAGGAAAAAACAAAATGAACAAAAACACGATAAAAAATGTAAAAAAAATAGAAATACGAAAAATGCAAAAAAAAAATTAATAAAAAAACAAAAAATGTAAAAAAAATGTAAAAAAGGGGTCATATACTCGCCACCTCCACGTTGTTGACCCTGGGTGAAGCGGATATTTCAGAAATTCAAATTTCTAACCTAATTGCATAAAATTCCCATTAAATTACAATCGTTTACTTGCCGCTTAATAAATTGTTTAATCAGTGCCCCGATTTTTGTTACTTTTCTTTGGAATACGGAACGTGATGCTAGGTATAAGAAGAAGCTCCTGAAGAAATTCTAGCCCCGGACGCGAATTTGGACGGGCGCAATAAGCCATTTTAGCGCAAATAGTTTATATGTCACTTAAGAAATTGTTTAAACAATGCCCCGATTTTTGTTAATTTTTTTTGGGACTGGGTATCTGATTCTAGGTATAAGAAGAAGCTCCTGTACAAATTTTAGCCCCGGACGCGAAATTGGACTGGCGCAATAAGCCATTTTAGCGCAAATAGTTTATATGTGACTTAATAAATTGTTTAAACAATGCCCCGATTTTTGTTAATTTTTTTTGGGACTGGGAACGTCATTATAGGTATAAGAAGAAACATCTGTAGAAATTTGAGCCACGGACGCGAATTTGGACAGGCGCAATAGGCCATTTTAGCCTAAATAGTTTATATTTCACTTAATAAATTGTTTAAACAATGCCCCGATTTTTGTTAATTTTTTTTTTGGGACTCGGAATCTGATTCTAGGTATAAGAAGAAGGTCTTGTAGAAATTTTAGCCCCGGACGCGAATTTAGACGGGCGCAATAAGCCATTTTAGCGCAAATAGTTTATATGTGACGTAATAAATTGTTTAAACAATGCCCCGATTTTTGTTAATTTTTTTTGGGACTCGGAATGTAATTCTAGGTATAAGAGGAAGCTCCTGTAGAAATTTTAGCCCCGGACGCGAATTTGGACGGGCGCAATAGGCCATTTTAGCGCAAATAGTTTATATGACACTTAATAAATTGTTTAAACAATGCCCCGATTTTTGTTAATTTTTTCTGGGACTCGGAACGTGATTCTAGGTACAAGAAGGAGCTCCTGTAGTAATTTTACCCCCGGACGCGAATTTATATTATCGCATTTCGTGTTTTTATCTTAATTGTTTTTTTAAATTATTTAAGTAGTCTTGCCAGATTTTTATATTTTTATTAGCATTTGGAACATATTTCTGAAACCTCCAAGAAGCTTCTGCGCAAATTTCAGATTGAACCATGCGATAGTTTATTAATAATACGTGAAATTATTGTAAGTTGAGAATCACTGCTTTTACGAATCTTATGCTGGCTATCTTATGCTAACTTCAGCATCATAATTTTAAGCTCGGATTCGTAATCAGCGACTCCAGAAACCCTCGAATACCGAGATTCATCCAGATCGGGGCTGTTTTGCATTTTTGGTCCGCCATATTGGATCCGCCATATTGAATTTCAAAATTTTGAGCTCGGATTCGTAATCAGCGACCCCAAAAACCCCCGACTACCGAGATCCATCCTGATCCAGGCTATTTTGCATTTTTGTCCGTCATTTTGAATTTTAGAATTTTGAGCTCGGATTCGTAATCAGCGACCCCAAAACATATAAAATAATTTTACTTGTTCGAAAATATGAAGGAAATCCTTTAAATTCCGATCTCCGAAAACTTCCGAAATCTATCTTCAAAATAGCCGCCATTTTAGATTTTCTACGACGAAATAAACCAATTCTATTGCCATATCTCTGCAGTACAGACATTTTATGCACTTTTTATACACTTTTTCACTCGCCTATCGTCCGTTCTCTCATATAAATTTCAAATTTAAAAAAAAATTACTTCAAAAAATTGATGTTTTTTTCAGATATTTTTGGCATTATTTAGTGTAAACATTAATTTTTTGCAAATTTTGACCGTGCCATTCGAAAGAGCACCCTTCAAAATAGTCGGTAAGTTTCTTTACAAATTAATACTTCAATTATTTTGCAATGATACAGGCGACGAAAGTCGTACCACGCGGAATGTGCAATTTTGACGTTAACGGATTAATAATCAACTTCATGCAGAGTTGCACGAGATTAGCACGTAATTGTTATTAACAAATTGTTCTGAAAAACCATTTCTAAACGACACAGACCCATTTTTTGAGTTCCAATGTTTTCCAATTGCAAAATTAAATCATCGACTTAAATAATCTATTTGATTGAGAGTTACATGCGATTAGCACGTAATTGTTATCAACATATTGTTCTTAAAAATCATTTCTAAACGACACAGAACCACTGTACGAGCTCCAATTTTTTCCTTTTGCAAAATTACGTTATCGACTTTAATAATTTACATCAGGCAGAGTTGCACAAGATTAGCCCGTAATTGTTATTAATAAATTTTTCATAAAAATCATTTCTAAGCGGCACAGATACACTTTTAGATCTCCAATTTTTTTTCAATTGTACGTTAAATCGTCGACTTAAATAATCAATTTTATTCAGATTAGCACGTGATTGGCACGTAATTGTTATTAACAAATTATTCATAAAAATTAATCGCCTACAACTCTGAATAAAATTGATTATTAAAGTCGACGAGTTAATTTTGTAAAAGGAAAAAATTGGAGCCCAAAAATGAATCTGTGCCTTTTAGGAATTATTTTTATGAATAATTTGTTAATAACAATTACATGTTAATCGCGGGCAGCTCTGAATGAAATTGATTATTAAAGTCGATGATTTAATTTTGCAAAAGGACGAAATTGGACCTCAAAAAATGGATCTGTGCCGTTTAGAAATGGTTTTTATGAATAATTTATTAATAACAATCACGCACTAACCGCGTACAACTCTGAATGAAGTTGATTATTGAAGTGGATGATTTTATCTTGCAATTGGAAAAAATTAGAGATCTAAAAGTGGTTCTGTGCCGTTTAGAAACGATTTTTATTAATAATTTTCTAATAACATTTACGTGCTAATCGCGTGCAACTCTACATGAAGTTGACTATAAAGTCGATAATTCAGTTTTTCGCAAGGAAAAAATTGGAGCTCAAAAAGTGGTTCGGAGCCGTTGAGAAATGATTTTTATGAATAATTTGTTAATAACAGTTACGGGCTAATCGCTTGCAACTCTAAATCAAGTTGATTATTAAAGTCGATGATTTAGTTTTGCAAAAGAAAAAAATCGGAGCCCAAAAATGGGCAAAAATGTGCCTTTTAGAATTGATTTTTATGAACTATTTGTTAATAACAATTACGGGCCAATCTTGTGCAACTCTGACTGATGTTGATTATTATAGTCGATGATGTAATTTTGAAAAAAGAAAAAATTGGAGCTCAAAAAGTGGTTCTGTGCCGTTTGCAATTCATACAAAAAAAACAAGGGACTTTTCCAGGGTGGTCTTTGTATGCGTAATTCCATCCAGGGGCTTCAAAAAGAAAAAGAGATGCATCTTACGACTTTGTACAAATCAATGCTTTCTGATTTTAAATCCAAGTACTTTTTAAAAAACTGTCGATCCCTTAATTTTAAATCTTTAACTTTGATATTCTCATTACACAATTTGGAAAATATTTTCCAGGGTTTCGAAACATATGAAACGTTATTTTCTACATGAATGCCTAACCTGTAAAATAATCATTTTTTGATTCATTACAAATTCGAATCAAAAGTTTTAATTTTCCTTTCGAAACCGAAAACCAGTGGCGGGTTAGACATTCGAATCCGATCGATATTTTTGACAGTCTCTTTCGAATTTTCCGCTGCTTCGCTAGAAAACAATTGCGCGGTTTATGGACGATGTGCATTTTCTTCGTATTTATTCTCAACATGCATCGACAATACTACCATTGCGATAATCGCAAAGCTCTCTTCCTATTGGTTCATTTCAATGCTGAATGACTTGAAAACGGTAGCTTGAAAACATTTTCGGCAAAGGAACTTTCATTTCAGAATTTTACGCTCTATCTGCTGTTAAACGGGATTCAATAGGTTGAGAAACACGGTGTATAGATGCGACATCAACCTCCTGTTTTGCAGGTACACTGAGTGCACAAAGTGCGCACTCAGTTCATCCATCGGAAAATGATAAACAGCATGTGTGTGCACATATGTACTGTTGCGTCGGAAAATCGAAGTACTTACCCGATTTCGTAACGCTGAAAGGGCGGTCGAGAAGTGAAACTCGATCCTGGGTTGTTTGTGAACGGGGCTGCTGTGCTGCTGAAACGGGTAGGTTAGAACCGAGACAAAAATATATAAAGACAGTTGTGTAAAGATACTACGAACGTTTATTTTTTATTGGATCTGTTTTTACAAAGACGGAGGATTAGGTCTTCCGTGGACGTCAACAATACTGGAGCTACGGGCTCGCTCGCGACAATGTGCACCGGCGGGGCGAATAGCTCTTGCGGGGTAAGTTGCGTATCGAGATGGATTGGATAAAATGGGTCAGTTGGAGGTGAAGGAGGACGAGGATCAACCGGTCGAATGACCCTGAACCGGTCAAAAAACCCGGGAGGGTGCAAGGAAGGAATAAAGGGTTTAGGAGCAGGCAGTGATTCGGGGGCGCGATTGGTTCGAAGTTCGGGGAAAGGGTTGAGGGCGGCTTCCCTGGCGGCTCGCTCGCGTTCTTGTTTCTGCTTCCGAAAGAAGCTGCGTGGCTTCGGCACTGGAAAAAGGAGAAAAGAAAAGGGGTATGAAAATACTACTGGAAAATCGCGAACCGAAATAACTAAAATATTAAGAAAAAAAATAGCGAGATATTATAAAAGAAATGGAGTGGAAGTGTTGCGCCCCTACTGACTCCTACGCGTTATCCGACCACCAAGGGCGGCCAGTTAGGCGTTTGAGTCGCTACGCGCAAAAAAAAATTGTTTCCCTAGGATTATCTCGAGAGAACCTCGGATAATCAAGAGTGGATTCTTAAATAAACAAAAGAAACACAAAAAATGCTAAAACGTGGGAGTTGTGACCGGTCTCAACCGTGTCACTGTTTCTTTCTTATGAGATCGTAGCTCGTCTCACATATGCTACGATCGTAAATACATACATGCATATATATATATATATATATATATATATATATATATATATATATATATATATATATATATATATATATGTGTGTGATAGGAGAGGAACAAAGAAAATTGGAGAGGAAGAAAAATATAAAGGGGTTTTATCAGGAGGTAGGTTACGAAGGGATACACAAATTCATTAACGGCAAGGGGTAGAGGTTTTATAAGTGGAAATTCAGAGAAATCAAAATGGACTACTCACTTTTATCCAAATAAAGTTGCTGTTGTGGCGCCAAGGAAGAAGAGCCTATGTTCTTCTGGTTTCCGGGTTCGGTGTGGTGGAATACCGGACCTTCAGATCGGTGATCAGTGTTCCCGAAGATCTGCAGTCCCAGCCAAATTGAAGTACTGGAACGGATGTGTGACACCCAGGAAAGAGAGCCGATTCTGCATCCACTGACACTGTAAACAGTTCACCACGCGAACCGGTGCCCGAACTTTTTGAAAACAGTTTTGTTGAAGATTTTTCGATGGTAGTCCGAACTCGAATCCGGAAGACAGACTTGAGTATTGGTTATTTAAGGTGTCTTCCCTCCCTTTCGGGTTTAAGGCCCCCCCCCCCCCCCCACGGGGGAATGGGGCCAAATTTTAGTGATGTGCCAACACCGCTGGTTGTGCACACTTAAAAAAGATATACAACAAGTCAGCTACCACATTTATTAGCAACAAGCTGCCTGCCTTGATGCTTCTGTTGGTTCAGAGAACCTTTCTAACGTTGCCACGGCCCGCTAGAGGCCAACCCTTTCTGCGGTTACTGCCTGCACGGACACGGCACGCCGTAGCGCTTCCCCGTGTGGAACCCGCCGGCAGGGGCTTGACACCGCACCCTAGCTCCCCAGTACGGTGGGTCTCTCAAGTCGTTTCACGATCAGGCATTCGTCGGCACAGACCAGCCGAACGATCGGGTCCGTGAGGTCGTCAATTCTCAAAACTTGCTAAGAGAAGCGGATCTTTCAAAAGCATTGCTCCTCTTCGAGCTCGGGCAATTCGACCCCTCACTCTTCCACAAAAATTGTGGACGGAGATAACCCGCTCCGCTCTCTTCCACAAGTCCCCTGCGGGGCCCGAAGACAGACTGTGGATGTCTCGGTAACTGCTTCTTCGATAGGCAATTGATGATTACTACTCCCTCTTGGTCTAGTGGGTAATATTTATATCCTCTCCCCTCTTTCATAGGTATATTGATAAGGACTGATGTAGGAATCTATATCGAAAAGGATGGAGGAGGAGAATGGGATCATTGTTCGTAATTTCGGTAACATTTCGTTATGTCGAATTCTAATTTCCTAGAAAAGGGGACACATACATAGCGAACGAGTAAGCACACGCATGCTTTGTCTCGAACGGGTGGAAACGTCGGCAGTCTCATCTCCTACAATTTTGAATATTGTGTTTGTTAAACGCTGTATCTTCTCGACGGTTGTTATCGCCGGTATTAGTTCATTTAGATGTTGGTCATTCCTCCGATTCTAGCCTGCCTAGGGCGAGATAGAGATAAGAACGCACCTGGACTTCGACCGTTCCTTTCGCTGAGGAAATCGAGAGTTTATTTGTTTAACGCTTATACGAGAAATGCGATGGAGGCTCGACGCTACATGCATATGCGTCAAGCGAAGGATTAGGTACACGCATGCTTTATCTCGAACGTTTGGAAGAGGGCCTATCGTACTGTACTGTATGACTTAATTCTGTATTTGATACAAGAAATAAGTCATAGAGCGCCGCGTCTTTACTCTGGTAGCTATTACTAATGTTTATTGTCTCAGGTGTCGGTCGTTCTCTTTGGTTCCAGCTTGCTAGGGCGAGCTAGAGATAAAAATCTATTTGTAAATACAATGGTTACGAAGACGTAACACCCCCCCTCTTAGTCTGAAGTTGGGCCCTCAACTTCCCGTTCGATTGATGGTTGCGTACAAGCAGGAATTGGGATATCGGGTTAGTTAGTATTGTCTAAGCGCTGCAGCTATCTATACTATTGTATGAATGCGTCTTACAATTCTTTTACCGGTGTACTTTTAATCGGTGTTCGGTCGTGGCGTGCGAATCGTGTTTAACAATAGTTTCAGTGAAGTGCCGGTAACGATAAAGTGATTCTTATTACTAGTGTGTTTGGATATATTTATTCTTCCCTGTAGTACAATTGTAAGTAGAGTGGAAAACGAAAACGTGAATTAAATAAATCTCTAATTTTTATAACAATATTTGTAACTGACATTTATTTTATGTCCTTAAAGTTTATAGATTTTATTATAATGATGTAATTATTTTCTTTATTCGGTATAGCCTTCGTCTTCACTGTTCGGATCCGGTATGTGTTGCTCGGGTGCGCCGCGTCGTGGTCTGAATCGATATATTCGTTTATTTCCCATTATTGGTGGTTGAATTTCCTTTTCTTTTATAAGATCATTCAGTCTGAAGATATGTAAATTTAAACATCTCAGACAGTGCGATGCTTGTCTTATTTCCATTATTTCTTCTTCGCAGAATCTACAGAGCGATTGCTCTCCATTACGTCTTGTTATATGCACTCTGGTCAGTTTTTTGAAAGGTATTTTTTCTTCGGGTGGTAGGAGGTCGTGGCAGTCTGTGCAAATCCAAAATTCGTCCTCTGTTGAGAACATGACTTCTGCCGTATGGCATTCTTCATCATACAGTGTTAGATGCGCCCAGAGATCTTTTCCTAGTATTTGCATGGCGCTGGTGAAAATGTTTAGTGGGTAGTCCATTTAGTTTCTGGTGAGAAGGAGAGAACAAAATAGTATTTGTTAATTTCAGTATCTCATAATTTTATTATAACTAAAGCTAATGTATATAAGCAACACTTATTTTCCGGTTGTGCATATGAATATAGTCTTTATTATTAATTAATTTCTTCTTATGGGTTTTCTATTTTTAATCCCACGACTCGTTGTCGTCGGTATTTGTTGTTATCGTAATTTCCGTTTTGAAGTTATTTATTAAGGAACTTTTAATGTAGCATTCCGCGCAATCTTCTGCTGGTCGTACATGTTCTATTACGTTATTACATTTATAGCATTTTTTTGGAAAATGTGATATATCTTTGCATATTTGACAAGTCTCTTTATTGCAATTTTGTAGTTCTGCATATCTGTGCCGCCTGCTTTTCTTCCCGTATCCTTCTCTTCCCTGTTTATTCAATTTGCCATAGCATGTCGTGCAAATTGTGTGTTCTTCGTTTACGTAGTGGATCGGTGTCTTTACGCATTGGTAGACCACAGTGAGGGGTTTTTGTTGAGCAGAATTCATCTTTTCTGAGTACAGGTGTACTCGCATTACATAATTTATTTTAACTTAAATTCTATGACTATATGCGCGTATTACAATTATATTCGTTATATTTCGTGGTAGGCGTGTGTTAGTATTTCTTAATTATTACTCTACATGCGCATGCTCGAAGAAGATTACTTTATTGTTATTCTTTAAGTTGCTGAGTTTCAAAAAAAAATTGTCCTGTAATTAAAAAGAATGGCTAATAGGGATTGAGAAATAAAATGAAGGTACATACAGAATAAAAATAAAATATGTAATAAAAGCGTTAAAATTATTTCTTTCGTTTTAGCGCACTACCTCTACTGTTATAGCAGGGTAACATTTTACCTGCCTTATGGGCTAGGCTCGAAAGGCAACTTAAAGGGTCACAAAGAAACAAAATATAACAAAAATGCAAATTTGATCGTCCGTGTATTTGTCTAACAAGTCACTAGTCATGTATTTCGGCAATAATGCGTATTTTTTTCGGTACATCGTATAGTGGTTCGTCTATAGTTTCTTTGGTTAATAGTTGTTGGTTTGGTTCTGTTTTGCCTTCAGTGATTGTTTCTATTTTCACTGGCAATTTCATTACTGTTTTATCTTTTGTAAGTTTCAATGGTTCCATTATTTCGTATGTATGGTCTTCTTTTCTTTCGGTTATCGTATTTGTTTCGATGTGTCCTATGTGATGCGGGCTTCTTGTATAGTCGTCATTGAATCTTATTTCTGTTTGTGTTTCCTGGTGAAATCCGATATAAGTATTTTCGTTTTGTTGTTCTGTTTTCCTCGGATGCCTAGTCCATATATTCCGATTATTCCTATTTCTACGAAGATTTTATTTTCGAATATCATATCGTGCGTTTCTTTGTTTATGTTTATCTGTGGTTCGGTATTACTATCTAGATAGTAATTTTGTTTTGTAAATATGTTATTTTCAGTATGTTCATTTGTTGTTTGCGCTACATCATTTGCCGTTATTTCGATTGGGTTGCTTTTATTTCTATGGACATTGCTACTGTTGATTTCGATGTCGATGATCCGGACGTCATGGGTGTTATCCCTTGTGGTGGGGACCATACTGAAGTTTTAGTAATTGGTTCTATGTACTTTCCTTTATCGAGATCCGCGATTATGCCTCCTTGTAGATAGATTTTGTTTTCTTCAAGATTGAATTGCGCTTTATATCGGCCTAATGTGATGAATGATGTGTGCGTGTGGTTTACGTGATAATTTATTCCGTTGCATGTTTTAACATATTTCCAATGTTTTACAACTGATTTGGTGCCTGCATCTGGTTTGAGTCCTGGTATTTGTTCCAAGGAGTTGTCTCCTGCTTCGTGAAGTTTAATGCAATTTTTAGGTGAAATATTGTAAGGTCTATATTTTGCTTTCCAGATAAGTCCGTTTTCATTGCAGCTAGTATCGTTGAGCATGTGCCATTCCTCGCAATCTCGTACTATTACGTTGTTTACTTGAAGTGCTGTGTGTACGTAAGTATTGATGATGATTAGGAGTAGTACAATGATTTTGGTTTCTTCCATTATTTCGTTGCTTCTTTTCCTGTCAAAGTGGAAAGGGTGTTGCGTCAGTATTCGATTTTGAATTTTGTTTATCGTCTGAAAACATTATTAATATTATTACTATTATTATTTACGTATTTGTTTATTATTATTTTTTTCTATTTTTTCTTTTATAATTTTGTTTTATTGTACGTATTTATAGCGTTTTGTTTCTCTTATGAGGATTTCATTGTAAACGCTCTATTCTTGTTAATTATTTCAGGAGTCGGAATGCGAACATGTGCTAATGTTTCTTAGGTTTCCTCTGTAGCATAGTAGTTTTCCTGAATGTTGGGATATATTTTGCTTGCAATTTGTTCATTTCTATTCAAACATGATTCTGTTACATTGTAGATTGGAATTTTACGTGTTTCGACTTCTGTCGTTTTAGGTTCTTGTATGTTTGATGGTGCAGACGGTTTAGTTCGTTCCTCCTCGAATGTAGTTATATTTATCGTTTGTAGTTTGGTGTTTGGTTTGTGGTTCGGTTGTTGATGATTAGTATTGCTATCATTATTATGATTATTTGCATTTTTATCTTTCTGTTTACCAGCTAGGTGCAAAAGTAGATGAGTGACTGAATCCCAAACAGCTCCTAATAGAAACGTTGACCAACCATATGCCGTATGTAACGCGTATCCATGTATTACTGTGTCAACCACTGCTTTCATTAGTTTTATTATTAGCAATATACCCATGATTCCTGCTGTTGTTGTACCAAATATCATGAATTTTCTCCAGACTTTTTCGCTAGCTGATTTTAACATGTTTCCGATAGTATTTTCGCTAAGCATATTAGTATCGAGGTTCCTTGGTAATTTGTTGTTTGTCCTGTAATCCCTCTAGCAACGGTGTTTAGCACCGCCGGTTTTTCGGCTGGGAACATGATATGTTCTTTTAGTTTTCTCAAGTCTTCTTGATTATAAATACCATTAGTTGCTAAGTTTTCAGGATTTATGTACGTCCATTTTTGTTTTGTTAGTGGTTTCAACTCGTTGGGTTTTGCAGATTCGACCGGGTTTGGTAATAGTTTGTACCATACATTATTTACTAAATACATAGGTGGCACTAAGCTATTGCAGTTAATTTGTGTACCTTTGGTTATCATTATTCTCGTTTTTGGGGTCATGTACAAATCTTGATCTTGATATTTTATTGGTAAGTGTGAATAGCATTCGTTCGTTCTCCTGATGCTAACTTCAACTGGTATACATTTCATAATATATGCTACCTCGCCAGCTGCTATTGCCATGTATCCTGGACCTTTCATTATGTTATATGCAAATTCGTCAGGGGATTGTGCTATTAGTGATAGTAAGTTTTGCAGTACTTGTATTTCTAGTGCACATCTTTGTGACAAAACATCGTAATACAGTTGTTTTATTTGATATCTTAGGTGTTTTTCAACATATACAAATTTTGAGTTTACAGATGTGAAAATGTCTAAATTCGCTGTTTTCAATGGTCGTTTTTTGAATCCTTCGGTTTTCCCTGTTTCCAGTATTAACAGTTTTGGGTGTTCTGTCATTGTTATCTCATAGCCACAGGCTCCTTTTCTTCCTTTGGCTGTCAGTGCAAATGTTACTTCTTCGGTAGTGAGTGAGTAGATTATTGTTCCGTCTTCATTATATGCTTTATTGATTTGTCCGTCATAAAGAACATCATATTTATTAGAACCACAGAAATCTTCCGGTAATATATCCCAGTATGTGTTTCCACCTTCTAAATCTAAGCAGTGTTTATCTGTCGCAGGGTAGGAGATGCCTGATCTAAGGTATATTTTGTTGTCATTAAGGTTTACTCTTGTTTTGTATCTTTGTATTAGAATTTTTGCCGTGCCTTGAACTATTACGTTGCTCCAAGATCCATACAAATCAGCGTATTCTACTCCTTTGCATGTTCCGTCGGCTTGTATCCTTCCTGCCATGGTTAAACTATGGGACTGTAAGTGATTTTGCTGTATCCCTGATATGACTGTATTAGAATTTACAATAGCTGTTCCTGTTCGATGTATTCTATCACATTCTTCTCTAGGTATGTCCTGGATATAGGTAGCCATACCGTTCAAAACTGCCGACATGTGTGAATGCATACCACAATGTTGTATTATTCTATTTATTTCTATTTTGCATTGCATGACTTCTATTTCCTCGTATTCTTTTATCTGGAGCAGTTGTGCTTTAATTATTTCTATATTTACACGTTTTTGTTCAATTTCGCATTCCTGAATATTTAATAGTGAGATAGTTGATATATTGGAAGTTTTTGCGCCGCAATCAAAGGCTATAAATGCTTTGGTCCGTTGGCCAATGATAATCAAGGCCAGTGATATTCGTATGTATCTTGTGTACGTCTCGTGCGTTTGCGATGGCATGCTGGCTCTGTTTTAAGAGAAATATTCACTCTTATTCTGATTTTCTATACCTTCTCTTGAGCTATATATTTGCTTAATATTTATCTGGAACATGTATTTAACTTTCTATGTATTTGCATATAGTTTTACAGTATTTCCTCTATGAGGTTATGAATGTGTGTTTGTGGGGTTTTGAGCTTCATAATATTAATAACATGTATCTTATCAAGTAAGTGTAAAGGAAAACAAGTGTTTTAGATTGGTATTTTCGAGATTTTTAATCTGTTCTTATGAATAATTTTTTCTTCGTTTTTAATTTTTAATTTTACATTTCCATTTTCAAAAATGTGCAATACTTCGAAAGGACCTTGATATTCGTCATCGAGTTTACTAGTTTTGTGATTTTTCTGTAAGAATACTGGGTCGCCTACTTTTAGTGTCAATGGGTTTATATGTCTGTCATAGTAGTATTTCGACTTTAGTTTACCCGTTATTTGGTTTTGTTGTGCACATTTTTGTGCGTCATAAAGTTTGGAAGCTAGATTTTGTACATAGTCGCTGTAAGTAAGTTGTGTTTCGTCATTTGTACGTTTGGTTGATGGTAATTTTGCTATCCTACCAAACATCAACTCAAATGGTGTATACTTTGTACCTTCATGAACGTTAGTGTTATAAGAAAATGTTGCTAACTCTAACCATTTATCCCAATCTGTATGTTTACTCGCGAAGTGTTTAATGTATTCTTTTATTACGTGGTGTGAACGTTCTAGTGATCCATTTGATTGCAGATGGAAAGCTGTTGTTTTTATTTATTTTATATTAAATAGTTTAGCCATTTTCTTCATTAATTTACTTAAGAAGTTTTTGCCTTGGTCTGTTAGTATAGTTTTAGGAGTACCGAATATACATATAAATCTTCTAACTAATGCTTCCGCGATATCTGTTGCCGTTGCTTTCTTTAAAGGTATTGCTATTAAATACTTTGTTAAATTATCCTGTATTGTCAATATAATCTCGTAGCCTTCTTCTGTTTTATTATTTGGTATTACTATATCCATTGCTATCTTTTCTAATGCTTGTTTCGGTGTATCGGATATTACCATAGGTTGTTTAGTTTTTACTCTAGTTAATTTCTTTAATTGATACGATTTGCAGGTCTGTATAAATTTTTCAATGTCGGATTTCATATTTTCCCAATAATACGTTTGCTTGATTCGTTTTAAGGTTTTGTTGACGCCTTTGTGTCCGCCTATTGGTGTTGAATGTAGTTCTGTCATTATATCTTCTCTGTCTTCGACTTTTGGATGAATTATTTTCCCGCTACATATCATTATTCTTATATTTGCGTTTTTGAATTGCTTTTCTATTATTTTTATTACATTTGCCCATTCGACGCCTGCAATGTCTTTTGACTTTGAGATACTAATTGTTCTTAGTTGTAACTTGTCTGCTTCGTCTTTTAATGATTTGTTAAGTTTTTTTTATATTTTCTTGTACTATCAGTTGGCTTTCACCCGAGTTCGTAATTATAGGTAATGCCATGTGATATTTATTGTTTTTCTTTAAGACTGAGATTTTGTTTAATTTTAAGTTATTAAACTTTATTAGTTCATTTCTGGTTTTTAATTTTGCGGCTCCTTCATCACAAGGTTCGCCATCTATACTTAGGAAATATGCTATATTGTCTTTTTGCATGTATAAATGGTTTTTTATTTCTATTACGTTTTTAGTAGTGTGTGAATTGTAGTTTTCGCTCTTTTTACTTTCGTCATCGGAATCAGTGTCGCTTTCTTCGCCATCGGTGACCAGTATTTCATTATCTCTAATGTGTTCGTTGTCATCTGAATCGGAGATTATATCGGTTTCATCGCTTCTTATGTATCTGTGTTCCATATCTGTCGGGTGGCTGCATCGATTAACGCAATTGAAGTATTCTGCATCTTCTGTGCTGTAATTTTCATCTGCATAATCTATTTTTTTGTAATTAGTTGTAGGGTTTTGTGAAATTTGGGGTTTTGGAGGTCTGCCTCTTTTTTTTCGTTCAAGTTTCTTTGATACTTTTGTCTCATTATTTACTTGTAATCTTTCCGGTTGCTGGGTGTTTCGTGTGCTTCTTCGTAAAGCGGGATTTTCATTTTCGTGTATTTGTGTCGTGAGTATTATCTTGTTAATTTTGGTTTGTGAATTGCTTGTATCATTTACTTCGTTCCGTATTGCTAATGCACTATTGTTATGCGAGTTCGCTCCAAAATCCGATTCACTATGTTCTTTTGTGTAATGTTTTGAACATTGTTCGTCCGTATGATTAAGTCGGTTGCATATAGTGCAGAAAGCAATGGTGGTTGGTAGGTTGTATCGTGAGCCCGTGTAATTTATTTTCTTGTCTGCATTTTTGGGTATTTTAATATTATATATTGAACTGGGAAGTAATTTTGGTTTGCACTGGTTTTGTTTGTTTATAACTTCTTTACTTTTTATAAATTGTATTGGTTTTATAGTGCATGAATCCTGATTTTCATTCCAATAATCCTATTTGCCATCGGTTTTTATGTACCCTAATCCCCTTCTGTCTGTCTGTGTTTTTACCTTAATTGGTTCTCTTATTCCTTGGTTATATTTTCCAATTCCAGCTCCTTTCCATCCCATTTTATCCATAATTCTAGCTATTGTATTACTGCTAAATTGGTTATGTTTTGCATTTGCATTTGTAATTTTTAATACATCTACTGGGTTTCTAGAGAGCGCATCTGCGTTTACGTTAAATTTTCCTGCTTTGTATATGACATCGAATTCATATTCCAGTAAATTGTACATCCATTTTGCGACTCTTGAATTTGGATCTTTCTTTGTTTTGAATGATGTCAGAGGTTTATGGTCTGTCACTATTGTAAAATGCCTTCCGTAAACATAGGGCCTGAAATGTAGTATTGCGTAGTAAATAGCTAAAGCTTCTTTGTCGTAAGTTTCATATTTCTTTTCGTGCTCGTTTAATGTTCTGGATGCATAAGCTATGGGTCTGTCTTTTCCAATTTCTCCTTGTGAAAGGATTGCGCCAATTGCGTAACCAGATGCATCGGTTGTGATTATGAAGGGTTTGTTGAAATCTGGATATTGTAAAATTGGTGCATGGCATAACTTTTCGCGTAATGTGTCAAATGCGTCATTTTCTTCCGCTCCCCAAATATAAGGAGTTCCGTCTTTTAATAAATTCGATAAGGGTTTCCCTATGCTAGAAAAGTTTTCTATAAATCTTCTATAATATCCGGCTAATCCTAAGAATTGCCTAATATTTTTTTGGTTTTTGGGAATTGGGAATTTTTGTACTCAGCTAATTTTATGCGGGTCTGGTTTCAAGCCATCCTCGCTAATGATGTGGCCTAAGTAACAGACTTCCTTTCTTAGGAATTCACACTTATCGGGTTGCAATTTTAGGTTAGCTTCTCTTAGTCTATTCGTCAATTTTTCGCATTTGATTTCGTGTTCTCGTAGAGAGGAAGCGTATATGACTATATCATCTAAATATACAAATAATTCATTTCCTTGAAGACCGGATAATACTATGTCCATTAGTCGTTGAAATGTAGCGGGGGCATTCTTTAGGCCAAAAGGCATTCTATCAAATTCATAATGTCCATGAGGTGTGGAAAATGCAGTTTTATGGGCATCTTGCTCGTCCACTTTTATTTGTAAAAACCCGGATGCTAGATCAAATATAGAGAAGTATTTGACACCTCCCAATTGGTCTAAGATATCTACTATGTTTGGTAGTGGGTATGAATCGCCAATTGATTTTTCATTCAATTTCCTAAAATCTAACACCATTCTCCATCTCTTGTTGCCCTGAGAGTCTGCTTTTTTTGGTACTATCCATAAAGGTGTATTATAAGGTGATTTTGACGGTTTTATTATCCCACTGTTTAGTTGTTCTTCTATTTGTTTATTAATTTCTGCCTTGTGTACTGGAGGAAAACGATATTGTTTTGTATATATTGGTATTTCATCGGTTGTAATTATTTTATGTTTTATAAGTTCCGTATGTGTTAGTGGTTCACTGGGTAAATGGAATATATCAGCGTTTTTGTTTATAATCATTTCTATACTTAGTTTCTCTTCCTTATTTAAGTGCGTTATTCGCAATAATTCTTTTACTTTCTTGGCACGTTTTGTTTCGCGTGTAACATAGCATACCTTCAACGTCCTTGGTGCTGTTAATATGTTATCTTTTTCCTTCAAGTACTCGTTATATGTGAGAAAATGTCTATATCTGGTGTATTTTCTATCGATGTAACATATTTGGTTCGTATTCGTACTGAATGGTTCGTTGATTATTTCCTCGTCGATATGTTTATTCGTAGGTTCGTGTTTTTCAATAGGGTGCGGAGTGTCCAATTTAATGTTTTCGTCATTAGTTTCAGAAAATATAGGGTTTTCTTGTTTATATCTAATTTTATTTAATTCACCGTTTAAATCTTGATCAGCTGTATTTTCACTAAAGTCAGAGGATTTAATTTTATCTGGTTTATATTTATTAGATTCAGAGGTTAAATCTTGATCTGGTTTATTTTTATTAGATTCAGAGGTTAAATCTTGATCTGGTTTATTTTTACTAGATTCAGAGGGTTTAACTTGATCTGATTTATTTTTATTAGATTCAGAGGTTAAATCTTGATCTGGTTTATTTTTACTAGATTCAGAGGGTTTAACTTGATCTGATTTATTTTTATTAGATTCAGAGGTTAAATCTTGATCTGGTTTATTTTTACTAGATTCAGAGGGTTTAACTTGATCTCGTTCATTTTGATTATTTTCCTTGCATTCCTTGATTTCTTCCTTTTTGTATGTGAGTAGTAACTTAGTATTATTTGCAAAGTAATTTTGGTCCTCCTGTACCGAAGACTTATTAGATTTAGGACATTGTTGCACAATTAGGTCCATGATTTCCTTTTCATTTTCATATTCATTTTCATTTTCGTTTTTATTTTCATATTCATTTTCGTATTGGTTTTTATATTCATTTTTGTATTCATTTTCGTATTGGTTTTTATATTCATTTTTGTATTCATTTTCGTATTCGTTTTCGTATTCATTTTCGTATTCGTTTTTATATTCATTTTTGTATTCATTTTCGTATTCATTTTCGCATTGATTTTTATGTTCGTTTTTATATTCATTTTCAAATTCATTTTCGCATTCATTTTTGTATTCATTTTCATGTTCATTTTTATATTCATTTTCATGTTCATTTTTATATTCATTTTTATGTTCATTATTATATTCATTGTCGTATTTGTTTTTATATTCATTTTTGTATTCATTTGAGTTTTTGCTGTAATTATTATTAGAAGTCGGATTAGTAATGTCGAAATCCTTTCCCATTTCAGTAATTTCCAATGTTGGTATCTTTATTTCTATTTCTTCATTAGTCGTATTATAAATTTTTAGGTAGCCTCGTCCATTGTTATTTTTGACTACCGCGTCACCTAGATATATACCTTCCCATGTTTTAATGGGTGGTACATATCCATATTTAATTTCTTTATTTTTAATATTTATGTAGAATGTCGATATGGCCCTCGCTGGAATTGTTATTTTTTCTTCATGAAAGTGTATTTTATTATCTTTCCATTCTATATAATGATTTTTATAATTTATTGTAGCCTGATTATTGTGTAGGAATTCAGATCCTAGAATTCCCGCTGTATGTATGGGAAAATCATTTTTTACTACGTGAAATTCTGTTTCAAATCCTAGTACTTCTATAAAAACTACACCCATTGTTGTTACTGGTTGCTCGGTGATTCCTTTTAGATCTATTATATCCTGCTCGTCTATTAATGTTTCTCCTTTTAAATGTTCTGCTTTGATTATATTGACACTTGCTCCCGTATCTACCATTAGTGTTACTTCGGTGTTGAAATCTTTTGAATTAATTTTGATTATAGGGGCTTCATTTCTGTCTAGACGTACTGTTTTTATCCCTCTTATTCTGCTTGTATTGTTTTTGATGTATTTATCTGGCGCATATTCCTGGTCTCCCTCTGTGCGCCTGTTTTGGGGAGACCATTCTCGTTTCCCGTCGGTTTTGGCGATTTTTGATTATTTATTTCTTCTACAAGTTCTGCTCTCATTTCTTCTTTAAATTTTAATTTTCTACATTCTTGCCAGGAATGGCCTACGTTTTTACAATAAGTACATTGGTTTATCACCTGATTAGTTTGCTTTTTGGGGAGTTGAAAATTTCTTTGTTGGTAGTTTTGAGTTGGATTATTTTTACTATGATGATGATTTTGAGCTTGGTTGTATCTGTGATTTCGTGATTGACTGTGGTATGTGATTTGCATAGAATTATTTTGGTAGCCTTGATATCCTCGTGACTCATTACTCTGATAGCCGCGATGTTGAAAATTCCGATTTCGTTGTTGTAGATAGTTTTGATAATTATAGGAATGATTGCCTTGAAAGAGTTGTGGGTTATTAGGGTAATTACGAGCTTGGTTATTTTGATGATTATTTTGATTTCGATAACTTTCTGTTACGTAATTACTGGGTTGAAGGTTTCTAAAGAAACATGTGTCTGCTTCGTGTCCAATTTTTTTACAGATTTGACATTTTTTTTCAATATTTATAAGCTTTATTTTTTGAGTTTTTAATTTGTCTTCCTGTTTTATCATTTCTTGAGGTACTCCTCGGACGTTGTTGGTTAACTTTATTTTCCTTTCTATTTGGATGGCCTTTTGAACTGCTGCAGGTAATGTTTCTATTTTTGTATTTGTTAATCTTAATTCTATTTCTGGTTTAAGACCATTTAAAAATGTTTCCAAAACTTCACTTTCTGTTCTTGGTCTTTGTAATTCTGTTATTCGTCCATTTTCATTCAATGCCTTATATGTTTCTAAAATTCTATCACCTGTTTCCCTTACTCGATTTGCATATGTCACTACCGTTTCGAAGTCTAGTTGGTGCATTCCTACCAATTCCTGCCGGATTTCAGTAATGGAACTGGCTGGGGCGTATATTGCTCTTAGACTCTTCAGTAATGCATCGACTGTTTCGAATTCGCTATTTTTTACTGATCGTCGGGCCTTGCCCTTGAGTCTACTTTTTATTAATTTTACGAGATCTGTTTCCGAGTTTGGCAACATTTCTAATGCTTCTTCACAGCCATCAACGAATGCGTAGAATGTTCTTGGAACCCCGTCGAATCTCGGAACATTTTCGATTGCGTGATTTAGTGTTAGTCTATCGTGTTGGTGTGCCATTTTCTCAAATTCGTATGCGTCTTGTTGTTGTGAATACCGTGTACGCGTTTGTGCCTCTTCTAATAGTTCGTCAATGTTTGTGTTATTTATCGTTTCGTATCTTTCGTCGGAGCTGTCAAGATTTTCTGAATCGTCCTTATCTTTTACGGAGCGGTTTATTTGAATTTGATGCGGTGATGCGGTTTCTATTGTTTGTTTAATACATTCGTTTTCTTCTTCTTTAAACTCGTCAGTGTATATTGCCTTTTTATTGCTATTTTTGGGTGTACTAGTTTGTGGGTTAAATTCTGAAACGTATTGTGAATACCAATTTCTACTTGTATTGTGTTGCGGTTCGTTTTCTAATTTATTTTCCCCTACCATAACTTTAAATTCTTCGATTATCTCATCCAATTTGTTTGTTATATCACACGTGCGTAATTCTTGTAAGGTTGCTGCGTTTTCTGACGGTTGTAGAACTTCAATTGATTGATTTAATGATTGATTTAATGATTGATTTGATGATTTGTTTGTTTTTTCCTCTATACTGTTTCTGTGTGGTGTTGATTTTCTTTCTTCTGGAGTCAGTTGTGTAATATTTGTTAAATACCCGTCGTTTGTTTTATTATAATTTTCTTGGCTCTGCGAATTTGATTGCGGTGCTACTTCGTCTTTTTGTTCTACTATAGTTTCAAGTGCTTTACTATGTTGGTTTCGCTGTTTCCTCTCGCTAACTAATCCTGTCCCTAGTACTTGCTTTTTTTCTTCTTCACTCAAGTTTTGTGTCGAACGTCGTGTGATTCTCTGTTCTGACATTTATTTTTATTTCATCTCTAATTTTTCCGAATTGAAATTGTGCCGATAGTGAGAAATACGGATTTCCGAAAAATGAACTTTAAAATTACGACGATAATGAGAATTTAGTGTAAGGTATTTTACTTTAATGAAGGGTAGGGAAGAGGTACATGTACTACTTACGGTTAAAAATAAAATTTAATTACTAATTTTCTGTCATAAGTTTATATAATTTACAATCATATGTTTATTTTAATATTTATTAATTTGTAAATAAGTTTATGATTTTTTTTTGCATATCATTATTAATACTTGTTTAAAACTAGTCTATTTGAATCACTTCTATAGCTGCATGATTTTGATCTGCTACTGGTGTGTTGGTTGTTTGTGGTTCTTTACGAGGTGTGGGTTTTATTACGGCTATGACTCGTGGTTTTTCCGCCGTTATTTGCTGAAGCGTCTCGTCTAATTTCTTAAGTCTTTTAAGTCCCTTATCTAGCCTGATAGTCTTTAGTTTTCGTGTGTTTTCGTCATGTATCGATTCCAAGCATTCTCTCAATGTATAATTGTGAAATGCCTGAAAATGTCGCTTTCTTCTTAATTCTTCAATTTCCAGGTTGTTTTTATTTGTCACTGAAACAATAGTTTTTATTTATTAGTTAATGTACACCAGTGCTATGCTACAGTTTCTCAATGGCTTCTCCGCTATAGAAGATGCCAAAGAGAAATTGATATCTCTACTCAAAAGATTGATCAACCTTGTAGGCTGCAACTCAGTTCTGGTGTCTCTGTATGTCTATTCCGCCTTCCTTTCTCTCTGAATTGTTGATTTTCTATACTGAACAGAGTTTATCAACGAATTGAGTTTGACCTTTTGCTGAAAAAGTATTCAAACTCATGAAAGAATGGAAGGGGTATTTATGAGATGACAATTATGAACCGCAAAAGTTAACTTGTAATTGAAGAAATGAAGAAAAGAAAACTATGTTGTTATAAGTCAGAGTTTTATGTGTGATTCTTATGTACGGTTATTCCTATTAAAAAGTATATTTGTTCTACTTTTTGAAAATGGAGAATGCAAATTAAAACGTTATCGAGCCGCCAGGGTTGCAAACGATAGGGAGGAACAGGGTTTATTCTGTTTTTTTTTTCGTGTCTAATCGCAATAAGAGGGAATATACCATAAGTTTCAGCAGTACAGTTTCCCGTTTGATAATTTACTCAAATTGTTTGTTGGTAGTAAAGTGATTTTGTTAAACAACTGTCATATTGGCGATATTTATATAAATATCTTGATTCCAACCCGAAAACGCTCAAGTGCACAGGTTCCCGTTCAATAGCGCTGTCACCAATTTGTTGCGTCGGAAAACCGAAGTACTTACCCGATTTCGTAACGCTGAAAGGGCGGTCGAGAAGTGAAACTCGATCCTGGGTTGTTTGTGAACGGGGCTGCTGTGCTGCTGAAACGGGTAGGTTAGAACCGAGACAAAAATATATAAAGACAGTTGTGTAAAGATACTACGAACGTTTATTTTTTATTGGATCTGTTTTTACAAAAACGGAGGATTAGGTCCTCCGTGGACGTCAACAATACTGGAGCTACGGGTTCGCTCGCGACAATGTGTACCGGCGGGGCGAATAGCTCTTGCGGGGTAAGTTGCGTATCGAGATGGATTGGATAAAATGGGTCAGTTGGAGGTGAAGAAGGACGAGGATCAACCGGTCGAATGACCCAGAACCGGTCAAAAAACCCGGGAGGGTGCAAGGAAGGAATAAAGGGTTTAGGAGCAGGCAGTGATTCGGGGGCGCGATTGGTTCGAAGTTCGGGGAAAGGGTTGAGGGCGGCTTCCCTGGCGGCTCGCTCGCGTTCTTGTTTCTGCTTCCGAAAGAAGCTGCGTGGCTTCGGCACTGGAAAAAGGAGAAAAGAAAAGGGGTATGAAAATACTACTGGAAAATCGCGAACCGAAATAACTAAAATATTAAGAAAAAAAATAGCGAGATATTATAAAAGAAATGGAGTGGAAGTGTTGCGCCTCTACTGACTCCTACGCGTTATCCGACCACCAAGGGCGGCCAGTTAGGCGTTTGAGTCGCTACGCGCAAAAAAAAATTGTTTCCCTAGGATTATCTCGAGAGAACCTCGGATAATCAAGAGTGGATTCTTAAATAAACAAAAGAAACACAAAAAATGCTAAAACGTGGGAGTTGTGACCGGTCTCAACCGTGTCACTGTTTCTTTCTTATGAGATCGTAGCTCGTCTCACATATGCTACGATCGTAAATACATACATGCATATATATATATATATATATATATATATATATATATATATATATATATATATATATATATATATATATATATATATAAATATGTGTGTGATAGGAGAGGAACAAAGAAAATTGGAGAGGAAGAAAAATATAAAGGGGTTTTATCAGGAGGTAGGTTACGAAGGGATACACAAATTCATTAACGCCAAGGGGTAGAGGTTTTATAAGTGGAAATTCAGAGAAATCAAAATGGACTACTCACTTTTATCCAAATAAAGTTGCTGTTGTGGCGCCAAGGAAGAAGAGCCTATGTTCTTCTGGTTTCCGGGTTCGGTGTGGTGGAATACCGGACCTTCAGATCGGTGATCAGTGTTCCCGAAGATCTGCAGTCCCAGCCAAATTGAAGTACTGGAACGGATGTGTGACACCCAGGAAAGAGAGCCGATTCTGCATCCACTGACACTGTTAACAGTTCACCACGCGAACCGGTGCCCGAACTTTTTGAAAACAGTTTTGTTGAAGATTTTTCGATGGTAGTCCGAACTCAAATCCGGAAGACAGACTGTGGATGTCTCGGTAACTGCTTCTTCGATAGGCAATTGATGATTACTACTCCCTCTTGGTCTAGAGGGTAATATTTATATCCTCTCCCCTCTTTCATAGGTATATTGATAAGGACTGATGTAGGAATCTATATCGAAAAGGATGGAGGAGGAGAATGGGATCATTGTTCGTAATTTCGGTAACATTTCGTTATGTCGAATTCTAATTTCCTAGAAAAGGGGACACATACATAGCGAACGAGTAAGCACACGCATGCTTTGTCTCGAACGGGTGGAAACGTCGGCAGTCTCATCTCCTACAATTTTGAATATTGTGTTTGTTAAACGCTGTATCTTCTCGACGGTTGTTATCGCCGGTATTAGTTCATTTAGATGTTGGTCATTCCTCCGATTCTAGCCTGCCTAGGGCGAGATAGAGATAAGAACGCACCTGGACTTCGACCGTTCCTTTCGCTGAGGAAATCGAGAGTTTATTTGTTTAACGCTTATACGAGAAATGCGATGGAGGCGCGACGCTACATGCATATGCGTCAAGCGAAGGATTAGGTACACGCATGCTTTATCTCGAACGTTTGGAAGAGGGTCTATCGTACTGTACTGTATGACTTAATTCTGTATTTGATACAAGAAATAAGTCATAGAGCGCCGTGTCTTTACTCTGGTAGCTATTACTAATGTTTATTGACTCAGGTGTCGGTCGTTCTCTTTGGTTCCAGCTTGCTAGGGCGAGCTAGAGATAAAAATCTATTTGTAAATACAATGGTTACGAAGACGTAACAGTACCTTCGATCATTCGTACCTCTTCTGTTCTTGTTTTCATACATTTTGACGATGATGTGTACGATAAACCTTCTGTATACGAAGGTATACGATAATGGGAGTAGTAGAAGAGAGACCGGTCGAAATTAGTTCCCGCCGCCGCCACCAGGCGTCGCCACAGTCGCGGCGCTGTCGCAGCATGCGAGGCGGTAGATTCGTGAACTAATTCGCAAACTGATTCGTGGACTAATTCGTGGTCTGAGTCGCGGACTGACTCGCGGGCCGATTCGCGGATTGATTCGCATTTTTGATTTGCTGTTTAGTACGCGGTTTCAAGACTCTCTCATTGGGAAATCTGACCGTCGCTAATGAGGTCATTAAGATGACGCAAGACTTCGTGGACGGTCCCATTAAGTTTTCGAAGATTAATGCTGTAGCGTTATGCATATATCTTTCGATCTTTTAAATGTGCCCTGTTGGGAAATCTCTCTTTCAATATGCCGTTACCGACCTAATTCGGACGTTACATATCTTTTTTGATGAATTGAAAGCGTAGATTTCCATTAGGCTAAATACCAGCTTGAAGCGTAATCTCGTATATCGACGACCCACTTTTTAAATCTCACACAAATTTTAAAAACCTACAATCAAGGCGTTGACCTCTCCCTTATCATCGACCATCCTGGGGAAAACACATGTGAATTCCAAGCATATTAGATAATATATCGGGACCTATGTCTCTGTAGATTTCCATTAGTCTAAATACCAGCTTGAAGCGTAATCTCGTATATCGACGACCTGCTTTTTAAATCTCACACAAATTTTAAAAACCTGCAATCAGGGCGTTGACCTCTCCCTTGTCATCGACCATCCTTGGGAAAACACATGTGAATTCCAAGCATATTAGATAATATATCGGGACCTATGCCCCTCAAAGTTGGTATACGAGTTGAGATGCATGTCTTTAATGATTCGAGGTATAAATAAAGCATATTCGGACTACCGGGGTCTCCTACACTCCACACGTTCTTCTACTTGTAACATTTTTTCAAGATGGTCGATATCAAGAGAACTTTTTCATCGTGGGAGGAATCCTTGAAGGGGGTTTACGAAACCCTCGGCGAAGATGCTACTCCGGGTCAATTCCAGGACTTCATCGAGAAGTGTACCGGGAATATTCGAAAATTAATTCCTACATTTTATCAAATCCCCATATTCCAAATGGGGTGAAGGCATAGGTGGAGGCGATTATGCATCGCATAACGACTCTAAGTGCTAAAGCTGTCGAGCGAATGGCTCAAAGAGAAGAAGATAATAGGCCTGAAGAAAATTTTATTATGCAGAAGAATGTCGAATCGGCATTTAAAAATCGGTTAAGAACGGCACTGGTGGTTAATTTAAAACATTTGGACCCCGTAAAATTCATGTTTGAGATAAAACCTAGCGTCGTTGAATATGTGCGTGGTGTAATCAGTGAATACAACTGTGTCAAGGTAGGTACTGTGTTTTCGGGTGAGTTTACCGCGGGGCAGCTGCAGGATATAAAATATTTTGCCAACAAATATTACCAATTATGTGTGAGCACTTAGACGAGTGGTTCGACGAAAAAGTTCAAGTGCCTATTCTCACTTCTCTCGAAGAATTTCAGGAGAATGGCTCGGGATGGGCTTTATCCTGCATACATTCGCTGGCTATACAAACAGCGAAGTATAATCCCATGCGTGCCGGCCGATGGATCGACTCGCCCAAGTGGATTAAAAACAAAAGAGCAGTAATTAATGTAAAAATTCCGGGTAATGATTGTTTTGCGTGGGCGATTATGTCACCGTTATTCCCCGCAAATGTCAATTCATCGCAACAATCATCATATCCACATTATCGAAGGCATTTTAATTTCGAAGGCATTGATTTCCCCGTCGCGTTAAAGGATATTCCAAGGTTCGAAAATTTGAACGACATTTCAGTCAATGTATTTATAGTAGCCGAGAAAAAAGAAGAAGTGCTACCTGTACATTTGACTGCAAATGAGAAGGATCGACATAGTAACCTTCTCCTTGTGTCTGAAGAAGAACGGAGGAAACCCCCACGGCCCTCCTCATCTTTTGTTTTGGACTATGTCGAAGTCGAAGAAGATGACAGGATCAATCATCATTACTGCTGGATTAAAAATTTATCACGACTAGTGCATAAACAGTGGAGTAAACATGACGGAAAAAAGCATATTTGCAACAGGTGTCTTCACTATTTCCATAGTGAACAAAATCTTGTCATGCACAAGATAGAATGTGGAAAGAAAAATGATTGTGCGGTAAAACTCCCCGAAACAAAAACAAGCATTTTGAAATTTAATAGTTTGGGTCGAGCCATGCCGGTACCCGTCATTGTTTACGCTGATACCGAGTGCCTGCTGGGAAAAGTGGAGACGGAGGCACCTCCAAAAACGGCTTACGAACAACATAAGATTTACAGCGCAGGCTACTACGTACACTGTCAACACGACCCCTCGCTGTGTCGTTACCGTTCTCACCGGGGGTCCGACTCTGCTACCTGGTTTGCCAACGAGTTGGCCGATGAAGTTAATCAGGTAAAATTAATTAAAACTACGAAATATATTCATATAAAATTTATTATTATTTAATTAATTAATTACGATAAAGTCAAATAAGTAATATTATGTGTCTGATTCAGATCCTAAGTGATACGAAGCCAATGCATTTGAGTCCGAATGAGTGGAGGAAATTTTATACAGCGACAATGTGTCACATCTGCGGGGAATCCTTCTCAAATGAGGACCTCAAAGTCCGTGACCACGATCACTTGACCGGTCAATTTCGGGGTGCAGCTCACAACATGTGTAATCTTAAGTACAAATATCGTTTTAATATTCCCATAATATTCCACAATTTGAGCGGTTACGATGCTCATTTCATTATTCGCGACATTGCCAATGCTTTTGAAGGAGATATTCATATTATCCCTTGTAATATGGAAAAGTACATTTCAATGATTAAGTATGTTAAAGGAACTAAAATTAGATTAACATTTTTAGATTCAATTAGATTTTTCAATTGCTCCCTCGAAAACTTGGCGTATTATTTAAGTAATGAAAAAAAAACAAATTTTAAAGTCCCACTTTCCAAATGAGGAAAAATTCAATTTATTAATACGCAAAGGGGTTTTCCCTTATGATTACATAACCGAAATGAGCGTCCTAGAGCAATCATATCTTCCTTCATGAGACAAATTTTTTAATCAACTGTACGAGTGTGATGTCAGTGAGAATGATTATGTGCATGCAATGAATGTGTGGAACGTATTTAAGTGTAATACTCTGGGCGAGTATTCAGATTTATATTTGAAAACAGATGTCCTTCTACTTGCGGATACCTTTGAAAATTTTCGTACAATTCTGTTAAAATCACACGGGTTAGATCCGGCACATTATTACACTCTACCTGGATATACTTGGGACTGCGCTCTCAAGCATACTCGAGTAGAGTTGGAATTACTCACCGATATAGACATGATAATGTTTATCGAGAGCGGTATAAGGGGAGGTCTTTCTCAATGCTCAAATCGGTACGCAAAGGCCAATAATAAATACATGCCCGATTATGACCCGTCTAAAGGGTCAAAGTACCTAATGTACTTCGATATAAACAATCTGTATGGGTGGGCAATGAGTCAATCACTGCCTACCGGAGGTTTCGAATGGGTGGAAAACGTTGACTTGGAAAATGTACCCGATGACTCGGAAATTGGATATATTCTTGAATTCGACTTAACCTATCCTGGAGAAATACATAATAAGCAGAAAGATCTCCCGTTATGCCCCGAGCGAGCAGTTCCACCCGGTTCAAAACAACCGAAATTACTCGCTACATTAAATGACAAGGAACGGTATATCATACATTACCGAAATTTAAAGCAAGCGCTCACCCACGGTATTATTTTAAATAAAATTCATAGGATACTAAAATTTAAGCAAACTCCATGGTTAAAGTCATACATTGATTTAAATACCAAACTCCGCACAGTTGCGACAAATGATTTTGAAAAAAATTTGTATAAATTGATGAACAATGCGGTATTTGGGAAAACCATGGAGAATGTTCGGAATCGCGTTGATGTTCGTATCAAATCGAAATGGGAAGGAAGGTTTGGTGTGGAAGCTTTAATATCGAAACCAAATTTTCATCGAAGAAAGATATTTGATGAAGACTTGGTCGCGATAGAATTAAAAAAATTAGAAGTTACCATTAATAAGCCAATATACGTCGGAATGGCTATATTGGATGTTTCTAAAACAAAATTATATGAGTTCCATTACGATTATGTTTTAGAAAAATTTAATGAAAATGCGAAACTATTGTTTACCGATACCGATAGTCTTATTTATGAATTTAAGTGTGATGATGTATATGATTGCATGAAACGCGATATTAATATGTACGATACGAGCGATTATTCCAAAAATAATGAGTACGGTATGCCACTAGTCAATAAAAAAGTTTTAGGACTAATGAAGGATGAATGTAGTGGAAAAATAATGATCGAGTTTGTCGGACTCAGGTTAAAAATGTATGCGTTGCGTGTGTTAGGTGAAGGTGAGAAGAAGAGAGCGAAAGGTGTGAAAGAAGTCGTCGTCCGAAAAAGAATCACTTTCGACGAATATCTGAACTGCCTTCAAAATACGTCTACAGTTACGCGCGAGCAAAGATGTATTCGTTCAAAATTACACAAGGTATACACCGTATGTGAGAAAAAAATTGCTCTAAGTCCCCAGGATGATAAGCGATACTTAATGGCTGGTAGTACAGACACTCTACCGTGGGGACATAAGGATATTATGGACATCGACGAATAATGTGTGTATTATATGTTGAAACAAATCGGAGTCAATTAGATAAAATCCTCTGATCGTCCAAACATAAAAATACATATATGTCAAATTATTAGTCAAGATTATAATATTAGACAGGAATCGTTGGTGCTGAAATAAAACGTCATAATTTTCTTTAGTCATTGTTCAATGAAAATGTATTTTACACTTTGAATCCCATAAATATTGAACTCGTCATTAAACAATTAATCACACTCATACCAAACATTCTCGTCGTCGTTTCGCGAATAAAACAATAAGAGTCAAGATTAAAAACTAGTTGTCGAGTCGTCAGTACGTCGTGTGAGTCAACATATATAAAATATTTCCTAATGTCGTCAACGACGGAATAAGTTTCGCGATGAAATAAATTAATGACACGGACACACATTCAAATTACACACTCTCACATACATACGCATAAATAAATTAACATATACATATATATAGACACTTTGTTATACGGCATAATACATTACAACGCACATATTAATATTTATTCGTTAACTGACGGAAGAGAAAGAGGCTTACTTTGTCTTCTTTCTTGAGCGTCATTCCTCTTCTTGGGTTCGGTCCTCCATCCGTCGGTGATGATGAATGAGGCTGCTGTCACCTTCTGAACCTGTTTAGGTGTCACACTCCCTCGCGACCACGAGGGAGAGGACCAGCAGCCTCTTTTTGGTACCAGGACGAACGGAGCACCGTCGTCAATTCTGGGTGTCCTTTTAATTTGCTCTCCTCGCCGCCTCCATTGTAATTGAATTTTGATGCTGACTGTTGAAGTTGTGTGGGCCCACTTATTTGTCCGGAGCAGCCAGAACCTCCGTAGTTGAGGAGGCAGCGAGTCGTCACCAGGAGTCAAGAAGAAGTTCCTTGTAGAGTCCAAATGTAAGAGAGAGTTTGAGGGATACTTACCAGGTCTTATAATACCTCGGTAAGTATCCCTATGTCCAGTCAAGTCGCCGAGTTCCTTTTTTACTAAGAATCGGGACGGGAACTGTCAAACATTTAAATCTAATTTGCTTAATTTGAGTTTGACAGCCCGTCCCTCATTTGAATTTGGAGCGCCTGCGCCCCATTGCGGCGACACATGCGCCCCGAGCTCGGAACTCGGCCCGTTGTTGCCCACTTTTCAGGTTGCGCGACCAGGGCGCCGTTGCACCTCTTCTGCGCAGGTAGAGGCGCACCAGCGCCAGCGCCATGTCATTGCGCGCGCATGTCCATTGATGCGCGCTCGGATCCCACGTGGGCTTGGGATCCAAAATGGCCGACCGGCCGAAAAACGCGCGCATCTCGTCCTCGGTATCCACTTCGTTATTTCGCATTTAAAGCATGGTCATACAAATATCGTAACGGCCCTCTTTCTCTCCGCCGCTCTTTCTCTTCCGCGCGGTCGGGTTAAACGGCTCGTTACAATGTAATTAATACATACATTATATACAACATTATTACAATAATTATATACAACATCAAATAAATTTTAAAATATGTGAATATATGTGAATGTTATAATTGTGCAATTACTATTTAAATTTATGGAATGAATAAAAATATCATGTATATGCAGACAGTTTTTAATAAAGTTATTATATATTATATTATATTTCAAGTTTATTTACTTATTTAGATAGATATTAAGCGTTTCTATAATTGACATGTATTTCGAAATGTACCTTAACATTGATGCATTTTGAGAGACCTGCTTTGCACTTTGAGAGACGTTTCGTATTGACCTGCTTTCACTTTCCCCCAAATTTAAACGATTCAAGTTCAAACGCGTTTGGAGCTAAATTAAGCATTATCTTTACATTACGAAACTTTGAAACTGTACTTTTCTATTCGTCTAATATTTTCTTTCCCAATTTCTAATTCGTATAAGGTGGTGGTGGGGTTTCTACTATAAATGCCGATGCAGTCGAGTATTTTTCATCAGTAACGTGGCTCGATATATGTCTTCAAGAGATCTAAAAGTTAAAACTCGTGAATTAAAAAATAGAGTCGACATTTTTTTTAAAAATATACAAATATTAAAAGACGATTTAAAACTTAGGTCGGAAATGAAAGTACTAGCAAGCCAAACCGAAAATTTATATATAAACAAAATGGCATCATCATCATCATCAGCAGCAGCAGCTACAGCGGCAGCGCTAGTAAAAACACTAAATTCAACAACGAAATTTTTACCAACTATGAAACTGTCAGAACTGGACCTAGAAAAAGTATATGTCGTTTCAAAAATTAGGAGAGTATCAACAAAATTTGTAGAACGAATAAGCGTAGAGTTGAACAACGAAATCTCCTGTTTTCTTCCACCTCGGTACACACCACTTTTCCGAGATGCGATGGAGAGTTACCGAAGCATCGTTGAAAATAATCAGCTATACATGAAGTACATCGGAACAAAATTCAACAACATCGAATTTTTAACCGAAACCCACTAACAATGACGATGTCGAACGGAATTAAAAAATAGAAGGTATTATATATGGTAAGGAATATGTTTTGCTAATTACATATTTTTAAATTTATATTTTATTAATGCATTATAATTCACATCTATTACTATTATTATCATTAGAGCTTTCCGCTTGAAGCGAAACCGATGCACTCGAATCCGGATGATTAGCGGATATTTCATACATCGGCAATGTGACATCTTCGGGGGAGACCATTCTCGAATCAGCATTAAAGTCCATGACCATAATTGGTGACTGGTCAAATCAGAGGTGTATGCTGCAACATCAGTCATCTTGATGAAGAATGGAACCTGCAACAAAAACCAAATATATAAATGAATACTAAATATATAAATGTATAAATAAATTGTGTATAAATAAATTAAATGAAATGAAATTTAGAAACTCACCTTTGAATTATTTTTTTCATTTTCTTTTCTTTCGCCAGACGTAATGTGCGCAGACGCCAACGACATCGTTCTCGTCGCAAAATTCCCTCATAAAACCGCTTCCTCAATTTGGCTTCAACGTTGATGGTCAGGTCGTATGCTTTCGGAATATCGACGTATAACTGCGACATGTCGAAATAGTTAATGTAGTAATTATAAAACTTCTGTTTGAAGTTGTAGCATTCAGCTTCCGCTTCATTTATTTGGCGTTGAAGATCTTGTAGTGCATTATCCGCAGTATCCCCTTGTACATCTGCGTATAGCTGTTGGAGTTGTCCATCCCTACTCTGAAAATAATTATACAGCCGTCGCAACTCGTCCACTCTTCTATTCATTCGATTAATTTCGCGACGAATTCCGTGGCATGTTTCGTTGAATTCGTGTAGACTTGCGGGTTCCCCCATCCACTCGTACACAATCGCAAGAACAAATCTTAATTTGGCGTACATTTTTGTGTTTAGGAAAATCTTAGTATTTTCAGTGATTTCTCACTCACTAATATCTATTCAGCTCGAACCCGTATATATACAAGAAAGTATGCTAAGGAATGCAACAAAAATCTAATTTTATCTTAAGTAAATCCTGCTTCCATCTATTCAACCATCATTTGTCCACCATATTAGTCTTAAAGTATTATATCCTCCTTGTCGATCCAGGTGTTATGCTTATCTTCAAAGCCCAACCATTTAACAAACACTTTAGAACCTTTATGACGTAGAATTTTTTCAATAAGATAAACGTCTGGATTTTTAGTACGTTGCAGTTCAAATTCGTAGAATCCACCTGATATTGCGTTTCCTGCATTGTCTTCTAGTAAATATGTTACTGGATACGTTTTTTTAACTTTTATTATTTTAAAAACTTCAGTCGTCCAATTTGGTGTATATCCCTTTTCAAATATATGTTTGAATTTACTAATACGAACCTGTTGACCTACTTTAAACTTTGGATGAATCTTTTCGTTCACAATTGCATTATACACACGTTCCAATAGTTCTTTTTCATTGTCTTTATTCACATCTTGCGGCTTCATTTTAATAGTACGATGTGTGCTATTGTTATAATCATTAACCAAGTCTGGTAAGATATGGAGCCATTGATAATTACCATGAAGGCTAAACTGTGGCCACATTTTATTTTTCAAAGTACGATTAAAGCGTTCGCAAATTGATGCTTTTAGATTACTGTATGTAGAATATAAATTGATGTCGTGTTTTTTCATTAAATTTGAAAATTTTGAATTATAAAATTCTTTTCCACGGTCGGTATGTAGATTCTTTGGAATTCGACCCATTTTAAATATCGATTTCATGGCAGCTGTGACGTCATCGCCAGTCTTTCTTTTTACTGGGCAGGCCCATGCATACTTAGAGTATACATCGATGACAGTTAACAAGTATTTGTAACCCTTATTTTCATCTGCATATGGAATCATTTCTACAAGATCAGCTTGCCAAGTTTCATCTAATCCGCGAATATCTACTCGCCGTCTTGTATAATTTTTTCTTGCTGGTTTATGAAGCTCCTTCACGACTTCTCTCTTCTCTTTAGAAGTCATTGTTGTTAAACAGATAAGGCAACGTCTTGATTAAAACTGTTGGGTGGATTGTTGCAGATAGTCTATTTATGCACATTTTTCATACCAACTAATTGATTCTTCCGTAAATAACATCAGTTATTTCATTAATCTTCTTTATGGCTTCACTGTTTTTATTGACATTTTGTTCTAGGAGAAAAATTAATTTCTTAGCATCGTGAGCTACAGTACTACTCTCTCTTATGCCATAGGTATGTTTTTTCAAGTCTCCTTCTATATTGGCAATATCTACCATAAGACTATCAATCAGACCATTATTTTTATTCAAATCATCTTTATTTTTCTTTACTTCCCGCTCTAAGACAGTGATATTATTCGTAAGATTGCTAAGAGTGTAATTATTTTTATTTAAATTATTGTTATGTTTAGTTATTTCCTGATGTAATTCAATAGTATAATTTCCGATATCTGAAGATATAATCCGCCTCTTTTCTATTTCATTGTAATTTTTATTTATATCTTGATGCATTTTATTTATACTTTTTTCAAAATATTCAATCTTCTCATTATTTTTAATTACACCTTTACACAGTTCATCTATTTGCTGTTTAATGTCGCGAATAGATGTGTGGAACATTCTCAAAGTAATGGCATCATCCGAATCTGTCGGAATTCCGATATTACATAACTTTCTTTTCTTAAAATCATAAGAACCGTCTGTAGCAATTTCGATACTTTGAAATACTTGCTTCCGTGCTCGTTGAGACGAACGTCCAAATACATCGATGCTCATTATGATACTGACGTAATTATCGCTAAATTCATAGATTATATTATTTATTAGCTTCGCGCAACTCCTCAATGATCGATAAAATTTCATTCGAAAGACTCGAATTACCCGCAGCTTGCGATGCTATTAGAAGGCGCAAACGATCGACAAGTTCATTTGGATCATCCCAATGCACGTAATCAATTTTACGGTTTTGTCCAGCAATCATGTATTCAGGCAAATTACCACCCTTTTTTGGAACATCTTTGAACATATCTTTGATATAGTTTCGATACTTGTGGGAAGCATTATATCGAATAGGTTTTTCCTGATTCCAATCTTTCCTATGGGCATTAGTTAAGGTAAGTATACTTTTGTAATTGTTTAAATCAAATTGTTCGATTATAGCTATATCAGCTTTTTTCTTAAATAATAACTCTAGCAAACCTTCAGTAATAGCAAATTTGTGATCCTTTACAATTACATTTTTATTCTTAAATTCTATTGTCGAATCGCCGATTCTTGTAGTACCATCTTCTATGCGAACACCATAAATTGTATCAATGATATCACTTCTCACGTGAATATACCTCACCAGTAAAGTCAGAAACTTATTTGATAACCTTTCTTCAGTATGATATGTAGGTGTTTTAATATCACTGCTAAATGTCTGGTCTAAAGGGGTATTATATCCATCGCGCATATCATCATCATCATCATAATCGTTAACATCATTAATTTCCATACTATCCGCTACTTTATCCTGTGTATCATCAATTGCATGTTTACTGGTCGACATTGTTGAAGCGTCGGCTATTTTTTCCAATGGACTTATTAAAGGTTTGAGGGTTTCACTTATCGCAAGGTCATGCGTTTCTTTACCAATTTTTAATAATCGATGTTTCCGGCGAATAGATTCGCTAGCTTTGACAATTTGACGTAATACGTCTTGCTGCTGTTGAAGTGAGGAGGACATGTTAATGCATGCAAGTCTCACTCTGCACTGACTTGTTACAACATTTTTTGTTTGTTCTTAAAATCATTTATGCTTATAAAACAATCAAAACCTTTTCTATATCTTCCCTCTTCTAATTCACTGTCTTTATCTATTACTATAAAGCTATGCTTATCTGTCCAACATTGCGCACATATATCTTTGAAAGTGTTAAATGTCATATCCGTATTGACATGATCATTATTTATACTCATGCTTAAGATTCATTTCATCCTGCCTAAAGAGAACCAGAAAGTTTACGTTATCTCGAATAAGATGCTTGGGAACACGAGCATAGGTTTGACTGAGATAAAAGCAATCGACACAATTATGTCTACCCATACAAAAGAAAGATCTAATGTTATCTTGCTTCTCGCATGCAACATCATCAAATATAATAATAGCGTTCGGCCTAGCCTCGGCGGGTGGGACTACCTGTTCATTATCGTGAAAAGGAAAGTATCCTATACCCTCCACAGAGTCGAGTAAGTTTTGTAAAAATTGATATTTCGGCTGATTTAACGATTTCGAATATACATATATATTTTCAAACTTTAATCCATTCTGATCGATGATTAGACTGAGTAATGTATTTGTTTTTTCGCAATTAGACGGGCCACAGAAAAGTGCACGTATACTATTTGGCAGCAACTCCCCATGTCGTTTATGATTAGTTGCATTATTTTGTACAGTCGATGTTAAATCATCAAAATTGATGATTGGGATTTTTGTTGGTTGTGTATGAAATCGTATTTTGATAATAACTGAACATAAAAGTATAAGTAGCGCCTTTATATGTAATGTCAGTCATTAACTGTTTGATATTTGAATGATGCGCATCTTAAAATGATTACATATGTAAGTAGAAACAAGAAACAAAACCGGATAAAGAGTGGGACAGGATTGGTCAATTCTTTAATTAATAAATTACCGGTAGAACTTCATATACCCGGTTATCAGTACTGTGGACCTGGTACAAAATTAAAGCAGCGGTTAGCAAGGGAAGATCCGGGGATAAATCCGTTAGATAAGGCTTGCAAGGAACACGACATTGCTTATTCCAAAACTCGTGAAAATCCCACCGGTAGAAGCGAGGCCGATCGAATATTAGCGGAGCAGGCTTGGAAGCGAGTTTTAGCAAAAGACGCAAGCCTTGCATAAAAGGCGGCAGCTTGGGGTGTTGCAAACACAATGAAACTAAAAAGTAAATTAGGCATGGGACTTAAAAGGAAGAAAAAAGCGTCAAAAAAGAAAACAGCATCATTGAGCAACATTATTGCGGCTGCTAAAATGTCAATGTCACCAAGTAATAATGTTCAAAGTGTTATATCGAGCGCTTTTAAAGGGGCACGTAAAGCCGTAAAAGAAGCAGATGGTAAGCAATTCATACAAAAGACTCGAAAGCTATCGATACCTGCAAAGGTCGGAGGATTCTTACCATTCCTAGCACCCATATTTGCTGGATTAAGTGCTGCAGGTGCATTAGCCGGTGGCACAGCAGGTATAACCAAGGCTGTTAATGCTGCAAAAGCTGCTCAAAAGCAGTTACTTGAAAATGAAAGGCATAATCGTGCTATGGAGACAATAGCTATAGGGAATGGGTTATATCTTAAACCTTATAAAAATGGTCTAGGTTTAAAATTAAAACCATATAAAACGGGATTAGGTGTTAAATGTAGAAAAAATCGAAAAAACTTGTAAAGCTACCGCATCGAGCACTCACCGATGCAGATATATTAAAATATTCGAAAGAAGCTGGAATTCCGAATTTTAGAGGTGTCTTTATGCCTAATAATTTACCAAAGAATCCCCAAGTTAATGAATGTGCAGTCATAAATTTAGACGATGCAAGCGGTCCAGGGACACAATGGGTAGCATATCGGAAACGTGGCTCTAAAGTCGTTTATTTTGACAGCTTTGGAAACCTCACCCCACCTGCTGAGTTGGGAAAATATCTCGGTGTAGGTAGCATTATGTATAACCGTGAAAAATGTCAAGACTACACCACTTTTGATTGTGGGCATTTATGTCTCAAATTTTTATGCAATCAGCTGTTTTGTCCAAACAAGTATCAGTTGTATAAATATATTGCATAAAATGTTATGATAATCAGTGTAATTTGAACAATCAGTATGAATGATACTTTTACGTTGACGCTCTCGGGACAGTATTCAGTATTGGAAGCGCAATACTTTCCACCTATTGAACTTTCACCGCAGAAGAATTATGCATTGGGCTTAATTGAACTTTTAACGTTTAATTCAATCCCAAATGTTGACGTTCATAATAAATTTCACATTGGTAACCATCAAATTACTGTGCCGATCGGGAGCTATGAAATTGAGGATATAGCAGAATATATTAGAAGCAAGCTATCAGAGTATAGTGATATTACACTAGATATAAAACCCAATAATAATACCTTACGCAGTGAAATCAGGTCTAATCAAGACATTGATTTTACACCAGTCGATTCGATTGGGCGAACATTGGGTTTCAATAGACGAGTTGCACATTTCAGATTTGCCAGTAACCATAATTAAAGTTAATGCACTTCGCATAGAGTGCAATATAACTGCAGGCGCTTACATTAATAACAGTAGAACGCATGCGATTCATGAATTTTTCCCTACCGTGGCTCCCGGATATAAGATTGTGGAAGTGCCGAATCATGTAATTTACTTACCTGTTGTAGTCAGATTAATAGATCATATTCAATTGCGTATTGTTGATCAGAATGCTGAATTGGTGAATTTTCGTGGTGAAACAATTACAATACGACTACATCTTAAATCTACGTAACAATGGGTATTATGTACAATGGTCAGACCCTTAATAGTTACTATAATAATAAACCATCATGGGCAAAACATATCAGTCGTCATCAAATTCGCAAGACGTTAACACGTCGAAACGTTCTATTTCTGAAAAGCTTGGGACTCAAGTTGCATCATCACCACAATATCAGACAGTGAATAATAAAAACTGCCATTGCCGTTGTTGTATTTGCTTGCTTATCGCACGTTATCACAATAACAATAATGGAGGATCCAATACTCAGCATTCAAAACCCAGTCGTTTTCGACGAATCTGTCGCTCATTACGAGCTGCATGCACATCAATCTTACAATACAAGCTCATTTGGCAAAAATGATGAAATTCGTATCGTTGTGCAACATCAAGATTTATGGTAAAATACTACCATGTAAAAGTTTGATACATGTTAGTGGAAGGTTGACCAAAACCGATGGAACTAAAGCAAATAATACTAACCTAACATCTAACGCAATCTGTCATTTATTTGATGACGCGCGGTATGAGTTGAATGGAGTTGAAATTGATCGAAATAGAAATGTTGGTATTACCAGCTTGATGAAGGGGTATCCTTCTTACACACCAAATCATGAACCCGTTTTAATCAATGCAGGTTGGATATCTAGTTCAAATCTAAAGATAACAAATGATAATGGTTATTTTGACGTGATCATGCCTCCGAGTATGATTCTCGGATTTGCTGAAGATTATCGTAAGATAATTGTAAACGCAAAGCATGAACTTGTTTTAACAAGATCTAAACATGATGATAATGCAGTTACACAAAACGTGGACGAAAATTATAACATTGAGATGAATAAAATAGAATGGTTAGTTCCATATGTCACGTTGGCTGATAGGGAAAAGATACATCTGCTGCGTTTCATTGAAAAAGATCCTTGCATATCTTTAAGTTTCCGTACATGGGAACTTTATGAATATCCTCTATTGCCCGTAGCATCATCCCACGTGTGGTCTGTGAAAACAGCGACACAATTAGAAAAGCCACGATATATTATTATTGGATTCCAAACGGCTAGAAAAAATGACAAGGCGAGAAATGCAAGTCAGTTTGATCACTGCAACATTAGTAATGTTAAAGTATTTTTGAATTCAAAATATTATCCGTATGGTAATTTAAACCTTGATATTGCAAATAATCAATTTTCTTTATTATATGATATGTATATCAATTTTCAAACAAGTTACTATAATAAAAATGTTACTGGTAAACCTATATTGAATAAATCAATATTTTTAGAGAAAGCTCCAGTAATCATTATTGATTGCTCTAAGCAGTATGAAGCTTTAAAACATGCACCTGTCGATGTTCGACTCGAATTTGAATCAAAGGAAAATTTTCCTGCAAACACTTCTGCTTATTGTTTAATTTTACATGATCGCATTGTAGAATATAATCCCATAAGTGGAAATGTAAAGAAATTGGTTTGAGAGGAGGGGTAACCATTATTGCGCATGCGTCAATTAATGAATAAAACGCGGTTATACTTTATTCACTAGTCAATCAGTTTCATACGAAATGGAATACATTGTAGACGTGCAGGGATTCCGCGGGCCTGGTAATCGGTTCATACCGAAGGAAATGTCTATAATAAATATTATCGACAGTGAAATTGTGACTTATGTGTTTAAACCACCATATCAATGGGTGTGGTTACCTATACACTATAAGAGAGTCAATAACTGGTTGATGAATAATTATCACGGTTTACCATGGCAATCTGGCGATGTACCATTTGACGCTATAAACGAAACTTTGGAGGATATCGTTAAATGTGCTAGCAAAATTTATGTAAAAGGAGTCGATAAAAAATGTTGGTTGGAGGAAATGGAACATGCGCTAAAGAAAATGTAAAAATACTTAAGAATTGGGTATTGGAAAATCTATGTGAACAACCTGCATCTCCACAACGTTCATTAAGGATTTATTACGAAGTAAAACGACTCGCATTGATGGAAACAAAAGATATCGAATGTTTGCCGATTAATTTAATTTGCATGTTTGCTGATCGGCAAATTGAAGAAGCATGGGCTTGCTTATCACCTGCTATGCAAATGCATCCTGATATACGTGAATGTCGTCGATGTTATAAACATTTCGAATCAAGCTATGATACGATGGATGGTCCACCACCTATGATTAAAGACTGCTTCAATTGTGAAGTTAAAAGCGATGCATTAGTTGATGATAATGAAAATATGAATTTCATGTGATTGCTATTGTATATTGTTATGTATGAATATGAGAAATAAAAAAATAAATAACATTTATTAAAAACATCTTCTGTATTTTCTTAATCTTCCTTCCTGCATGATATTGTACAAAAAAGAAAATGGGTTATTTAAATGGTCATATTTAACAGAGGGGTCGATGATTAACGTAATGATTAATGGATTTTAGACGCGTTCCAACTCGTATACCATCTTTACGAGATATAGGTCCCAACATATTATGTAATATTCTTAGAAATTGCATGTGTTTCCCAAATATGGGAATGAATAATGGTTTTTAGACGCGTCTGGACCTGTATACCATCTTTACGAGATATAGGTTCCAACATATTATGTAATATTCTTAGAAAATACATGTGTTTTTCCAAGGGTGGTCGACGCCGATGCCGACCTCCCCGGCGCTATTCAAGCACGCTTCGAATGAGTGGTGGGAGAACCAACCGCCAGGCCCCGAGCGACAGATGTCGAGGGTACACGTGTTTTTCCAAAGAAGGGAATGATTAATGGATTTTAGACGCGTCTCAACTCGTATACCATCCATGTGTTTGGGGGGGGGGGGGGGGGTAGCATAAAACCCCGATATAAATTCGCGGTTTTAATTCGCGGTCTTAATTCGCGGTCTTAATTCGCAAGTCATCTCTTTTTCTTTCAATTCTTTTATCCCGATACTTGTTATGTATATTTTTTTTTTAGTTTCCAAGAGGAATCGCGAAACTAACAACTAACAACTAACTTGACGGTGGATCGTCAATTTTTTTCAACCACGGGCGTGTTACGGACGCTAGGCTACACGTGTAGCAGCGCACGTAGTCAGGAATATTCGCCCGTTAGTAAATAATAAAGCGGACACCTGAGATGTCCACAGCGACGTCATCCATCCGGTCAGACCACACGTGCTGGAAACCGTTGGAAATTAGAGATTCGGGTGTCCTATTGTTAACCGAATTGTTATAATAAATCAAGTGACATTTGAAGACATCCGCTGTAGATTAGGAGGTCGAATTAACGAACAATTGACTCATCGGAACCTGTACGTGCAGATATTCGAACCCGTTCTGGGAATCACCGAATCACTAAAGCATCGATATCTGACACGAAAGCGGCGATTCGACATGGAAGACGAGTCTTATCGGACACCATGGTTGATGGTGTCTCGTAAACACCCCCGCTACCGAATTATGCGCTAAACCGACCTGACTTGTAACGGACAATTGCATTGGCCAGCCAGAGTCGCCCCGTGAATGACGCCGTGAACATCTCGGTGCAGAGTCGCACCGTTCGTAATCTGCTGAAGATCTCCGAAAGATTCGTCGGTCATCAGCGACTCTCCGCGAATTAAACGACTTTGTGGGACTTAATCCCAACGCGATCTTTGTAAAAACCTCAGTTGGCGATTGAATTCATAAAAATACGTAGTTTAAATCAACTCTCGCCTTTCACTTTGGGTGTCGATCCCCTTAACGCGTATCCCGCAACCCGATTCCTGTCGCTACCGGGAATCAATAAAAATAATCAAATTGTTACTTATGTATATCAAATTGTGCCCAATAAGGCCCCATCAGGCCCAATAAAAACCCCATAAGGCCTAATAAGGCCCAATTGGACCGAACAAGGCCGAATAAGGCCCAATAAGCCCCAATAAACCCCAATAAGGCCCAATAAGGCCTAATAAGGCCCAATAAGGCCCAATAAAGCCCGATAAGGCCGAATAAAGCAAATAAGGCCGAATAAGGCCGAATAAGGCCGAATAAGGCCCAATAAGGGTTCAATAAGGCCCAATAAGGCCCCATAAGGGCACATTAGTGCCCAATAAAGGCCCAATAAGTCCCAATAAGGCCGATTCGCTCAATAAGGGCCCAATAAGGCCCAATAAGGCCCAATAAAGCCTAATAAAGCCCAAAAGGCCCTATAAGGCCCAATATGTCCCAATTGGACCGAACAATGCCGAATAGGGCCCAATAAGTCCAAATAAGGCCCAATAGGGACCCAATAATGCCCAATAAGGGCCCAATAAAGCCCAATAAGGACCCAATAATGCCCAATAAGGGCCCAATAAAGCCCAATAAGGCCCAATATGGCCCAGTAAGCCCAAAAAGGCCCAATGAGGCCCAATAAGCCCAAAAAGGCCCAATATGGCCTAATATGGGCCAATTGGACCGAACAAGGCCGAATAGGGCCCAATAAGTCCCAATAAGACCCAATAAGGGCCCAATAAGGCCCAATAAGGCCCTATAAGGCCCAATAAGGCCCAATATGTCCCAATTGGACCGAAAAATGCCGAATAGGGCCCAATAAGTCCAAATAAGGCCCAATAGGGACCCAATAATGCCCAATAAGGGCCCAATATGTCCCAATTGGACCGAACCCCCCACCCCCCCCCCCCCCCACCCCCCCCCCCCCCCACCCCCCCCCCCCCCCACCCCCCCCCCCCCCCACCCCCCCCCCCCCCCACCCCCCCCCCCCCCCACCCCCCCCCCCCCCCACCCCCCCCCCCCCCCACCCCCCCCCCCCCCCACCCCCCCCCCCCCCCACCCCCCCCCCCCCCCACCCCCCCCCCCCCCCACCCCCCCCCCCCCCCACCCCCCCCCCCCCCCACCCCCCCCCCCCCCCACCCCCCCCCCCCCCCACCCCCCCCCCCCCCCACCCCCCCCCCCCCCCACCCCCCCCCCCCCCCACCCCCCCCCCCCCCCACCCCCCCCCCCCCCCACCCCCCCCCCCCCCCACCCCCCCCCCCCCCCACCCCCCCCCCCCCCCACCCCCCCCCCCCCCCACCCCCCCCCCCCCCCACCCCCCCCCCCCCCCACCCCCCCCCCCCCCCACCCCCCCCCCCCCCCACCCCCCCCCCCCCCCACCCCCCCCCCCCCATGTGAAATTGAAGCTCGACTCGGGTTTAAAATTCACATTAGCTTATTTAAAGTTTCTGAACATGGTAACTTCAACAAATAGGTTAGAAGTAAATTTTCCTTAGTTTGTGAGAGGAAAATGAATAAAAAAATATGGTTGTAGACTAATTTAAGACAACAATTATGTTTTTGGTCTTAGAACATAATCCAACAATTTTTAACTATAATAGTAGGCTTCAATAACATTGCCAATATGATATATGTGTTATATTCTGTAGTTTATTTATGAGTTTATGTGTAATATTTTTTTTATATATTCAAATGAAAACAAGTGAAATGCATATTATATGCTTCTAAAAAGAAATGTATATATCAAGCATCCTCATAGAATGAATTAATTTCTCATTCCAGTTACGAAACTTACTTCTACGGTTTCTAGTCCTGTAGGTTTAGTGTAAAGGTTCCTTATTTGCATATACGTATTTCTTTAATTTTTTATATTCATAATAAAGGTAGAGAAATACATATGTACTTATGAAAAGCATATTCATATATATACGGCAGCATCAAAAAATAAATGAATCTTTCATTCGCACTCATTTATTCGATTTTTAGGCATACGAATTTCCTCAAAACGTTAGACTTCAGAGTTTATAGATATACATTTCTTGAATTATACCGAGGTACATATGAATGTCTCATACATATGTGCAATGATAATTGGATCAGATAATGAATTAAAACGGTATAATTGCAAAATTGACCAATCTGCAAATTTTTGAAAAATTTCTGTCGATATTCGTGTAGATCTCGCCCAGAGAAGCATTTTTTATCTCTGGATATTTTTGCGTATTTCCACTCGCTCTTCTTATATTTAAGAAAAAAGTGTTTGTAATCCAGAAAACGCGGGAAAAAAAATTAAAGATACAAGCGAATAACTCGGAAACGGTTGTTTATACCCAAAAATTGCACAAGATAAAACCCGGTCATGACGAGGAACTCGAAAAGTCCGAAAGGCGCCGTAACGGGTGTCTTTTCGGCATCCTCGGGAGCACCCAGGATTTGATAGTACCCGCGATCGAGGTGAAGTGTAGAAAAGATGATTTTCCCGTATAGATTGCAATTGAAGTCTTGTAGCCGAGGGGAGGTACCTGTCCGGTATGGTAACAGCATCCCGCTTCGGTACAAGATGGATTGGGCTTGCCCACAGACTGGATGATGGGCGGTAAATGCTGTCGTCACACCGCCTTAAAATCCTTCTTAGCGGCGGAAAGTTTCTCGGGCACCAGTCGCTCGGTCTTTCGGCGACCGGAGGGCCTTCGGTCAATATGCGACATACGTCACGTAATTCAAGATCCGGAAGTTGACCTACTCCAGTAAGTTCGAAAAATTCTGACAGTATTCGCGTAAATGGTTCGGAGCCGTTGTGATTAATCGTACTAAAGCAAGGCGAAAAACTGGTCTATGTTGTACCCGTTACTGACACTACAGTTAACGAATTGCATAAATGAGACTTTTCCAAATCAACGCACAAACCGTATGCTTTGAGAAGGTTGGCTCCGATTATTAGCTCTAGAACAGCCGCGATGCAAAAGTTTCACTTAATTTCGCAACGCAACCCAAGGTTGGGAACACGAGTCTCATGACCGAAGGTATCTATCACGGATTCATTCGCCGCGAAAAGCTTTAGATCGGATAGCTGACGTCTCGATCTACTACCGACAGGAAGTAAGGAAATATCAGCACCTGAGTCGACCAAAAATACTAAGCCCGGGTTACGGTCGCATACGTGCAAACGGTCTTCTGTGAAACGACCGTCTCCACCCGTTGCAATTAGAGAAGGCCGGATTAGTTTTCCTTACGAAATGTACACGTCATCGGGTCAACACACGAATGAGCCTTGTCTCCGAACTTTTTATGTCGCCAACATAAATTTGAATCGCGATTATTCGACTTATTTCGACTGTTCGATCGATTACGATTATTCGACGGATTTCTGCTTCTGCCACGTGAACGCAAAAGGAGCTGTTTGATGCTCTTAATCAGCTGGTCGACCTTTTCAGACAGCGCAGAAAGGTCTGATGCTACACTTTCAACGGAAATGTTCTTTGACGTAGGCGAATTCACGCCTGAAACTACGTACGCAGCGTAGTGAGCAGGACCTGTCGCTTCAACTATGATATCGGCTAGTTCGGCTACCTGTTGAATGTCAGCTACAGTTGACGCGGCAAGAATTCCTCGGCAACATGAAGGTAGACTGTCCATACAAATTGTTCAAATAACCGTAACATTGCGTCTGCTATCGTTTAAATTACGCAAACGATTAAGTATTTGTGATGGCTTTCCGTCGCTTAATATGTCGCTCTTCAATAATTATCGCAATCTACTCTCCGCAGAACTTGAATATTTGTTAGTGATACATTCTTTTATTTTATTGTAACGATTTTCGAGTTTAGGTGCGGAGATCTAAAGTCTCGACAACAAAATCTGTTTTAGTGTCGTTATTAACAATACGCGCGTTACGGAACGTGGTTTCCAGTCGCAAGAACCATAATGCCGGATCATGTTTTATAAAACCGGGAATTTTCGGTACGCGATACGCGTTAATTTGAACCTGTTGTTCTTGGTCGTGGTTACCGCTTGCGGCGGCATTTTGTGCGCTAACTTGAGTTTTGAGCAATTCCAGCCCATCACGTACAAGTTCCAGTTCGTGATTCATATCCTCGGTCATTACGAAACGGTTTTTGTCACGAGAGCGAAAACAAAAAACCAAAAGCCCGAAGAAAAATGCGACGAAAACGTGGAGATAACTGCCCTGCACTGAAAATCCGGCATAGAATAACTGTATTACTAGGCGTTCAACAACTCCTCAAAAACTGACCTTCTGAAATTGGCCATAGACTAATTAAATTCAATAGAGAGGTGCCGCATTTTCAAAATGACACTTTGTCGATTTTCCGCCTCTCTATGCATACTCCCGGTGATACTCGTTGCCTATTGCCGAAAGTCACGGAAAGTCAAAATGGCGGTCGAAAACTGTGCCCCGGCCCGCGATTCAAAGTTTTTTTTTTAACAAGTTGCCAAAATGGCTGTCAGATAACTTACGCGGGATCGCTGATCGACACCGGACCTCCTCTCGATGCTGCGCAGACGATGGTAGTAAAAAATGACGCCACTGACTTAGCCTTGATGATTGATTGTTGTCCTTGTAGTGGAGAGAGGTTTAGCCTCCTGGCCGTGCTCTCAAGCTTCCACGAAAACGCTGGAATGATGCAATCCACTTTATGTGTTGCCAATAAAACCGTGGCAAAGATGCACCTAAACGAGGTTTAGCCTCCCTGGCCGTGCCCTCGAATTTCGTGCTGATTCTTGAATGTTGATCTCTCGCGGAATTTGGCGGGAAATCGTTGCTGCGTTCGGTGGTGACAATTCCAGAATTCTCTTTAAGATATCGAGAATCTTGATTCTTGCGAATTATGCGACGTCCAAATTTTGGACACAAGATGCTTGTCTCGAATGAACAATACACTCCTCTGTCCAATAAGCGAAAAATCACATGTCAAGGCACGACGAACAATGGCTGCTTCAGCCTAAGAAGGCGCGATTTTTCCGAGTCGGGGTCACCAATGTAGCAAATGACGTGGCCGTTAATGATGAGCCACGGCAGGCCTGCCCCTGCAGACTCGGGAAATGTTCGGGTGAGCAATAAACAACTCCTTAACAAACAATAGATTTATTGAACTCATATCTACAGACGATCGTGCCTGGTTCAACGCTTGAGCGAAACTGAGTAGGGATTCCGGAATGCGGTGTTCACAGTGTTTTAGCGGGCATCTTTCGCAACCATTGTGTCCTTGTGACGCGAATTCTTAATCGATTTTAATGAATTTTTTTTTAATACTCAGAAAGGATTGCACTATTATTGTGAGTTTCACTTTCTTGATATTTCAATCCCGAGGCTGTCAATGTGCCTACAATGCGGACGTTAAAATTTAATTAAAAAAAACGATACAAATTTTATGATTCTATCGAGACTGGGATTTTTAAGGTTGCTGGCTGTGAATTCAATTTCAGAATTCGTAAATTAAAAATGGCGGATCTAACATAGCGGACCCAAGTGCGAAATAAAAAATTGTAATTTTTCTTATAAATGTATTCTTGTTTTATTATGGTTGTTTGTGACAAATTTATAGTAAAAAAAGCAAAAATTTTAAATGGCGGATCCAATATAGCGAACTCGAGTGCGAAAGACAAAATTTTAATTTTTCTTATAAGCATATAGGGTGAATATGCCAATGAATGGACGGTTAAGCGTTTTTCATACTTTGATTGATCGTAACTTTTTAATTCTTTTATATATTTTAAATATGGTACAACCATTAGAATCGTTAGACTCCACCCTTTATATTGGTATAGTGCAACTTTTGATTTTATTTAATTATGAACCTTGCCTTTGTACTTTAGTAGAATATTCCGAAAAACCCCAGTGAATGGACGGGTTAAATCAAATGGGATGTTTTCTGTACTAGTTTTGGATGGCTTCAAAACTTCGTTTTGACTTTACAAAATAATAAACACTGGAAGATCAATAGTAGTGTGAATATTGTTCTGAAGGTTAAAGAAAATAAAAATATGTGTTTCGTTGCATTTTGTGCACCGCACATTCATAGAAAATAAAAATATGTAGAAAATCGCCCATTTATTGGCATAATCACCCTACTTGGTTTATTATTACCAGGCCCCAGGAGAAAAACAGTGACGAGCAGCTTGTTTGATAGATTTATATTTATTGTTAAACTTATTACTAGACATTAATAACCGAATTCTGTGTACCATTGCATTATTACAAATATTGTTGTTATATATATTTATACTTGACCTAACATAACCTAACTCAAAATATACATTTTCACAAAATTTGACTTTTTTTTCCAGTCTGCCGTTACGGATCCACCATTTTGATTTTCCGATTTTGTAATGTATATAATCCGCAATCCTATAAACCCCAACATATCCGTAAAAAAAGTAGAATATTTATCGCAAATTCGATTCCGCCTTTAAATGACTGATTATTGACTTAATATTCATAGTCAGCAATCATAAAACATCCATCACATGCGCGTTATGAAAATGACACTAATTACTTACTTAGAGTCCGATATATCGGATTCGATATTTTATACTTTCGAATTTTCATTTGCGATTCTTAAATAGCAATACCGTAAACCCCAAAATATACTCAGTTCTAAATTCAAAAATTTTTGCTTACAATTCTTGGTTACCATATTGGATCCGCCATTGTAAAGTTTAGATTATTTTACTCCAAATTCATCACAAACAACCATAATAAAGCAAGTATATATTTATAAGAAAAATTACAATTTTTTATTTCGCACTTGGGTCTGCCATGTTGGATCCACCAATTTTAATTTACGAATTCTGAAATCGAATTCACAATCAGCAACCTTAAAAACCCCAATCTCGATTAATAAACCAAGTATATGTTTATGAGAAAAATTAAAATTTTTTATTTCGCACTTGAGGCCGCCACATTGGATCAGCCATTTTTAATTCACGAATTCTGAAATCAAATTCACAATCAACAACCTTTAATACCCCAATCTCGATAGAATCATAATATTTGTATCGTTTTTTAAATTAAATTTTAACGTACACTTGCATGTTATTGATACGTTTCGTAGAAACGTCAGCTTTGCAGGCACTTTGACAGCAACAGGATTGAAATATCAAAAAAGTGAAACTCACAATAATAGTACAATCCTTCCTGAGTATTTAAAAAAATCATTAAAATTGGTTAAGAATTCGCGTCATGAGGACACAATGGTTGCGAAAGATTCCCGCCAAAACACTGTACGTCGCAGCGAGAGGCGGAATTCAGTTCCCCCACTCTCGCAGTACTAGGAAATCTGTGGGCGTGTCCCTACCACTTAGCCGACTTGCCGGCACGGCACACGCAATATCGCAATAGCTCGAAACGCCTGGAAAAGTGATGACATTACGTTCCGGAAGATAATGGCCACAATGAATACATAACTTCAAAGAGTATGATTCTGTTGAATTTACCATACCCCACGTGAAACAAATCACATATCGAAATCATCTGATTATCCCGATATTTTTTGCAACCTGTATAATTGTAAAAACCATCCCATTGAAAAATACGAAAAAAAAACATTTAAAAGTTTTTAACATGAAATATTAAAAATAAAATGGCAAGATGATAATAGATATGGCGCGACGGAAAATAAGATATTATGCTGACGGTACTGGAAAAATGAAAAAGAGTTGACTCTGCAATATTGAAATAATTCGCTTAATATATAATCCAAATTGTTAATCTAATTGCTAAAAAACGAATACATTGAAAACTCGCTAAATGTATAGTTAGATGTTAATTTATATATTTTATAGTTAAATGCATAACATAATATAGTTCTCTTAGCATGAGTCCCGCTAAACACCACTGTGTATAAAAAGAGTATCTACAAAAAATGCCCGTTTTCGGTACCTCGATTTTTGGAACTTTTTTTTATGCTAAACAGTTACATATGATGACTCAATAATCCCTGCAAAATTTCAAGATGAGCTATGCCCCGTTTAAGAAATACAGAGGGTGAAAGCTGAAAAAATATAGTAATTTCGTATTTATACTTCAATTTGACTCCAATTTGCCCCCTATATTTCTTAACTGACACATATGTTCATCACGAAAGTTTGCAGGGATTATTAGGTCATCATAAGTAACCATTTGGCATGAAAACAGTTTCAAAAATCGCGGTACGAAAAACTCATTTACAACAAGCTTCATGTCGCCACTATCATTTTTATCAAATAAATTACTAAAAAAATGTATATATTAAAAAATCGCTTAATATACAGTTAAAGACATTCATACATTTAAAAGCATAGCATAAAATAGCTGTCTTAGTCTGAGTTCCGTTAAATACCATTACATATAAATATTCCATTCCAGGAGGAGTTATTCTCATTATCTAACAAAAAAATTTGAGGACCCCTTACACCGAAAAAAGTCTTTTAATGTACAGTTTAAAATGTTAATGTTGTTGCGCTATGTCCGAAACTACCGTCGTCGTTTCGCTTCGAAAGCGACATCGCAACGCCATCTGTTGGCTCACGCGCACACTCAACAGCGCCGGTACCGTCACCGCGCTTGCTATTATAGATAAGCGCTTATCGCATTTTGAATCTCGCGCCTACTGGCCCTTTAAATTGTTTTTAAGGAATTCTCACTATACGAATTCCACTTCCGTCGCTGCGGTTTTCTCAGAATCGCTTTTCCGGGAAGACGGCAAGATTCGATAAGGTCGTCTCCGCGAGAACACCTGTTCTCCAAATCGGAGTATACGATTTTGCCCGCGCCGACATCTGTACATCTGAACCGCTTTTCCGCCGCATCCGCGTAGCAGATCTCGTAAGATCTCCGCAAATTTACCTTTGCGGTCTTTCATTTCAATATTTTAAGGAATAATTCGTCCGAAACACCGGTGGACCGTCATCTCCCGCCACGCGCTCCGAATAGTGTCGTTCGCGCTTAAATGTATAGTGCAATCGAAATATACAGTGTTTTGGATTGATCTGCTAATATTCATTTCCACCCGCATTTTCCAAACTCCAACCTTTGCTCAGTGCTGGACCAACGGATTCTGGGACCACGCAGTTGAAGGTCGCGGTGCACTAAGATTGGGCACACGGCAATTAACGAACATCTTGGCGATCCTGCCAGGATCCGCATCTACATCCAGCCTCCGCAGCATCCGGATTACATCGCAGTGCAGTGGATTTTTGGACTTTCGAACTTTTTTTTTTGGACAGTGTCAATAGTGTCTTCACTAGTGTCTCCGTAGTGAAAGTCAGTGCTAGTGAAACCTGGACAAAAAAAAAAAAACCATTCATTTCGTGCGCATAATTTCAAATTTATGCGGACGCGCGCGCTAATAAGATTAATCACTTCGGCTTCAATCTCGCTTTCGGCCGCGTTCGGCCACCTCCGGAGTCGCTCGACTTCCGATCACGCGACGCTTCGTGACGTCACGGTGAGGGGCCAGATTTGGGCTCCTCTCCCGTAAACACTTTCCGGAACGGTTCGGCCTCCTCCGGCCCCACTCGGAGCCTCGCCGCACGAACTCCTCCGAGAAGTCGCGAAACCAGCAATTCCGCTTCGGTACGAGTCCCCACTCGCACCCTCTCTCTCTCTCCAGAGCCAAGTCAAGCGCTTTCGGAAACTCTCGGACTCCCGAGAAGTCTACCGACTTTGGTGAAAGTGTCCCCCGCTAACACGCGTCACCTAGCAACCGGCACGCCTACGGCCGGGGTGGGAATCCCGAAAACGACGTTCCACGCCATTCGCCTAGCAGCACGCAACCCGTGCGTGTCCTATATGCATAAGTATATTCACCCGAAATACTTATAATACTCGCTCGATTTTCTCGCACAATTTAGTGCATCAAATCGACAAAAAACATTCAGCTATCGTCGAAAATAGCAATTAATAATTTACGATGCCTAAAACGCGAGCTCAAACCGATCCAGACGAACTGTATCATCAGTTTGTTCGGCTGACAGTTTCGCAGAGTGATGCGCTCAAAGCCATAAACCGAACGTCGGCAGTTCTGCAACGATCAGATCTGACGTACGACCAAGCAGTCGCGCGCCGCGACAACGTCACAAATTTATGGCAACAAATGTCAGAGCGCCACCAGGAGCTACTCAAGTTCAGCGAAATGGCCTCTTGCGCCACTGACAGCTATTTTGCAGACGAGTTCTTCGCATCAGCTGAGACCATATACTTCGACACAGTAGCAGGCCTGTCAGCTGTTGTACGACTCACTGCACCAACGCCAGCCACGCCGAGACACACCGACGCTCCCGTTGCAGCCAGCATCTCTACAAGACCGCAAGTACCTGCGATTAAACTTCCACGTTTTTCGGGTATTTACACCGAATGGGCAGAATTCCGCGATCACTTCACCGCTTTGTTTTTGAAAAATAACGATTTTGACTCCTTTCAAAAACTTTATTATTTAAAGTCATGCCTCGACGGAGAGGCCGCGAATATTTTAAAAAATATGTCTCTTACCGTTCAAAATTTTGAAATCGCGTGGAAACTCTTGAAAGACAGATACGAGAATCGACGACGACTTTTGAACTTATATTTATCGAATTTATTTGCATTAAAATCGGTGTCACGGGATAATTCGCCTATCGAATTACGTAAATTATTGGATTCTGCCCAAGAATCGATCGATGCGCTCAGCAAATTGGAACGCCCGGTTGCTGATGACATTTCAGTATTTTTAATTACGCAACGACTTGATCGAGGTACGCGTGAGGCATGGGATTTTTCTCTGGACGGAGATGAATACGCAACGTTAGCTCAATTAACGAATTTTTTAACGGCTAAAATAAGGTCGCTAGAAGCCGCGTGCGGATTTGAAAAGTTGAAATCAAGTTCAACTGTAGCGCGTACAAAACCTGCCTCAGCCTCCCACGCTCAAGTACTTCACGCTAACACGAATACGCATTCAAATTCGAAATGCATCGTGTGCAAATCTGCACATTTTATATTTAGATGTCCGAAATTCGGACAAATGTCGTTGTCCCAACGCTGGGACATAGTAAAAACAAATGCTCTATGCGTTAATTGCTTATCAAGCGGTCATAAGATAACGCAATGTAAAAGTGGAAAATCGTGTGTCCATTGTGCAGAACGACACAATTCACTTTTACATAATAATAATATTAATAACAAAAAAACTACGCAAAACGAAATGTCGCCAGTTTCGACGACCACACAAGCAAGCACCAGCACCGCGATGGACGCAGATTTGGTCCAATCTCATCTGAGTACTCCCAGTACTCTTTCTCATATAATACTGGCTACTGCTTGGGTGGTTATCACATCCGCTTCGCAACGCACTGTTAGATTACGCGCGCTGCTCGATCCCGGATCGACTCGCACTTTTATTTCACAAAAGGCCGCGAACTTGCTGCGAACAAAGGAATGCGCCGCGAACATCCAAGTTACGGGACTTGGTTCGACCGGAACCGCACACGTGAAAAAGATGATTCCGATTTCAATCCTGTCCGCATATGATAACGAGGTTAGACTGTCGTCCGACGCGCTAGTCATCGACCGCCTGACAGCGTATACGCCAAAATTCAGATTTCCCATTTCACATTGGCCGCATTTAAAAAATCTGAATTTTGCCGATGGCAACCCCACCGACGATACTACCATTCATGCACTTATCGGAGCAGATGTATACCCCTACGCGCTTCGCGATGGAATCGTGCGCGGACAACGCGATGAGCCGGTCGCGCTGAATACCGTCTTTGGGTGGATTCTCTCGGGCGTGAGCGCGAAAAGTGAGCAACCCGATGCGACCTCCGTACACATCCATCACGCACACCATATGCACGATTTTAGGGAATTAAACGCGTCCATAACTCGATTTTGGGAAATCGAAGACGTTCCCCTACGCGATGTCCTATCTGAAGAAGACAAACGCTGCGAAACACATTTCGCCAAAACGCATTCGCGGTGTCCAAACGGACAATACACAGTCCGAATCCCACTAAGAGACCCCGATCCCATCGCTATCGGCGATACCCGCTGCCGGGCTCTACAATGTCTCCTATCAATGGAACGTAGATTCGCGACAAAACCCGTTGAACGCGACGCCTATGTCGCTTTCATAGACGAATACGCTCGGTTAGGACATTTGCGTCCCGCACCAAATGAGCCAACGTATACCCCAGTCGTCTATTTGCCGCATCATGCTATAGTGAAAACGTCGAGTACCACTTCGCAAACTCGCGTTGTATTTAATGCATCCGCAAAGTCCACAAACGGACAATCATTAAATTCCCTGCAATTCGTCGGTCCCAAATTGCAGGCAGATCTTCCGACGTTACATACGCAATGGCGGACGCATAGATATGTCTATGCGGCCGACATTGCTAAAATGTATCGACAAATTCTCGTCGATAACCGCGATTTGCACTTACAACACATTTTATGGCGTCGGTCGCCAACGGATCAAATTTCTGAATTAGAACTCCTCACAGTCACCTATGGGACTGCAAGCGCGCCATATTTGGCTCTTCGCGTCCTTCGGCAACTAGCCGAAGACGAAGGAGCACGTTTTCCTCTCGGAAAACAGGCTCTCTTAACGAACTTCTTCGTCGATGATGCGCTTCTCGGCGCCGACACTGAAGATAAGTTAAGAGAGACACGCGATCAGCTGATTAACTTACTTGCTACCGCACACTTTCGGTTACGCAAGTGGATAAGTAACTCCGCGAGCCTACTTCAGGATATAGACGAAGATGACCACGGCCTTTCGTGCACTAAAACTTTGCAAGACGACGAAAGTGTCAAAGTATTAGGCATAACGTGGCATCCTGCATCCGACGCGTACGGCTATTATTTTAATTTCTCGCCGCCCACTGAATGGACAAAACGAGCGGTGCTTTCACAAATCGCGCGTATGTTTGACCCGTTGGGATGGATCGCCCCAATCATCATAATCGCGAAGATTTTCATGCAACGCTTGTGGCAGAATGCTGCCGATTGGGACACTCCACTTACGCCGGAACTAACTTCCTCCTGGGTCACCTTTTATGAGAGTCTGCCTCTACTAAAGCAACTCAGCATACCTCGATGGCTGGGAATGTCACCTTCCGTTCGCTACGAACTGCACGGCTTTTCGGACGCATCCGAGAAGGCGTACGCAGCAGCGGTTTACGTTCGGTGCGTCGACAGCCATAAAAATATTCAAACTGCGTTGCTTACGGCAAAAACTCGAGTAGCGCCCCTGAAAACGCTTTCGATACCCCGCTTAGAGCTCAGCGGAGCCGTGCTGCTCTCTCGACTCCTGTCCCAAATTCGAGCCGCGCCTGCATTCGCCCAGTGCCCTGTAACGTGCTGGACTGATGCGACAATCGTCCTCGCCTGGCTGCAAAATTCTCCATCCCAGTGGAAAACTTTCGTAGCCAACCGAGTATCCGAAATTCACACATCACTCGATGCCCCTTGGCGTCATGTGTGTAGTGCGGATAACCCTGCCGACTTAGCGTCGCGAGGCGTATCAATCGGCGAACTGCTTTCTTCAAAAATTTGGTGGCACGGCCCCTCCTGGTTACAACAGCCAGAGGCAGAATGGCCAACGCTCTCGCCATCAATTAACCCTGATGCACCGCTGGAACGGAAGGTCGAAGTTTTCCACGGGGATATTAAGCCGACGGCCGAATGCGCTGTCGACGACCTCCTTAATAGATTCTCCAGCTGGACAAAACTATGCAAAACGATTAGATATGTATTATTATGGTCAAAAAATTGGAATCGTGAAATGAGAAACTGCTCTCTCGCCAAGCAGTTGGAACGCGTCAAGCATCGCGTTTTCTCACTTCTCCAGTCTACATCTTTCAAAGACGAGATACTATTGATTTCTCGTAATCAAACATCATCAGATGGAACCCGCAGGTTAGATATAGGACAACGACTTCCCAAAGCAAGCCGCCTCAAAAGACTCAACCCGTTTCTCGACGCGAGCGGATTGTTACGCGTAGGAGGACGGCTGTCACACACGAACTTTACATTCTCTCAGAAATTCCCCGTGATCTTACCGTCAGGTCATGTGTCCCGCTTGCTCATCGAACAAGCGCACATGAGGTGCCTTCATGGAAGCATCATGCTGACGCTAAGCACAGTACGTGATCAGGTGTGGATCCTGCACGCACGTAAAACGGTCCGCTCAGTGGTTGCTCGCTGCCTCTCCTGCGTTCGATTCGCCGCCCGGGTGCCATCGCAGGTGATGGGTTCTCTGCCGCCGGCCCGCGTTACGCGACCCTCTCGCGCGTTTGAAGAATGCGGCGTAGATTACGCTGGCCCCTTTAATATGCGCTTGGCGGGCGGTCGCGGACATAAATCAATGCTTGTTTACGTCGCTGTTTTTATATGTATGGCGTCACGAGCTATACATTTGGAAACAGTATGCGCGTACTCCACAGATGCGTTCATCGCGGCATTTGAACGATTTTACTCGCGTCGCGGTTTACCAAGTAAAATGTTCAGCGATTGTGGTCCTAATTTTCAGGGCGCCGATAGGGAGCTGCAATCTGCGTATCGCGCCGCGATTAGAAGCGACGAGTTCCAGGCACACGCCGCTGAACATGGCGTCGATTGGCACTTCATCCCGCCCGCAGCTCCTCACTTCGGTGGGCTGTGGGAGGCCGGGGTGAAGGCGATGAAGCGACATCTCAAGCGAGTGCTTGGATCCCAAACGCCTACTTACGAGGAGTTGAACACCTTGCTTTGCAAAATCGAAGCATGTTTAAATTCTCGCCCCCTAGCTCCGCTTACCGACGACGTCGAAAGCCTCGACGCCTTAACACCAGGGCATTTCCTTGTCGGCGGCCCCCTGATGGCACACCCGATCTCGATTAGTGTAAAGTATTCGCAACGACTGCATACGCGTTGGAAAATTCTCCAACAAACTTTGGAGCGTTTCTGGCACGACTGGTCCCGAGACTATATACTATCATGCCAGCACCGCTCCAAGTGGCTCACTCGTACGCCTAATATTAAGTGCGGTCAATTAGTGCTTGTGAGAGACACACAGCTTCCTCCCTCGAAATGGAAGATGGCACGCGTTGTGAAATGCCATCCGGGTCATGACGGTCAGGTCCGAGCGGTAACGGTTCGCACGGCGACCAAAACGTTTCAACGACCTCTCGTGAAACTGGCATTGCTTCCGGTTGACCTGGAGCCTGAGTCGTGTCTCACAACACTTTAGTCTTAAGTTTTAGATATGTTTAGTATTATATTGCGACCCAAACGTCGCAAGGCGGGCGGTAATGTTGCGCTATGTCCGAAACTACCGTCGTCGTTTCGCTTCGAAAGCGACATCGCAACGCCATCTGTTGGCTCACGCGCACACTCAACAGCGCCGGTACCGTCACCGCGCTTGCTATTATAGATAAGCGCTTATCGCATTTTGAATCTCGCGCCTACTGGCCCTTTAAATTGTTTTTAAGGAATTCTCACTATACGAATTCCACTTCCGTCGCTGCGGTTTTCTCAGAATCGCTTTTCCGGGAAGACGGCAAGATTCGATAAGGTCGTCTCCGCGAGAACACCTGTTCTCCAAATCGGAGTATACGATTTTGCCCGCGCCGACATCTGTACATCTGAACCGCTTTTCCGCCGCATCCGCGTAGCAGATCTCGTAAGATCTCCGCAAATTTACCTTTGCGGTCTTTCATTTCAATATTTTAAGGAATAATTCGTCCGAAACACCGGTGGACCGTCATCTCCCGCCACGCGCTCCGAATAGTGTCGTTCGCGCTTAAATGTATAGTGCAATCGAAATATACAGTGTTTTGGATTGATCTGCTAATATTCATTTCCACCCGCATTTTCCAAACTCCAACCTTTGCTCAGTGCTGGACCAACGGATTCTGGGACCACGCAGTTGAAGGTCGCGGTGCACTAAGATTGGGCACACGGCAATTAACGAACAAATGTATATGCATTTATACCATTATATAGATCTGTCAATGCGAGCTCCGTGAAACACCAACAGGCTCTATTGGTACATATACGAACGCAGTCCCGCTAAACACCATTACGCATAAAAATCCTACTACCATTCATTAGATAGTTGTTTTTCAAATAAATACTTGAAAATTATGTACACTCAAATAAATCGCTTAGTATATAGTTTAAAATGTGAATGAAAATAAATGTATACCATAAAATAGATCTCTGAATTTGAGTCCCGCTAAACACTATTACATATACGAGGATCCCGCCAGTAAAGTTAGGTAGTACTTTTATTTTATTTTATTTTTTTGTTTTCAAATAAGTCGTTGCAAAGTGTAGCTATATATTGATATAAATCACTTAATATGTAATCCAAATTTTTAATGTATTCAAATGTATGTACCATAAATTACAAATGGCAAATTACAAATCTAGTATAAAGCGGCTCTCTTAGCTAGAGTCCCACTGAACGCTACTAGGAATTTTCCCTTTTTCATTTTTTTTTAAATAAATCGCTAAAAATATGTATACATTAAAAAATGTAGGGGAAATAGGAGTAATCGCGAAGTGGGTAATTCCAGACATCGAATATTTAAATAAATATTAATCGTAAAAAAAATGTAATCCATATCATCTTATTTAGAATATGAAATACAACTAAGTTTTTGTAATTTAGGTATTTTATTCATGTTATTTAATTTAAAAACGGCCTTATATTTTTTGTCACTTTTTGTTATCAGAAATGACGTCAATAAAATAAATTTATTATTAATCTTAATACATAGATGACATTGGTAATGCAGGCTTCTTCATATGCAATTAATAATTCATAATTGGCGGGCTTATAACCTACAATAGTGACAGGTGGTAATTTCGCTAATTACTGAAAATTTTTAGGATGGCTGAAAATCGTTTTCCCAATCGCCCCTATGTCGTAATAATTTCAGTTCTCAAACGGCGGGCTGTTTTGAAAAACATTTTTTTCAAGAAAATTTAAAAAATGCCGATTCACGATGGTAAATATATGAAAAATAAGAAAAAGCCGAAAACGTGTGAAAAATTCAGAGAAAAGTAACGGAGACCTGGTAGAATATCCGGTAGGAACCATGGTACGATCCTGGGACCTTTCGATTAGCGGTGGAATCCTCTACCAACTGAGCTATCCATCCCCACATTCTTCCCCACCGTTAATATCCGATTTAACACACATCTCAAATTTATCATATTTTTTATATATGCATTTTAGCCCCGAGTCGAATGTAATCTAAACGATAGTTAGTTATTTTCATTATTCTCAAATAAGTCGTTTAAAAGTGTATACATTGAAATAAATCGCTTAATACACAATTTAAAATATTAATGTAGATAAATGTATACAATAAAATAGATCTGTCCATTTGAGTCCCGCTAAACACCTTTACGCACTATGTGTAAATATCCGAACGCGGTCCCGCTAAACACCATTACGTATACGAAAGTCCCGCCAACAAACGATAGTTAGTTATTTTCATTATTCTCAAATAAGTCGTTTAAAAGTGTATACATTGAAATAAATCGCTTAATACACAATTTAAAATATTAATGTAGATAAATGTATACAATAAAATAGATCTGTCCATTTGAGTCTCGCTAAACACCTTTACGCACTATGTGTAAATATCCGAACGCGGTCCCGCTAAACATCATTACGTATAATAATCACGTCTTTATTGGCAATTACAAAAACAATACAGGATATAAATAATACAAAAATGCCAAAGGGCGAGCCACAGCAATTGCTGTTTTACAGACTGACCAGTTACGAAAGTCCCGCCAACAAACGATAGTTAGTGTTTTTCATTATTCTCAAATAAGTCGTTTAAAAGTGTATATATATATATATATATATATATATATATATATGTGTGTGTGTATTATGTGGTGGTTGGGTGGCGTTTAGATTATTAAAGGAAGAGACCTGCCACTCCTTTATCTATAAGATTATGATGCAAAAGAATATTTTAAATCCTCCTGTTATGTATCAAATTCATGTAATTTATTTTAATTTATTATTATTTATTTTATAATTCTGAAGAGGGCTACTGATCGTTGGGCCGAAAACGTTAAATGTATTTTAAAATGTATTATATTAAAATGTATTCATGTTAATTTTATTGTTTATTGTGACCGTTTTTAACACGACTTTTTATTTTATAATTTGGTCTATATAGAACCTCAAATATAGACACTGAATGGGAACTCAATAACATTTATTATCAAAAAGTTGTAAATAGATTCGGAGAGCCTTATATTGACTTGTTTGCATCTGAAAAAATGTAAAGTGTAAAAATGTTGTATCTAGGAAGCCTGAACACGCAGCCTATTATATAGACGCGTTTACGATCCCATGGTCAGAATTCTATTTTTATGCCTTCCCGCCGTTTTCACTAATTTTAAGGACATTAGCCAAAATAAAGCACGAAAAAGCGTGTGGGATCGTGATCGTACCACTATGGAAAAATCAGCCGTGGTTTCCGTTACTGCAGGAATTAATGATAAAAACCTTTAGTTTTCGAAGCTAATCCAGAGTTATTAATATCACGTTGCAGATCCCTAGTTCATCCGAGAGCAGAACATCTAGTTTTGATTGCATATAAAGTCTCAGGTATTTTTATGAAAAAGGATGTTCCGACAAATGCGAATGATATTATTATGTGTTCTCTGAGTAAATCGACGATCAAGCAGTACATCTGTGAATTAAGGAAAGGAATGATTTCTGCCAAATAAACAAGAGACAATTTTTTGATACTAATCCAAAGATAGTATTAGAGTTTTTAGCAGAATTATTTCACTCGGGCTCAACTCATCATGCGGTACGTTAAACTCGTGTAGGAGCGCAATGTCATTAATCTCGAATTGTGAGATCGGATCGGATGTAGATATAGTCAGATTTATAAAAGGCGTGTTCAAGCTTAGGCCACTGCGACCAAAGTTTTCTTTTACATGGAATGTTTCAATTGTTCTCGATTATCTAACCAATTTGGAAATTTCCAGTTTAGAGAGTTTAACCGAAAAGACTGTAATGCTGTTAGCCTTAAGTACTGCACAGCGAGCTCAGACTCTCGCTAGTATAAGAGTTAAGCTACCTTCACATACAGTCGCTCAGTCGCGCGTCGCTCGAGCGACAGATTTTCTTGCCTTTGTTAAGCATAGGTATTGCCTAGAGATTTTTCTGGGCGGCTTTATACTAGCCTAACCTGAGTTGGCGACGTGCCGCTTGTAGTTAGAAAAATCCAACTTTTTCGCAACAGTCGCTAGAATTGAGCGACATATCTGAAGTCGCCTTTAGTTGCATAAAAATAGTCCCTGATGAACTTGAAATAAAAATTCCAGATCTGCTAAAGACATCGGGACCGGGACGCTGCTAACCTTTACTAATTTTACCTGTATTTCAGAATAATTTAAATTTATGTGTTGCGACTACAATTATGTTATCTTTAGAAAAAACTGCGTTACTTAGAAACCAATGCGATCAATTATTTATATCAGTAAAAAAACCTTATCATAGAGTCAGTACGCGAACTATTAGCAGATGGGTGAAAACACGTTATAGCCGTTGAGTTCGGACGGAACGCGAACTCTGGTATATACTTAAGGATCAACAAGAAAAGGAAATAGAATTCACTTAAAGCACCATCGATTTCTGAAACTACGTAATTTTAATTTCCTCAAAAATATTTGCCTTTAAAGAACACGCGATCTCAGGGTCGACCGCTCGACACGTGGGGAACGAAAATGGGGAATTGTAATCATACAACAAAAAGTCTAATTAAATTCATACAAAAAACGCGCACTGTGCACAGTACCTGGATCGCTTTTCCGAAATGTCCTTAATTTTTGGGGTAACACCCGATGGCCTCTTAACAATATTTAAAAAGGAAAGTTCGCTCACACGCTACAGTCGCTGTCCAAGGGAAGAATGTCCAAAATGGCAGCTTCTTCCTTAATTTTTAGTCATGTCCGGAAGCTCTGCGCCACCTTGCGTGAACCGGGAAACATATGCAAAACAAAGGAGGAACAATTACCAAACATTAATAAAAAAGGTCAACTTTATGACAGCCTAGGGACGGTAACAGAACATTCCCAAGGTTGGCAGCACTGGATGGTCGGCGTTCATTGCTCCATTCATATACGGGGGGGGGGGAGGGGGGGGGAGGAGCTACATGGTACCTCTAAGGGTATTACAGGGAAGGGAGTACCAATCAGATTCTCTCCCGGGTATAACTAACCTTCCTCTCTCCATATTGCGCGTGCGCGAGCGACTATCATCGCAGAGTTTGCATTCCCATGTTCACCACGTTGCGTATGCGTGCGACAAGGGTCGGCGATGCCATACACAAGTCGTGGGACAGGGATGCATGATACGCATGGAGAGAGGCAATACTGCAACTGAGTGGCCGGAATGGCGGAATGCTGCGCATAAGAGATGCGCACGAGTCAGTATCAAATATGGCGACGATGTTGACATGTCATCATCAAATGTATGTATCGCGATTGTGCGATTTTCGCGAGTTTTAGTTTGAAATGCCGAATGCGCGATGATATCGTGTTTACGTCGGGTTCACGTGAACACAAACACGGAACGCGACCAGTGGAACCTCCTGGGGAACGACCTCTTGATGGCTTTCATCCGGATCACTTACGGTGAGTATTGGTTTTGTAAATACTTTTAATAAGAACTATTTTCTTTGTGTATTCCTCTTTGTTTGCGTTCCAGGTTCACGCCAGGATCCAGACTGGGCCCGGACATGACCACTAGCCATGGGAGGACTTAGGGACGTCAACTCCAGGCTTCGCAATACATGTAATAAAAATCCTTATTTACTAATTATAATAATATTACAATATTAATCGCAATTATTTTTACAGATATAAATAATGCTTGGTGCTATTATAATTCAGACAAGACACCAATGTCCACATGTGAGTATAGTGTCTTGTAACTTCGTGTTACAATGTTTAAAACGCAGTGGAATTGATACCTCCATTTTCACTGCACATTCTACATGCCACGCTGCAACTTCAACTGCAATCGATACAATTAGGCGTACCGCCGGGTGGTCAAATCGCTCTCAAATGTTTGCAAAATTTTATAAACAACCGATCGCGTCAGATAGTTCTGTATTCATAAAAAGTATATTAGAAGGAATAAATTAAAATATATATAGATTAGGGTGATTCAAAATAAAAAGGAATGGAATATGGACATGGCTGTTGATTTATTCAAAAGTACATAAAAGAACAAGAATTTTGACCCCTTACAAAACGCGATTGGTTAAATTTTAGAGGTGGCTCAAAGCGCCGGAAGTTTCAAAATTTTAATTAAAAATAACTTCTGCGACAAACATTTGTCTATTAACCCGATTATTTAAATCAATATATCTTAAAAGGTTTTCAAGGTCAACAATCACGAATCTGTAGTCAGATTTCCAAATTCAAAATGGCGGACTCAAAATGGCGGAAGAATTTTTGAAAAGCAATCCTATTTTTATAAAATTTAGTATACAATGGTTTTTGGGGTCGCAGATTATGAATCTGAAGTCAGATTTTAAAAATTCCAAATGGCGGACTCAAAATGGTAGAAGAATTTTTGAAAAGCTATCCTATTTTTATAAAATTTAGTATACAATGGTTTTTGGGGCCGCAGATTATGAATCTGAAGTCAGATTTTAAAAATTCAAAATGGCGGACTCAAAATGGCGGAAGAATTTTTAAAAAGCAATCCTATTTTTATAATATTTGGTATCCAATGGTTTTTGGGGTTGCAGATTATGAATCTGAAGTCAGATTTTAAAAATTCAAAATGGCGGAAGAATTTTTAAAAAGCAATCCTATTATTATGAATCTGAAGTCAGATTTTAAAAATTCAAAATGGCGGACTCAAAATGGCGGAAGAATTTTTAAAAAGCAATCCTATTTTTATAATATTTGGTATCCAATGGTTTTTGGGGTTGCAGATTATGAATCTGAAGTCAGATTTTAAAAATTCAAAATGGCGGAAGAATTTTTAAAAAGCAATCATATTTTTATAATAAATTTTATAAATTTTTATAATATTTGGTATCCAATGGTTTTTGGGGTCGCAGATTATGAAGAGGCCGGAGCATAATAAGAACATTACATTTTTTTTCTATTCTCTCATTCGTTATAATTAACTCGAATAATTTAAAATCGAGTTTTAATTAACACTATAATTGGGACTTCAAGTTGAAGGTTCAAAAAAGCTGCATGAATTTTTTCAGATTTTTTACATCACTTTTGCATATTTAAGAACATTCAGGACGAAAACTACCCTGGTCATGGCTCTAAAGGTGCCGAAAAAACGTCGTGACTCTAGAGGTTAAATAAAAGCAGATATCAACATTTTATTAATATTTCTTGTTGAATAATGTAAACGATAGAGTCATTAATTTATATTATTACTGATAGTTCTATTTTTATTTGTTTAAGAACACGCAACCAAGAGATGATTATAAAGAGTTTCTCGAACTTATTTTAATTTTTATCAGCTAAACTCCTCCGTGTGGGATAAAATTTCGTACACCTGGTGCAGTACACCACGCTAGATGGATGGCTAAAGCTTTGTACAGTTTAAAAATATATATGTTTCGATCACAATTTCACTTAACAAGTAGTGAACTTTCGGGCCTAAGTGAAGTGTGCATTTTTGTGGTCAAAGTATACACTAAAGCTTGGTTTAGGGCACCACTTGCGATTTCTGCGCCGAGAAATGATCTCCGACTTTTAAGGTCACTCCAAGAGTATGACCAAGTAAACAAACAGGTGTCACAGGCTGCAATAAACAAATTTTCTGGGCATCTATGGTACTTGAGCTATGAACTTGCTCCACTGGCATTTTTCGACGATGATGTATCAGTCGAGATCAAATTAAAAATGGTAAAAGCATTTCAAAATAAGGAACGAGCACAACCGTTCATGAAAGAGCTGTTATCGAAGACTTGGGCAGCTACCCCATTAATGACATGTCCGATTTCATTTCCCAGAGATCATTGCAATTTGTCTCTCATTTCCACCCAAGCCTATAGAACTTAAACTCGAAACTTTAACCTTGACGTCGTTCTACCCGTTTCTAACTGCATGAGAGATTAAAGGATAGAACGTCGTTAACGTTAAAGTTTCGTGTTAAATAAAACTCGATTTTAAAATTTTCGAGTTAATTATAACGAATGAGAGAATAAAAAAAAGGTAAAGTTCTTATTATGCTTCGGCCTCTTCATAATCTGCGACCTCAAAAACCATTGTATACTAAATTTTATAAAAATAGGATAGCTTTTCAAAAATTCTTCTGCCATTTTGAGTCCGCCATTTTGAATTTTTAAAATCTGACTTCAGATTCATAATCTGCGACCCCAAAAACCATTGTATACTAAATTTTATAAAAATAGGATTGCTTTTCAAAAATTCTTCCTCCATTTTGAGTCCGCCATTTTGAATTTGGAAATCTGACTACAGATTTGTGATTGTTGACCTTGAAAACCCTTTAAGATATATTGATTTAAATAGTCGGGTTAATTTAGGGTCAGACTGTAAAACAGCTTAGTGGTGCTGTGTCTCGCCTTTTGCTTATATATATTTAGTAAGTAAGTGAACTCTCCCATGTATATAGTGTATTCCTGATATAAGCAATAAAGTCGATTATTATTATTATTATTATAGACAAATGTTTGTCGCAGAAGTTATTTTTAATTAAAAGTTTGAAACTTCCGGCGCTTTGAGCCACCTCTAAAATTTAACCAATCGCGTTTTGTAAGGGGTCAAAATTCTTGTTCTTTTATGTACTTTTGAATAAATCAACAGCCGTGTCCATATTCCGTTCCTTTTTATTTTGAATCACCCTAATATAGGTATTAAGAATTGTAACTCTAAAGAACTACAATGCATGAGAGCGAGGACGCAATATAATTGAAGTCGAATCAAACGAACTTACCTGTAAGTGATGTTCGATCTAAATTATATGAAGTCCTCGCTCGAATACATCAGTTCCCTGACCATGAAAACTACTAATTAATTTTCCCCACCCTTATAGTAATGCAAATCGCAGATTACTCTAAAAATGAAGTCCAAGCATGGCGTTGCGGGAGAGGGGATACGTTCTTCGCTCCTACCACTTTCGAACTATAGATTCGTGTGTATTTAAGTGTCAGAAGGGACACTACAATATATTCGAGCGAGGACTTCATATAATTTAGATCGAACATCCCTTACAGGTAAGATGGTTTGATCTTTAATTATTGTATGTTACTTATTCAAACCTCCTAGAATTGATACCGCCCTAATACAATAATAAATGAACAGTTGTCGTTTAATCATGCACAAGTTAACATTGTACAAGGAAATACTTGAAAAGTTTTCATAAAAACTACGATTGACTACAGTTTTTTTCTATATGTGGAACTACATTTTAGTCGATACTAATTAGTGGAGTGCATACCAGTAAGTTTTTATAAAGAAAAAAAGTTTGATTGAATTTAAACAAAAAGAATATTTTTGTACTTATTTTTGAATATTTTTAGATTATAGAATCATCAAAATTGTTGCTCTGTCAAAGCATGGCATGCATTTTTAAATAATACTTAAAAACTGCTATGTGTAATGTTATTGACAAGTATAAAATGGATTTTTTGAGAAAACTTAACACTCAGTAGTATTTTTAATCTCCTTTCATCGATTGAATTTTCCAATATTTACCTTAATTAACGGATACTCACATGTTAGGTAAGATATCGTTAAAATTCTGTTATCTCTGACTATAATAATTAAATTTAAAATTTCATTGTATAAAATTTTTTTAGAAATACATTTTTTCTGAAGAGGGCCAGCATATACACGGAAAGAAGTCGGCATATGTACAGTCGGTGCCGAGCGTACGCAGTGCGGGACGAAGCACCGTTCCTGTCGAACCGGAATGAACCGGCATGCGCACTGGGCGTTGAACGCCATTGGACAGAATGATGCCTCCCTTACGGTTGTACACATGTGTATCGCCATATGTATACGCTGGGCTCACGTGGGAATACTCGGCAGGGAATATTCACTTTGTTTTGCCGTGCTGACCGGCTGAGTTTTTCCATGCGGAATTGTGCACGACTTAAATGTTAATTCATTTATTTTATATAAACCGTTTATAGCTAAATGTAATAAATGCTTTTCTCACACTTAGGTATGCAATAATAAACCATATTTTAACTATTTTATAGAAGCAAAACAAGTAAATGAAAACTTTTGCTTGAAACGTAGCAAACTAACAGCCGTTATTCTATTTGGACACACATATTACACGTTTTCTGTGGTGCAATCAACTTAAAATGTTATGGTTAATAAATTGATTGCACCTCAGAAAACTAGTGTCATAAAATATATAACAATAAAAGAAAAAAAAATAAATAAAATGTATATTGAAGAAGAACGAAACCCTAGACTAAAGTTAGCAAAAAAATGATACAATTTATCATTGTCATATTTCCTCTAATTTTGCATGAAACTGATATGATAAACAGGTTTGAAGTTATGCCAGACGTTCATAAACCTCAAAAAAATGAATACATCAAATCTCTGAATTTCTAACTGGAAATAAAACTGAATAAAAAAAGGTTCTAAATTAGACAACGACTGACATTTTCCTGCATTTTAATCAGAAGTGTTAATTTATTTATCTTACATCTAAAATAATTAAAATATGGTTCACTATTGCAAACCTAAGCGCAAGAAATACGTTGATTACTTGTATTTATAAATGTTTTGTGCAAAATAAGTAAATTAAGATTCTTCTTCGAAATGTTACAAAAGTACAGTCGATGCCCAATTTGAGACCTTTATTTATTCAGGTGTGTCCAGAGTTACAAGTGAAGGGATGTAACGAGCCGATTAACTCGACCGCGCGCGGGAGAGAAGGAGTGAAGGAGCTAAAATATGAAGAAAAGTGACTGGAAAAATTAATTATAATAATTATTATATTACATAATTACTATAATAATGTCATCCAAATAACAGAACGCATATGGATCCAATTCGGGACCAATCAACGAATCAAGCAACCTTTGAAAAGTAGCGAGTGCTCCACTTAAACCGAAAGGCATTCTACAGAATTGGAACAACCCTTTGCCTGGAACCATAAATGCTGTGATCGGCTTCGATTGTTCATCCATTTTAATTTGATGGTAAGCGCTTCCTAAATCTAAAGTAGTAATATACTGGGTTTGCTGCAATTTCCGTAAAATGGAATCCATATATGGTAAAGGATAGGCGTCTGGCCTCGAAATAGCATTAACTTTACGATAATCGACGCAAAATCGCCATGTACCGTCTGACTTCTTCACCATGACGACAGGACTCGAAGATGGACTTGAAGACGGCTCAATGATTCCTTCGTCCAACATCTGCTCAACATATTGGTGCATTTCTTCTTCTAATTTCTTAGAGACCGGATAATATCTTTGTTTTATAGGTCGAGCGTTTCCTACATTTATGACGTGCTCGACCAAATTAGTGCATCCGATATGAGGATTGTCTACGGGTATTATTGACCGGACGGTTGAAAGTAGACGTCTTTGTTGCTCGTCTGTCAATTTCTGAAGGCCTGACGTCTTCTGGCACTCCTCGAGTGGAACAAAGACCAGAGCGACTTCCACCGGAATTCCTTTCACACTCCCCTTCACCGTAATGAAGTTTTCGCAGGGATGAAGTATCGCGTCAAATTTACGAATAAAGTCAGCCCCTACCAAACAATCTGGCTCCAGGCTAGGCATGACTAAGACAGTCAGCCATCTTACCGTACTTTCAATTCTAAAGGGTAATCTCAATTGTCCGGTGATTGCCACAGTTCTTCCATCCGCGACCCTAGCGCCACTACCTCGATATGGTTATATGTGGAGACCAAAATCGTCGGCGAGTCGATAGGCGATATGCCCCATTACGGTACGGCCGCCCCCGGATCAAACAGAGCTCTCAAATGGTGACCATGGACAGTCACAGTTATCCACCAACCAGTCAAACCTACTTCCGTCGCCATGTATACTTCCGACGGGCCTTGATTGGTTGCTCGAGCTTGTGATGGGGAGGTCTGTCTAAGAGAATCAGAGACAGGTGCGACCTCCACTACACGTCCCTGCTCTCGTTTTCCCGACATCGCGGACAATTATATTTCTTAAATCCAGGCAGTCCACATCTATAATATTTTAGGTCGCCAGGTTGACCATTCTGTTTGTCCATAATCCCAGACGGGGACTTACTCTGCCCCACCCTTGACGAAGGACCATCTTGATTCATAAGACGATTCCCAGAATTCCTATCTGGCAGGCTCTTTGATCCCATCCATAGTTTCTTTTTGCCCTTGAATTTCTGACTGAACGGTTATGTCCGCCGATCCATCGTATTATAATCAGGACGTCTGTCCACTGCTCGTACCGTTGCAGACATTTCCTTCTGGATTGATGCGACGGCATCTTTAAGGGTAGAATCAACCGTTGAGGTCAGCCTTTTTTCCATGGACTGCATCCATCTAGAGCACGTCCCTTCCACCAGTTTCTTCACATCAGCCTCGGAAAATGCTGCCACTGCTGACTTGGACGGCACTAACCGTTCTGCCCGCTTTTCTGTCTGTACTGCGGCGAAATCCACCTTCTTCTTTTCTTTGGACTTCCCGCGGTAAGCCACTTCCGGGCAGAACGACTGCTCCGGTGCTGGGGGAGGACGATAGGCCTGACTACACCTCAAAATTCGTTCGGCCTCCCTAGCTTGATAGAGGAGATCGTCGAACGAATGGACTCGATCCCGCTGTACCGCCATCTGCAACTCTGGCCTTAAATTTTGGTGTAGCCAATCAAGTTGCGTTTCCATTGACGGCTCCGGAACCCATCGATTTAAAATAGATCTAAGACAGATCATATAGTCCCGGACTGCTTCGTCCGGACCCTGAGTCCTCATATGGATCTCTCTTTCTAGTCGACGTTGGACATTACGATCGCCTCCATAACACGAACGGGCTTCTCTGCAAAACTGTGCCCAGGTACCTCAATTTTTAGACGAAAATCTGTACCACCGAAGGGCGACCCCTGTTAATAAATGAGGTAGTGCGTGTAGCAGCTCTTCATCTGATATTCCGGCTATCAGGCTATATTCTTGAACACGCGTCAGGAAATCCTCGAGGCTGTGTTGCTCATCGCCGGCATAGATAACGTTCCAACGTCGGACCACTTCCCCTAGGTCTCTTGTTCGGAGGGTCTGATTCAGCCGTGTATCACTTCCTTGGCCGATTCTTTCGTTCATTTGTCTTGAACGATCTCCCCCCTCCCTAGGGTCAACGTGACAAGGTAAATGTGGCATTTCGACCCCACGACCGGGTCGACTTTGTTGTGGAAGCTCTTCCCTCCCTTCCTCCATCAAAATGTCATCCGACTTTCCTGGATAATTGATGTCAAAAGTATCCCGAAAAGTCACCTTATCATTTCTGGCCGGCTGGCCTAATGTGGTGCTATTTGCTATATTTGACCATCCTTTTTCCAATTGTTGGACGACTAGCTGACTAACACGCAGCGCCCATTCATCCAAGTCAGTTTCTTTACTGTTATCCTCTTATATGGATTCGTGTAGTGATTGGTTTGTATCCTCTCTTATCGGGTTAATTATTACCTCTTCCGTATTATTTGTACTCGACGACTGATTCTGTTCTCGATGCACTTGAGCCTGAACCCTAATTGCATTCCTATCTTGAGTTTCTCTAACCAACTCTACGAAGGACTCTAATAACGCATCGCGACGCGACCTACACTCTCCTTCTGTTTCTTCGACTCTAGTTTGTTCGAAGTCTGCGGCTGTATAATTGCCTTCCAGTCTATCTAAAAGACGATTGACTCGATTACGTGGTCGACCTGATTTATCTAATTCGAGGCGTTCTAAAGCCTCATCTAATTCCTTAGTCGATAAATGGAATACCCATTCATCTAATTCTTGATATTCGTTCTGGCTCATTTCCTTTTATTAATTCTTATTTCAATTTTATTTATAATTTTAAGTAACGTAAATATACTAACGATTACAGCTATAAGGAACCAGACGAAGGTATCCATTTACTAACTTCATAGAAAAATATATAAATAAATAATTAAAACTTTAATTTTATTCTGAGACGTCTAATTAGTAAAACCAAAGTTTCATTAAATTAGTGTTGACTTTATGTCAATTATTAAAAACATACGATTTGAATTTCACTTTAACATAAATTATTGAGACATATTCACAATTATTCCATTTAGATCACTTAATGCTTTTGTTAAATAATTAAAATAAATTTTTTTGAATTTTTACGTCTGAATATATAAAATAATTTACAAGTTAAAACTTTCGTCAATTAATTTAACGTCCTATTTTTAAAACATTTATTTATTTTTAAACCAATAATACGCTTTCAATCGTCTTCTTTTTCAAAAATATTTTATTAACTAGACAAGTAATTTATATTTAAACCATTAAAAGAAATAAATATTGCCTAAATTTCCTTTATTATGTCGTATTAATTAAATATACCTTTTAAATCTTAGGGACTTTAAACCAATTCTTAGCTTTATTGAGGAAATAATGTAAAACTAACCTTAATACATGTAGGCCTTGTCGTCTAATTAGTAAAATAAAGACAACACTTTATATTAATTTTAATGTTAATGATGGACTGACTTTTCTAATTTGATTCAACGCAACGTTTTAACAATGAGCCTATACTTAAATACTAACATGTTAATCAACCTAATCAAGTCAATATAATTAATCTTGATTTAAAAAAAATACTAAGGCATTCACAATTGACATCAACCAATAATACTATTCTCTTTCACTTATTAAATGTAATTGTATTAAAATAAACCTTTAGACATTTCTACTGAATATCCAATTTTCGTTAATAACTAAACTTATTTCATATTAAAACAATCATTTAAATTATTTTGCAGTTGAATTAACCATTAAAATATTTCAAAGTCAAGAAACATTCAAATAACGTTGATCACTAACACAAACACGTTTGAAATTTTATCGTTCACTTCAATATCTCAATAGTCTAGTCGACCATTCTCAATATCAGTCGACTTTCTAAATATCAGTCGACTATTTTTAAGAAACGTCAACTGTCTATAAAAAAAGTCGAACAGCGAATATCGATTAGATGTCAACGTATATAAAAGTTATGTACTTTAAGAATTGACATCAATTTTGAACTAATAGTTCCAACAAGACTTCTAAATATTAATATACTTCTACCACTTATAAAAGAAAATAAATTCTTGTTTTATACGATTAAATTATTTATTAATTTCGTTTTATAATTCTTATATGAGCAATTCCACGTGAGGCGGATCAGTCACCTCTCAAAAATGTTTGTAATTTTGTTTATAGATAGTTTTTGGTGAAATATAATGTTCTGCCAAGTGATTTTTTTTTATTTAAAAAATCCACCGAGTTATAAACAAGCCAAGATTTTGGGAACTTTTTATTAAAAAAATCATAGTTTTTTTTCCTGTAAGTTCTATCGAAAAATGTTTCATACAAAATTTGTGGGTAATAAGTTGTAGTTTTCAATAAAATTATAAAAAGATGGTTTATCCCTTATGTTTTTGACAATATATTTTTTATGAATTTTTTAAACAATCAATAGGGGCATAGAAAGTTATGGAAAAAATTTATTTATATAGTACCAGTCTTGAGGTATTATACAAAAAATCAGCAACGATGTGTTTTGTCTCGTTTTCGAGAAAATAATTATGGAACACTTGCCCGCACTGTGCGCGCGCGCCCTGCCTACGTTCAGAGCACGTAGTATTGCTCCGCCGCTGTCTTCGCATTGCTCTGAAGACTGTCTCGAGAGCGTCAACGTCAAAGTATCATTCATACTGATTGTTCAAATTACACTGATTATCATAATATTTTATGCAATATATTTATACAACTGATACTTGCTTGGACAAAACAGCTGATTGCATAAAAATTTGAGACATAAATGCCCACAATCAAAAGTGGTATAGTCTTGAAATGTTTCACGGTTATACATAATGCTACCTACACCGAGATATTTTCCCAACTCAGCAGGTGGGGTGAGGTTTCCAAAGCTGTCAAAATAAACGACTTTAGAACCACGTTTTCGATATGCTACCCAATGTGTCCCTGGACCGCTTGCATTGTCTAAATTTATAACTGCACATTCATTAACTTGGGGTTTCTTTGCTAAATTATTACGCATAAAGACACCTCTAAAATTCGGAATTCCAGCTTCTTTCGAATATTTTAATATATCTGCATCGGTGAGTGCTCGATGTGGTAGCTTTACAAGTTTTGTCGAGTTTTTCTACATTTAACACCTAATCCCGTTTTATATGGTTTTAATTATAAACCTAGACCATTTTTATAAGGTTTAAGATATAACCTTTAACCTACAGCTATTGTCTCCATAGCACCATTATGCCTTTCACTTTCATGTAACTCCTTTTGAGCAGCTTTTGCATCATTAACAGCCTTCCCAATTAGCACGCCATATTCCATTCATATTCCGGGAATATTCCATTCGAACATTGGGAATATTCCAATGGAATATTCCGTCAAGATGGAGGGAAAATTGAAATGTCCCACGTCTGGAATATTCCAGCGAATGTACCTAGAATATTCCGGTGGAATATTGACGGAATATTGTCCTGAATATTCCAGGAATATGAAAAGGTATGATGCGGAAATATTCCTATTAATGTGTTTTGAATATTTCTGTGGAATATTGACGGAATATTGCCTGAAATATACCAGAATTCGTTTTTCGAATATTGAAGAATATTACTTTCAATATATCTGGAATATTCACTGACTACTATCTGGAACGTACCTGGTGTATTGAAGAATTTTAATATCAAGATAGTTTTAATAATCCTGTAGATTATTTCAAAAACGGTCCTCTTAATATGAGCAGAATGCGATTGTGAATTAGGGTCATTAAGCGATCGATTTTGTTTAATATATGGACTACATTTTTATCACGATGATAATGACGACGACGAACGACGACGACGATGACGACAATGATGATGATGGTGATGTCAGTGATGGTGGCTGTGATGATGACGATGAATACGGTGACAATGATGACGACGATCGACTCGCTTCTTGTTTCAGTGTATTATAAAAATATTCAATATTCATCCTGGAATCTATCTGAATTTCTTCACATTCAAGAAATTTTTCAATTTGGATTTTTCCATTGAACATGGAGACTGGAATTTGTAGTTGCTTTTCAGATCTCAAATCTCAAGCTCAACCAATGAAAATGCATTATCTTACAATAATCCGAGTATTGTTTAAACGACTATAAATTCCAGCTGGAGAAATCCATATGATTTCTGCAGACGCTACGAGAGAATTATTAAAAAAATATAAATATATATGACTAAAATCTTAAAATTACATTGTGTGGTATTTTTAAACCCTTTATGCAGTGAGATACAGAAACCACGATTCTATGTAAAAATATAGAAGTAGAGTAGTCTTGTACCAACATTTTATTTAACGTATGAAATTTTAATGAGAAGATAAGAATTGTAAAATAGCATTTTACGAAGATCGTATGTACATTGTGACATTACATTATTATGAGCCCATTTAACGGCAAGTAAAATATCCGTTTAAACCATGAAGTTCTCGTGTTTCTACTTAATAAATATATTGAACCACATTGGAGCAATTTCAAGTGTCGCTTGTTGATGTTGATTAGTCCTTGCAACAGCGCTTTCTTTCAAAATTGATGGATCTACTGAAAGCAGCACAGACATGTAAGTATTCAGAATTTTAAATATAGTTTTATTTATTTTGAAAATTACTGGGGAAACATAGGTACGGTTTATGCATGGGTAATGATGCAGTTTGGAGTAGGATGCGATATCAACACTGAGAAAAAGGTTTGTTTGATGGAAATAACGTTTATTTGCTTTTAATAAATTTATTTGGATGGAATAAAGATTTGTTAATAGTTAATAAACCTTATTTGTATTAAAGAAACCTTTTCTCAGTGAAGAGAGGAGAACTGCAACGATCTACACTATCTACAGCGACTTCACTAATAATTCGAACGCGTTATCACTTAAAGCCAAATTCATTTTACCTGAAATAGGTGAAGTGTTACATGCTTAATATACCTTATGTAATGTAAATTCGCTTTTTGAGGAAGACGTGTCATGAAATGAAACATAATAGTCCTAGTAGAAAATTGTCTAGTTTTACTTCTTTGTCACAAACGTACACTAAATAAAATCGTAGAACTAGAAAGTCACTGGCTAGTAACATATTTAATTGTTACCAGAAGTAATCTCATGATCATTCTTAAGGGGATTCCATTCGGACCAGTCGGTAAGTGAAAACTTAAATATTAAAAATGATTTAATCGATTTTTCAAAATTCGGGATCTGCACTAAAAATTGTAACCAATATATGATGTCCTACAAAATATGAAACACGTTGGATAATAATCCATCGAGAGTTGTTCTGAATAGATATAGAGATGATTTTTCCTTATTCCGGACGATTCTCGATGGTTTCTTATCCAACTTCTTTCATATTTTTTAGGACATCATGTATATGGTTTGGTTTATTAGGTTTTATTTATTTATTATATTATTAGGTTCCAATTTTATATTAATGGGTTTGAATTTTGAGAAATCGCTTCAATCATTTTTAATTTAAGTTTTATACCGTAAATTACTGTCTTATCGACTGAGCCGAATGGAGGGCACTTAACATTAACAAATTGTTCATGTTAATTCAATTATATTAGCTTTGTGTAGAACGGATTTATTCTATATTGACAGGGGAAACTCTACTTTTTTAATTTCTACTTGGGATAATGTTTTCGAGTTTAAAAATATTATAGCTCAAGTGGATTTCTACGTGTATACAAAGTTGGAGATGGAAATCCACTAAATTTCACTGAAAACTAATGCTGAATTAGGTAATTTTAACATGTGCCTTATGCGAACATTACATACAATATCACGTATAGTTTTACAATTTAAAGCAGATGCGAGAGATAGATTCATGTCAACGAACTTTTTAAGTAAATATTGAATAAAAATGACCGCCACAACGCTCATTTTAAGACAAACATAAAATAGTGGCGATCAGTAACAATGCTAAACTTCAATAATACTTGAAATATGCATTTTAATATACATTTTAATACTGTCTTATATGTTAATACATACGAATGCCAGAAATATGTTTCTGTTAAAATTATATTATTGAAAGCAGCAAGTCGAGATAGTTACGCTGATTAGTGTGCTAACCTCATATACTGAACATTTACATGTCTCGTATATTCGAATCTTCGTTTGTTAATGATTTTGACCCCTACCTTGTGTACTTGGTAATTTCGTTCCTTTGGGACAGATCCTTCTTAATAAATATCATTTGAACCTGCTATAATAACGTCGAAAGTGATTTATATCTGTCTACAGTGGTTTTTATTGAAACTTCGAGCTTGTAGATCGTTTTACTATTCAGATTCAGTGTGCAGAATAGGAAAAACAATTGTCTCGCATTTTCTCTTAATTTGCCATAACTTTGCATCTACATCTTTCAGTTTCCATGCCGAGCGATCATTTTCTTTGGATACTCTTTGGATGTGTAGCAATGTTGAATTGATTGGTTCATTGTAGAGATTTCCTATTGATAAAACTATATTTCCAACCAAGAAAATATCGTCGTTGACACATTGTATAATATTATGAATAACACCGATCGACCCATCTTTAAATAAAACACAGTTATTTCTTGAGCTGGCACAGTTGATAGAAAATGAATCTATTTCTACTACTTCAAATTGTCCCTTGATATGTTTTACATTGCCGATGATAGGCCCTCTAGAATGCGGACGTTTTAGACTGTTTAAAAGTTTTTTGTTGATATGAAGATTTTTCGCAGCCTCCAATTCAGAATATCTTCGATGTAGTTGTTGTAGAGGTTTGTTTTTTCGGCGTAATTTCCGTTTAATAATGGACATGAAGTTTTCAAATTTAAATGCGCTAAACAAATCTAAAGGTCCATATTTCCTGACATCATCACAAATGTGAAGAAGATTGTGGAAATTATGGGACATGTACGCTTTCCCATAAATGCATTCAAACGTTTGAATGAAGTACTGGTAATAGTTTATGGGCATAATCAATATTACTTTGTATTTTAATATGAATTGGACTAGATAATATTGTTATTGCCACGTGAAGCACTAAAAAATTTAAGTACATTTCTTTGCTTAAAGCGTTTTGCAGAACTATTGGCCCACTATACAATAAAAAATTGTGCCTTTGTAACAATGAGCTCTGAATTTCTCATCAGTACGTAGTTCAAATGGACCAATTCCAGGGAAACACACACGCTTCTTCTTCATCTTTTGATTTCTACGGTGGCATTAAAGCAATTCCTTCTCCTTTAATGGTACATTTGGTGCAGCTGTTGTAACCAGCGTGACCTTTCACTTTTAAAACTAATTTCTTCGCCGATGTATCGCAAATCAGTGCCGAAAATTGTATTTTGATTACTCTTTGCTTGTATTTGACATCGTTTTTACGAAAATATATCATGTCATCGACGAATTCTGATAAGAATTCATTAGAATTGGATGGATGATGAGTTCCATAATATGCGCCAATTAGGTATACATGCTTGGAATGGAAAGTTGAACACATGATTGGCCATAAAGAGTTCGTGGACGATTTGTAGATATGTAAACCGTCAATATTAACGATTAAACTGATGGTATGTTCTGAATTTGTCTTAAAACTACCTTCTTTTAGTATAGAAGCAATCGCACTCTTTAATCCGATATGATGATACTCTTCACCATCTTATAAAACGCGGATATTCGTGCTTCGTGGTGTACGTAAAAAACTCCTAGCATCGCGCGGAAATATGCTACTGGTAAATTTGTTGAGAATAATAAATAGAGCAGTTATAGCAACTAGAGGAATATGAAATACTAATGCCCATACTCGTAAATTCTTAGTAAAGTTAGACGTTTGGTTGGAATTTTCATTATCATTTTCTGATTCTGAAGAAGAAATGCTGGAGTCACTATCGGTCAATAACAGCTCATCTTCTTCATGCATTTCGAAACCCAACTGTAATATATTAGAATCTTCGTCGCATCCACTTTCGTCTTCAGATGCTTCATTATATACTTCGGACTGCAAATCCGGTCTTTCACATCGCTCTGAATTAACGCAATAATTATCACGAATCGAAGTGCTAGAAATCGAAATGTCATCTATATCTTTATTTTCGAATGTAGTCTCAATGTTGATACTGCTCATTAATTCGTTTCGAAAAATATTCTCGTTTTTGCTCTTTATACAAGCATGATTGTCTTGATGCCAACATCATTGCCGAACACCTTATCGAATACTATATTCAGTATTTCGTTTAAGTTTTTTAAATCCAAATCTGTTTGCTGTGATCGTAAGCGACGAATATGTCTTCTGGAATAAAACTTCTTTCTAACTTTTGGCATGATTGTTCAAAAATGTTGATACTGTCCCTGAATAATATGAAAAAGTACGTAAATCTGTGCGGTAATAGATATTACCGCACGGTTTTGCGGACACCTCGACCTTTCCGCAAGTGTTTGAGAAAATAGTATATAATATACTAATATTTGATTGATTTATTTATTACCAAATTAGGGGACCCATACGTGAACTTCCAGCTATGTTCAGTAATAATTTAAAAAACGGAGTGTCTATATCCACGTATACGTTTTCCATATTTTGCGTCAAATAGAGAGATTCTATATCCGAAGTCAACCCGTTAGAGAAGGGGGAGGGGGGCGGAACACAGGGTTTCGTACGTGGATTTGGACTCAGCCTTTAAAAAATTTGTAATATTTTTATTCCGACACAATGTTGAGTGAGAAGCCACATAACAAGAATTTTTGCAAAGTGAAACAATATTTTATAAGTACAAACAATTTTTCTTCTAAAAATTTCGATATTTTTAAATAATTCTTTTTTGTTTTATTTCTCATACTCTGCTTAACAATTAAGGGTATGGGTTTTATGAAATTTTAACTGAGAAAAATTACAACGTAAAAACAGTTGTTATTTTTTTTTCTTTGTTACATTATTTCTCACCCAAAATAGTGTCAGAATAGAAATATTAAAATTTATTTTAATTATTACTTAATATAGCTGAAAATTATGGTATGAGTCCCCTTGAATAAAGATATTTATCGTCATTCTCGATCAATTTTAGCAATTCTATGTCCATATAAATGGCTTAGAATTGCTATAAAACATTTGTAAATAGAAACTGATTTTATGAGCCATTTTGCGCCATAATTCTGAAAATACACCGTTTCTGTTTCGTTTTTGATAATAAATGGCATGTAGTAACTGATAATGGCTGTAAATGGCTCAATAAATTGATTCTGTCAGTCGTTCTGAACCACTGAACTTTAAATAGCTAATTGTATCAGCCATGCCATATTAAGCAGTTCAGGATGGATCGGAATGACTATAATGGGTACTAAAAGGCTCACAATGACTACGGATCACTTTATATTAGTGTGAAAAATTTGTCCGCTCTATTAAATCCGCTGTTTTAAATTTTGAAAATCTGAGTTTAGATTCGTGATGAGTGATCCCGAAAATTATCATATTTAAAATAGGTGCTCTAGAAAAATGTGCCCCACAAAGGATTAAAAAATTGGTGACTTGACGACCGAAGCCTATTCAAACAGTCGCTCAGAGACGTATATTTTTATTTTATATTTATCAAATGTTGTATTTGTTGTCAAAATTGGAAACTTGTTCTAAAAAGTTCACCATTCCTTCTTGAGAGTTGATTGAGGTTAATCAAAATATATCAAATTTAATGATTTAAAGTAGGGGATTCAATGTAGCGAATCTGAATAATGTTTTGTTTTGAATATAAAGTTGAAAGTTTTTTATTGCATAAAACCTTATGTAAAACACAAACATTTAGTTATTAATTTATATTAAAAATATATGTTTGGTATAATAAATAAGCCATTTTAAAAATACATTATACATTACTTGTTAGACTACTGCTCACGTTAAGAAGCCCGTGAGCTATGTTGAACTTCTCTTACTTTAAACCGCATCTTGTTAAATTTCTCCGTATCGTTTTGGTTATAGCAAATATCCACAGTTTAATCAATAATTCTGAATATTGTCTTCATGGAGATTAAAAATATATCTTCAGGAAACTAAGCGAGGATGTTTTTTATTCGATGTATCCGAACTGCTCTATAATCTAACAAATATACATTTTCGACTTTTTATTCAAGCTGAATGTATGTAAAATACATAAATTGGAATTGTAACATATTTTCTACATACCTCGCAGAGATTTGATTAAGAAATGTTAAGAACTGGAAAACAGGAACTTCTTTAAAACTTTTGATAATTAATATTGCAGGCAACTTAAATTTTTAGAGATCCAATGTGTAATACGAGATTTCAAAATTATTACCTTCAATCATAGAAAATCCTATGAATAACATACGTTGAATTTCATTATTAAACCTTAATACTTAATTGTGCAGATGAAAATCAATAAGTCTGTAAAAATACGAAATTTTACAAACTCTTATCGCCGATTTAATTTCGAATAATAAACAGGCATAAATATATGAGGTTATAAAATAAAATTACTGTTTTACTCGTTATTTTTTAATGTTGAAATTGATCTACTCACGTGAACACATTTAGACTAATCGTAACATTTTATTTGTTTTGTCGATTTATTAATAAAAGTAATTCGTTTAATTTAGATATAACTTTCGTTTATAACTATGTCTCAGTGAAATATTTTATTGACGTTTAGAAAGTAACATAAGGTAAAAGATTGCAAATACGAGTTACTTCACTCCAATGGCGGTTTAGGAATTTTGGGGGTTAATTAATTGACAGTTGACTTACTGGAATTTATTTGTGAACTGTTTGTTAGAGTGATTTTAATAGGTTTTTATATCGACTACTTCTAATAAAGCCGAAGAAAGTTATACGCTCTGAAATTTTATTTTTTATATAGCAATTTATTTATTGTTTGAAATTTATTTTTTACTTCGATGAAGTGAAACAAACTAGTATTATTTAAGTCTAATAACACTAATTATTGTATTAATTAAGTCTAATCATAATTGAGTATGTAATGTAAATACAATTTTGAATTTAATTTCAGTAGCAATCAGAATATTGAACAACAAAGTTCAAAATTATGACGAACAATGCTGGATCAGATTATAGTATCGTACGGATACTTAATGAAGAGGATCCATGTTTAGTTGCGTCGAAGTGGCTCCGTCAAAATGATAAAGAGTTCTATTGTTTTATGCCACCAGAAGATGACAGAATAAAATATAACGTAGCACTGTTTAAGAATCGACATGGGTTCCGAAATTTGTATCAAACATTAAATACCAAACAAGTAATGAATTGTATACTAGTACTATATATTTGCATAAGTACAAATATGTCACCAATAATACAAATAATGTCTATATTTTAATTTTTGTCCAGATGATTATAAGAAAGGGAAGGACAAGCTTCTGGAGCTTCTCCTTCATTCGGATATAGACAGCGAAGCTAGCAACTATGATCCAAATTTTTTAAAGCGTACACGAAAAATTAGAGCTTCATACGACTCACAACTCCAAAATCCCGACCGCAAAATAAATAAAGACAATATTAAATCCACATGCGCGAAAGAAAACGTGTATCCTACACTGCCAGAACCAACGTTCTCTGTAAAAATTGAGAAATCGAAACAGAAAATTTCACTTTCTACAGTATCTTCAAAGGTATAAATTATCCTTTTTTTACTCGAATAAAATAATATTAAAGTACAAAAATAATAATGTTAATTTGAATATTAAAATAATTATATTTAAAAAAACAGGACACAGATGCATTTCTTTCTGTTCCGGAAAACAGAAATAGCAAACAAGCAAGCGAAACTAAGTTATCTGACAAAAAGTCATACATCTTAAAGGAAAGTCATAGTTAAAAACCAAAAATTACCTCAAATATTTCGTGCAATTTAATAATACCGTTTTGTACTAAACGCCAATTAGACCAAGATGAATCTGAAAAAATGTTGGTAAACCCCGATTTTTCATTGACAGACAAAGAGAATGAAGGTACATAATCTTATTGTAAAATATTCAATAATTTAAAAATATACATCAACGACATGATAAAGTACTCGGGACAGAAACATTGTCATCTGTAACTCATAAATGCAATATGTATTCTAAATTTATTTCTATTACGGTACTTTTGAACTATTTGATATCGGATCAACTCTTCGATATCGGATTAGTTTACGAATGCCCAACCAATTCGTCTGATGTGTAGACACTGAAATTAAGATGATTCCAAAATGTTCCTTATTGCGACAGTTTACGACAAGTTTAAATTTTTTCACCAAAATTAAAAGTGACAAATACGTTTTACCAGTTGACTATTTTATACTAACTCCATAAAAAGGGACTTGCACAAATAACGCAATACTTACGAGTAAAAGTCTTCCATGATGAATTTTTTATGGCAATATTGTCAATCAGTAAAGTTGCAAAATCGCTCTTATCCCCTACAATTTTGCAAAAACGAAATAAAATAGGTTACATTTTAAATTCAATGATTTATTTCTTTTTTGCACCGAAAAACTGATATACTAAGTTTAAGGATATCCCACTTATTTTGAGAATACGTGACTCTTAAATAGGCGCCCAGAATATATTCTTAAATTGAGAGGCAGTCCCTCTTATAACTAAGAATATATTCTTAAGTACGAGTATCAAACAACGTGTACAATTTGTAAGAAAATATTCTTGGTTTAAAGCACATTTTCTAAAAATAATACGTTATTATTCGTAAATTATTTTTTTTTCTCATACTCTCTCTCTCTCTCTCTCTCTCTCTCTCTCTCTCTCTCTCTCCGTTTAATATTTTCATTACTAACCATATTACGTTTAACATGATCACAAACTAATACATCATACACACACACACACATACCATATAATAAATACATTAACATAATATGTTTCGAATTTATCCGTATACGCAAGCAGGGCTGTTGCTTATATATATATCGCAGTATCGTACATAAATACGTTATGTACTCTCAGGCTTATATACGTATCGCTCCACCGTGTGAATACTTGCGCGAAAAAAGACAAACATGAGAGACCTCTTCCATAGCTTGTCGGAATGAAACTTATAAAAGTCAACATCTTGGTGCGCCGTCGGTAAATTCGATAACGGCGTGACCGCCAATATATTCTTTTTTATTAAGCAGCATATTTTTATTATAAGAAAATTATTCTTTCTTTGCTAAGGGCCGTCGAGCGCGGGGGCGGACGAGAGGAAAAAGCGAGTAAAGCTTTGCTACAAGTTCTAGCTTTTCAGATTGAAGTTGCAGGTAACTTTTTTTACGGAAATATTCTTTATTATTACAGCAACCGGATGAGTGATTTTAAAGAGATTTTGATGCTAGGAAGTGCTGAAAAATAAATATTGAAAATTTGAATTGTACGTCAGGTTACGGAACCTGTCATTTCACATCTGTTTTTCGGTTCAGTCCTTCGCGTTTCCTTGCAGCGTGCATGTCATCTGCGAATATTCCTGCAGTATTTTGGAAAAATATGAATGATCTTTTTTAAGTACAGGTTCTAGGCATGATGAGGCGAGATGGTGATACCATAAGGTAAGAATTACAATAAGAAATTTTGAAATTCGATGTGATAAAATCACGCTTTGTTTGAGGTTACAAATTATTTTTGGATAACTTGCTTCTCCGCGCTTCTTATCTAACTAATCAAAGCGTGAAGTAAATTATAATAGGATGTATTTGGTGTTTTTACATTTTCTAAAATTTTCCACGAATCACGATAAGAAATTTTATAAGCAGCTTTACATATGCCCCGGTGTTTTCAAAGTTTGTATAGGGAATTTGAAGTTGGAAAAAATTTTCATCCATATATTTATTTCAAAGACATATTTACTCAACAAAAATTTCTCTAAAACATATATGATGCAACCTTTTCAGGCGTCATTCCTAACCGACTAAAATGCATTCAACCCGCGGGGAAAGCCGCGGTAGTCACGCGGTACCGCGGGAGCTAATCAGCGCGCTCCGTCTCTGGCGCCGGCGGGCGGCGAGGATCGCGTTCCGGCACGGCGGCGACGAGCCCCGGGCCATTCTCGTGCAGTCTGCAGCAGCGGCAGGATCTCTGGGCCTTGGCAGGTGGGCATCGGAAGGTACAGGTACGACGAATTTCGGAGGGCTTCGCGTTCTTTTTTCTCGATAACAGCCTTCCGGAATTCGTATATAGTTCTCGCTCGCGTGGTCGGCTGAAGTGCTCCTTAAAATGGTTCCGGGTTCGTAATACAACGTGATCGCGACGTAATAAATAGTTTTTTTTTGTAATTCGTAGATTCTTCGTAAATTGAATAGCAACATTGTTCTTTCGCGAGTGTAACTTTCTGTGGACGAAGTGCGGGTATCGTCATCAAATGAATCGATAAATATTAATAAAAGATTCGGGTTTTCGGACTTTTCTCGTGGTAGAGGTTCTTTGTCGAACAAAATACGCCTTAATCACTTTAAAGATAACATTGCTACCGTCCGTGACTTATTACAGCAAACTAAAATTGTTAATTAATTAAATTGAATTTAACTGCTCTCGTCTTTGATAATCCTTCAAGGAGATTAATAAATAATTTAAATAAAAGTAACATTGCTATCGCCTTTGATTCGCTCAGAGGGAATAATGTTACTTAATTAAATATAAACTTATCGGTTCACGTCCTTGAAACTTATTCAAGGAAAATAATAAATAATTTAAACAAAAGTAACATTGCTATAGCCTTTGATTCGCTCAGAGGGAATAATGTTACTTAATTAAATATAAATTTAACGGTTCACGTCCTTGAAACTTATTCAAGGAAAATAATAAATAATTTAAACAAAAGTAACATTGCTATAGCCTTTGATTCGATCAGAGGGAATAATGTTACTTAATTAAATATAAATTTAACGGTTCACGTCCTTGAAACTTATTCAAGGAAAATAATAAATAATTTAAACAAAAGTAACATTGCTATCGCCTTTGATTCGCTCAGAGGGAATAATGTTACTTAATTAAATATAAACTTAATGGTTCACGTCCTTGAAACTTCTTCAAGGAAAATAATAAATGATTTAAACAAAAGTAACATTGCTATCGCCTTTGATTCGCTCAGAGGGAACAATGTTACTTAATTAAAAGACACTTAATGGTTTACGGCCTTGAACTTTCTTCAAGGAGAATAATAAATAATTTAAACAAAAGTAATATTGCTATCGCCTTTGATTCGCTCAGAGGGAATAATGTTACTGAATTAAAAAGACACTTAATGGTTTGCGACCTTGCAACGTCTTCAAGGAGATTAATAAACAATATAAACAAAAGTAATGTTGCTATCGCCTTTGATTCGCTCAGAGGGAATAATGTTACTTAATTAAAAGGATTAAGCTAAATAATAACATTTCGGAAGGTGACGCTGAATTTGTGAGACAAAGGATCACCCACGGCTAAGTGTTTATGTGCGGGCGAGCGCGGTTTCCGCGGAGGCATGTCCAAGCAGCGCGCTCGAAAATCTAATCGAGATAGCCCGAGACGTGCATAAAGGGACAGACGGGGAGCGTCGGGTCGACTAGTCGGTACCGAGAGGACGCGTTACGTCTCTTTCGCAGTTGCTCCGGTATGATAGGATCGGGTAGGAATCTGGGTTACCGACACCCGTGAGGGTGCACCGAACTATTGAATATTATTTTTCTTATGTTTGGGTTATCGGCCATGGCGGCTAAGAACACCCATTGTGGAGGTGTGGCGCGCTTTTTGTATCTTTTATTTCGAAGGCTCTCGGCCCCTACGGGGCAACCCAAAATTTTGTCGTTTTATCGTCTCTTCTCGTCTGCCAGTTTCGGTTACGTCGCACATTTACCCGTATGTGATAACTGTGGTTACGGGCATCTCCTTGGTGCAAACGCGTAAAACTCGTGAATCTTATTGCTGTTTCATAAAGGTATTCTCGGCCAGTATTTGGCGTGTGCTACGGGCACCCGCAGTGGAGGTGCGTCCCGTGTTTTTTTTGGCATTCTTTTAATTCGAAGGCTCTCGGCCCTTAAGGGGCAACCCACTTTTTGCTTGATGCTCCTTCAGAATAGGTCGCGTTTTCTAGGGTTAATATCGCTCCGCAGTATTCAAGATATCCGTAGGGTTTATGGGTGGTTCAGTTCCGTTTGTTTTTTTTGCGCGTTATTACCGTGGAATCGTGGGGTTTTGAATATTGAGTTTAGCGGGACGGTGGACCAGTCGTCTCTTGGCAGGGTTTCGCGGGGCACCGCGTATAAAGTCCCGCTCGAGTCCGTCACGAGGCAGTGCGTCTTGGAAGTCCTCGCTGAGCTCGTCGACGGGCAAGGCCTCTTAGAAAGTCCCGGGGAGGCCGTCCCCGGGCACCGTATTTGCGAAAAGTCCTTGTCGAGTTCGTCGCCAGGCGCCGCGTCCGAAAAGTCCTGGTTGAGTCCGTCGCAAGGCACCGGGATTAGGAAATCCCGGCCGTACCCCTGCCGAGGGACAACGTCTGGGACCTCGATTTACGTAGTCGTCGTTTTGAATCCCGTCCTCGTTGGTCGTGACCGCTATCTTATATCGCCGAGTTTGGGTTTCGGTTTTGACTGCGCACGAATACCGCCCTCTCCCGTGCCGAGTGGATCTCGGGGCTGAGCATGGCGGGCACACCATCGCCTTGCGGCGCGCCTATAAATTCGGCATGCTTCGGCATGCCTGGCGCCCTTAATAACATCGTGCGCGTCGTAAGGTCTTGTGACCCCCGGGGTGTGGTTGGTTGAGGTTTTATTGGTTGGCGTTGCGGTTGCGGGCGGTTGCGAACGACGACGACGGTTTGGGCATTTTCTGGGTAGGTTCGGATTTAGTTGGTTTCGAAATTTTGGGGTCCGGTTTTTTGGGGGGTCACAAATGATATAATTATAATATAATTTTATCCAATTAGTGTTTATATTAAAAGCAAACCGTAATTTGTTTTTTGTGTATACATTCAGGCAATCCTACACTTAATTATACTGAAAATATGGCAATGTATAACGAAACATCGTTGAGAGGTAAACATCTATATGTTATCTTAAAATATAAAGCTTAATTTGATTAATTATGACAATCAAATTGTGCAAGATATATATTTTAATATTTTTTTTCATGTAATATGTGTCACACAGCATGGTAAACAGTACAGTTATCGGGCACTAAAAGTTCTTAATTCAGTACATTTGACTTTAAATTCCGTTCAACAATAGAAACACAATTTAGCAATGGGAAATTTATCTTAACGGTTGTTATAATAAGGAAAAAATAATATTCGGCTAATCAAAAAATTATATTTTGCAAAATCATCAAAACAGACAGTAGTCGACCAGTTAAAATAATGAATTTAGTAAACTTAATGTCGAAAGTGCAACCAGCATTGTTTTTTTAATTTAACAACAGAATGTTAGTCTTGAGAACTCTCATAAAATAAAACTTGAGTAACATTCCCCAAGAAGTATTTTTTACTTATTAAAAAAATTGTATCTTCCAATAATCTCAAAAAGACAAATAGTTGGTCAAGTGAATGAGAGAGTTATCGGGCACTTTTCAACACATTCAAAAACTTTTAACGAAATGATCGTTTGTTATTAATTATTTGCAAAATTTTTAAAGTATAATTACATACTGTTACATCCTAACGAAAATCGTAAATAGGTCATGACATGAAACGCCGGCTTTTCTCCATCGATAAAAATAGAACAGATAAGAAAGGAACAAAGACGTTTTCTAAAAGAAAGATATTAGTGCACAAAACTAAAATGAACATTAATAATGAACATTAAGTGAACCTAGTGATTAGTGAATAGCGTCTTAACGCTTTAGTTCTTAAACTAGATCATAAACTTAAGTTAAGAATAAAAATGAAATATGATTAAATAATACTCAAAACAATAATTAATTTTTGTTTCAAACTAAACCAAACTATTAAGTGTTTGGACTTTTTTTAACGCTAAATTCATACCTAATCAAATAAAGTTAATTAAATTTCATTTTTTAATTTATACAATAAATTAGAAATTAGTTTTTAGATGCCTTTGGTCGAACAGAGATGCCACCCAATGCACACACGATACTTGTGAATTTTATGGCCTACCCAATAAAACTACTGCACTCGGCGGAAATTCATTTTTAACGAATAGGAAAATTTAAAAGATAGACTTCCGTTAGAAAACTCTTGCCGCCAAAAGTTTTTAACCAATAAGCTCGTTCTACAAATATGTATTTCCTATCTCATCTTCTCTTTTCGTCCAACGCATGCAAGTATACGTAAAAATTCTGTATAAATGCAGCCTCCTCGAACCAGAGCTTTACTGCACTTTAAACGCTACCCAGCGGTTGAGGGGCAGTGGCGACTTTAAACGCTAACCAGCGGTTGAGGTCGTTCCTATGACAATCCTAAATATTCCTTTCCCGTAAAACAAATAAAAAGAGAAATAAAATATATATATTTATATATAAAAAATGTTTTATTCACAATCTCCCTTCCCTACAGTTAATTCCCCTCGACCTGACATCCCTATAAATCCTTTCCAATAGCCGATGATGACGAAACGAGCAAAAAGGGATATGATATCCACAAAATTAATCAATTACTGATTAAATAAAAGCTAAATACTGAGGTTATTTTTCCCTTCCTTTCTTTCCTTAAACTCATGATCATAGGCCAGCTCCCAGGTAAAGGGTCTAAGTGCCTTAACAAAAAAAATGGCCAACTAAATATGTTCCAGATCTGCTTCTCAGATTTGGGATATAACAAAATTGGTGACAGCGGTGGGATAAATCAATGATCAAGATTGGAGATTATGCCGGTCGAACACTCTCCAAAACCTCAAGATCGCGCACTTCGTTCTAATACCACGGTAGATAGATCAATTTTCGACCAAGATCCAAAAAACTTAGAAAAGAAAATACATAACAATTTAGAAGCCGATATAAAAATTAAGGTAAATTATTCAAACGAAATGGCTCAAAATACACAAACAGTCACGCTTCGGGACGCTCTCGAATACGTATCTATCTTTGACGGGAAAAATATTTCAGTCTACACCTTTCTAGAAGGATGCGACGAAGCATTGTTAATGCTTCCAGAATCTGCAGAAGCAAACCTCGTAATATTAATTAGAACGCGTTTAACAGGTAAAGCTAGGCGCTTAATAACTGGACAAAAATATGAAAAACTGGCTGATTTTTCGAAATATATTAAAAGTATATATGCTTCGGCTTTATCCGCAAACCAAATTCGACGCGAATTAGGCAAAATATTTCAAAAAGAAAACGAAGATACGATTTCCTATGCTAATAAAGTGCGTGAAATAGGCAACCGCATCCTCGAGGCGCGAAAAATAGAAATTGAAAATGATTTAAGCGAAGAACAAATAGCTTCCATCTATCAAGAAATTGTCGATGCGTTCACGGATGGATTATTACCCGATTTTCAATTGCGACTTAATAAAAAATTTTCGAAATTCGATGAAGCCGAACCTTCGATTATTACAATCGAAAAAAAACTAGCTGCATTAAAACTCCTTCGAACTGATAATGACAATACACGCGATAAAATTAAAAAAACACATATAGTACAAAAAACGGAAATAGTAACATGCCAAATCTGTAAAAAACCAGGTCATGACGCTGGTTCAGAGGTGCCGCTAGTCAAGTTGCAAACACCCGCAATTCTTCCCGTGTTTCGAATCCCTACCATAAAAGAAACGTTAGTCAACAACCTGAACAATTATTTCCTAGACAGCAAAATACACATTTAAGAGAAACTAATTTTGACCAAAAAACCCCTAAAAATCACAGGCAATTTAATAACGCGAATAATAACCATAATAATAACTATAATAATAAAAAATTCTGCAATTATTGCAAAAATCCTGGGCACACTATAAACGAATGTCGTAAACGGGAATTTAATAGTTCTCAAAAAACACAAAATCCGGGCAACTCGCACGGTCCCCTCCCAACGGGCGCTTCGAGGGAGACTTCTCAAGCCGAACGTTGCGTCTGAGCAATAAATGCCGAAACGAATTTGTCCGAACGGTCAATGTCCGAATAAAAGATTCTGCACCATCGATTCATGTAGTAGCAAAACCATTGAAGGGTATACAGAGATTTCTCCTAGATTCAGGATCAGATCCCAATCTCCTTAGGGCAGATTCGGTTCCATTCGACATATTTATTGATCAAAAGGAAATTTTAAAGCTGAATGGAATAACTCGTCACCTAGTGACTACCTTAGGGACTGTCACGGTCGAGCTCTTAGGATGTCTCGTGAGTTTCCATGTTGTTCCAGCTGATTTTCCGATCAAATAAAACGGATTATTAGGAAACGAATTTTTCTGGCAATCAAATGCTAAGATAAATTACGATGACCGACCCTTGGATCTCTATGGAGATGAGAAGGCTGTGTGCTTTGATTTTTATGACACTCAACGCATTCCCCCGAGGAGTACCACGATTTGCTATGCTCAAGTTGCGAATCCAGAGTTACGAGTCGGACATTTACCGGACTTAAAGATAGGACAAGGAATTTACGCAGGAAAGGCCCTTGTTAAGAATACACGCGGAAAAACATATTTTTCGGTGTTTAATACGTCGGAAGAAGAATTTAATTTGGAAATTCCTACATTGGAAATCGAAGAAGTAGGGAACATAAACGAGAGTCAAAATTCAAATACAACTGATTCACTATTAATAAAAACCTCCGAAAAAAATAGCGGAGCAAATTAAAATCTACTAAATCAAAATCCACTGAATCAAAGTGAATCAGCACTAAAAACCTCCGAAGAAAATAATGGAGCAAATAAAAACTCTCTAAATCCAAGTGAACCAAAAAGGGATAATCCACAAATCTTCAAATTAAATAAAAACGAAAAATTACTAAATCAAAATGAAAACAAAAAATTACTAAATCTAAACAACAACAAAAAATTACTAAATCAAAATGAAAACAAAAAATTACTAAATCTAAATAAAAACGAAAAATTACTAAATCAAAATGAAACCAAAAAATTACTAAATCTAAACAACAACGAAAAATTACTAAATCAAAATGAAAACAAAAAATTACTAAATCTAAATAACAACGAAAAATTGCTAAATCCAAATTAAAAAATACTGAATCAAAATAAAACTAAAAACGAAAGTTTCGATGAAATCTTGACATACGAAGAATATAAAAATCGAAAGAAACAAGAATCAAAAAACAATAGAATATTTAACATAAATTCGATAAAAAATAAAAGAATCAACGAGTTATTAAAACTGTTCAATTTAGAACATCTGAATCCTGAAGAAAGATACAGTGCCGAAAATATATTAAGGGAAAGTACTGATTGCTTTTACTTACCGGGTGATGAATTAAACGGCACAGACGTATTACAACATCGAATTATAACAACATATGATGCGCCCATAAACACTAGGCAATACCGATATCCTGCAATCCACAAAGACGAAGTAAACAAACAAGTTTCCGAACTTCTCGAACAAGGCATCAAAAAACCTTCCAAATCCCCATACAACGTACCCGTATGGGTCGTTCCAAAAAAGGCCGACGCCGAAGGAAACAAACGCTGGCGTATGGTCCTCGATTTCCGTAAAGTAAATGAGAAAACAATTGGTGATTCTTATCCCCTTCCAAACATTATAGATATCATAGATCAACTCGGTGGAGCAAAATATTTCTCTGTGTTTGATCTAGCAAATGGTTTTCACCAATGCTTTTCAACTCCTTATGGTCACTATCAATTTCAAAGAATGCCGTTTGGATTAAAAAATGCTCCAGCAACGTTCCAACGACTAATGGACGTTATCCTTATAGATTTACAAGGGATAGAACTCTTCGTTTATTTGGACGACATATTTGTATACGCATCATCATTAAGCGAACACGAAGTAAAAATGCATAAATTAATGGCACGATTTCGCGCAGCAAACTTAAAGCTCCAACCCGAAAAATGTAAAATTCTACGACACGAAGTAGTCTATTTAGGACACGTTATCGGCAAAGACGGAATTAAGCCCAATCCTGAAACTCTGAAAGCAGTACAACAATTTCCAATTCCTAAAAATCAAAAGAATATTCGCCAATTCTTAGGCTTAGCCGGTTACTATAGACGATTTATTAAAGATTTTTCAAAAATAGCTAGACCTTTAAGTAATTTATTAAAAGATGATGTTGCCTTTAATTGGACAACAAAACAAGAAATTGCATTTAACATTTTAAAAGATAAACTTATTTCTGAACCGATATTACAATATCCTGATTTTTCAAAACCATTTATTATTACAACTGATGCTTCAGGTTTCGCGATAGGTGGAATATTATCTCAAGGAGAAATTGGCAAAAACCGACCAATAGCATACATTTCACGAGTGTTAAATGATTGTGAAACAAATATGACATTTACGAAAAGGAAGTACTAGCCATAGTATACGCCGTTTCACAATTTCGACCATATATATACGGAAGAAGATTTACCTTAGTCACTGATCACAAGCCACTAATTTGGTTTCAAACAACAGAAAATGCCAATTCTCGTGTTTTAAAATGGAGATTAAAACTCGCGGAATGCACTTACGATGTAGTCTATAAAGCCGGCAAAACTAATGTAAATGCTGATACATTATCACGAAACCCGGTATTTGCTATAAACACTACACACAGTTTTGAACCACCTCGTCCGAGAGGCAGACCAAACAAAACTGAACTACACTTTCTACAAAAACCCCAGATATTGCGAAGAAGTGAGCGCTTGAAAAATAATTTAGAACTGTCAACAGTCATAAAAGAACTTCCTTCTACTTCTAAACCCTATGTCGAAGAAAAAAATGTGAAACTAAAAAGTGATAAGGTATCCAACGAGACAATCACGAAGGATTATTCCGATGAAAACTTAAAAATAAATGAGTATGATAACGACGATTACACTTCGGAAACGAATGCAAATAATTCAAACCAATTGACCGTAGTTACCGAGGTACACGAATGGCCTCGTCAAAGCGACCAACCAAACGGAAGTGACCGTCATAAACTCATGACACGTCCAGACGACGATCCCAAAATACAAAAACTATCCACCGGAGTTTCCCAGGAAACTGATTATAAAAGCGACAGTGAATCGGAAGATTCAGCTTCCGACGAAGGCAGTGAAAATGATGATTTGATATCACTAGATAATGCTGAACTTCTGACTCCAGAAAATACGTACGATTTATAAAATGTGCAGCAAAATTATGAAAAGGTCCGTCGATTTTCGAAAAATATTATAAACTCTCGGGATCAGATATACATGCGTAAGGATAATTTCTTATATTTTATAAACGAAAACAACGAACCCGAGGATGCAGGTTCAGAAATATTAAAATGCAGGCATGAAATATGCCAGTTTAAAAAATTAGAAATAGGGAAAATTAGTTATACAAATAAAAACGGAAAATATCATATAGCTATGATAGTACCAAAGATTTGCAGAAATTTGGTAGATTCAGCTAAAATAATAAAAAATGTAATAAATGAACTAGAAAATTTATTAAGGGAATTAGACTTGCGATCGATTAGCATTTGTAAATCAAAAAAGGTTAAGTATGTTGAATGGGAAATAGTACATAATGAATTAGCTCAAGTTTTTAATAGAATTAATACTAAATTATATGCCACGGTGATGTAAAATACCTAGGGCAAGAAAATAGACAAAGAATTTTAGAGGAATATCATGCGTCAATGATGGGTGGACACAAAGGCGTTACAAAAACATACAATAGAATTAGACAATATTATTTTTGGGAAAATATGAAAACAGATATACAGGATTTTATACGTAATTGTTTAGACTGCCAATTAAAGAAATTAGTTCGTGTAAAAACAAAAAACCCTATGGTTATCACTGATACACAGAGGACAGCATTTGATAAAGTAGCTTTAGATATAGTAGGGCCTTTACCTCAAACTAGTTCTGGAAATGAGTGCATACTAACGATGCAAGATGCACCTACAAAATATTCTATAGGCGTCGCCTTGAAAAACGCCACTGCGGAAACTATATCAGATGCATTTATTAAAAACTTCATATGCGTATTTGGAGCTCCTAGAATAGTTCTAACAGATCAGGGTAGAAATTTTCTCAGTATACTGATGAAAAAAGTGTCAAAGAAATTCAGAATAAAAAATTGTCAAACCAAAGCTTTTCATCCACAATCGAATGGTTCACTAGAACGATCACATCATGTTCTAGCCCAATATTTAAAACAGTATGCTAATGTCGAAAATGAATGGGATGAGTTGTTGGAGTTCGCAATGTTCTCTTACAATACTAGCATTCACGAAGGCACTAAACATACACCATATGAATTAGTATTCGGTAGATTAGCGAGACCTATTTCGAGTGACGATGCTCTAGCTGATACCCATTCAGATACATATAATCAATATTTATCCGATTTAGTAACCATATTACATAATATTAGACAGGTAGCTAGGAGTAATTTACAAGCATCTAAGACTAAGTCTAAAGAATATTATGATAGAAACATAAATCCTCTTACACTAAGACCGGGCGATTTTGTATTTTTACTCAAGGGTGGAAAAATTCATAAATTACACAATCAGTACACAGGCCCTCATGAAGTATTAGAATTGATAAAATAAGACTAACGTAAAAATCAATATTCAAACGAAAGCTAGAAATAAGGAAAAAACAGTAGTAGTTAATATCAATAGATTAAAAAGGTCACCTATAACATAATAATCTAAGAAAAACCAAACCACGTCTGATTTTAGGAGATTTATCCAACAAAGACAAGATGATCAATTCACAGATTATATGGTCGATATTTTTATTAGCATCAGTAACTTACGGCGCAGATCTAATTGGGTATGACTGCGGGAGTCCGCAATTAAATACAACTACCTTATCATTGCTGGATGTTGGAGAGTGTGAAATTCCAGAACCAACGGTTAATCACACTTTATTCTATATTCAGTTGTTGCAACTCGCATAATATTCAACGACGAAGGCAATTCAGTGCAAAGTATTAGTTAAGAGACATATTACCTATTGTGGAATGCATTCGCATGCATCGCCTGTATTAAACGGAATAACGGAATATATCGTAGAACTTTCACACGATCAATGTAAAAATATTCATAATACCAATACTATAGTATTGGGAAATAATGTAATAATTTCGGGCCTGAGTGTTGGCCAGCTAAATATTAGAAATGTTATGCTCGCGGGAACTGTCACAGCCGATGGAAGTTGTAACGGCGCGCATTATTCTGATCCATACGGATCATGGAACAATGTAATAGTACAAGCGGTAGTGGAAATAATCCTACATACAGACACGGTATCTCTTAATTTAAAAACCGGACGTGTACATATAAAAACTGGAACCACTTGTTCCATAAGAGAGGGTTCGTGTTTTGATTTAGAACGAGGTTACACTTACTGGGATCTTTTAAAGAAAGATAGTTGTGATTTCAATAAATATGACGTTCTGTATGAAGGAATATCCTCTCGTATAGAAGAAATTAACAATCGAGACGCACCAGTAATTATAACCGTAGAAACGGAAGATATTACTTTTGCGTTGACAATAAAGAGCGAGCGAAAATTATGCGGATATCCAATATTTCAAACCGAACATCCGAAATTGTTTATAGCGCCATTTTCAGGCAGACGACCAATCGTATCAACTATAAAAAAAATCAAGGTAGAAAACGTTGACATTTTTGCATATGTCAATAGTAAGTTTATCTACGTAGAGAAACATATTCGTAGCGAGTTAAAATCTTTATATTACGATATTTTAGTACAGCGTTGCACATTAGAACAAGAAGTTTTAAAAAACAGTTTGTCCATCGCCGCCAGCAATCCAGACGAATTCGCCTTCAACATTATGAGAGGTCCGGGTTTTATGGCTATGTCTGCCGGTGAGGCAATTCACATCATCAAATGCATACCTGTGGAAGTAAGAGTTCGACAAACATCTGAATGTTATATTGACATTCCCGTCACCCGAGGAAACCAAAGTTTATTTCTACGACCATGCACGCATGTGTTAGTAGAGTCAGAGTACAAATAATATGTAATTTAGCAGCACCTCCAATGTACCGACTAAATGGAATCTGGTATAAAGTAATGCCCCATTATATTGAGGCCACCGTTCCAACTATGCTTAAGCCGAATGATCAAGCCACTTGGAAGTATACAAATCTGGAGAATCTTGGATCTACGGGGATCTACTCAGAAAAAACTGTGGGCGAACTGAGGAAACATATTATGTTCCCCGCCAAAAAAGCAGCCACCCTTAATTCCGTAACAATGTGGAATCACAGGACAAGGCATGGTAGGCGCGGATATATCGCTCAAACATCTATTGGATGCGGATTCATTAAATATGATATCCGAAAACACCTGGGGTGTTTATTGGGATAAATTTGGCAACGTGAGTGCAGGACTATTAATGTTGCTTTTGATTTTTCGATTGATAAAATTAGCCGTGGACACGATCGTACATGTTTACGCTCTACACTCCGTTTACGGATGGTCTTCACTGCTTATCGCAGCTATTTGGGACTCTTTCACTCACCTTCTGCTCCACCTTTCTAAAGGAAAACCTAAAGAAGATAACGAAATGGAACTTTTAACTCCAACAAATCAGGAGATAACCCTATCTCCAACTCAGAACGACGTAAACACATCTGCACCTCCTCGACCCACTGAAAACCTATATCCGGCTTTTGCATTAAAGAAATAAATATTTTAATTATAGATGGCGCCTCGCAGTGAAACCGTGCTTCAGATGCCTTACAAAATAAGTGAACGCATCAAGAACAGATATCATCGAATGGCTCCATATTTATGTATTCAATCCATAAATTCAACAATTATGTGCCACATCTTCAATGATTACGCTCATCTTATATGCACATCTTGTTTCAACAATGCACCTATCGAAATTCAAGAAGAATTCACTCCTTTAAAATGGGCTCATTTTACAACCCCCGTTCAACAGACATTGATAAAACTTCATTGTCAAAAATGCTTAATTAAGCTCTTAAAAATCCAACCATCTGCTTCATGTCAAGACTGTTGTATTCATTATTTTGAAAATGAATCTTATTTAATTCAAGAGCAAACCATACGTATAGTACCCTCATCAAATTCCCCATTATACCTTGGCGAACCATCAGGAATACCCAAAATTACAACTAGCCGACACCATCAATTGTGCATAAAGGAATTATGTACAGTGATACAATATCGACGATCAAATGGCAGTATCATTTCTATTTGCAAAGATTGCCATCCAGCTTCAAGACCTACACCAGAAACACTTCCGAAATTACATGCTGCTAAATTCTACTACGCATATACAAATTACGGTTCTGATCAATTCACAGACGAGCTTGGATTCTGTTGTCATTATTGTAATAAAGAAGTACTGTTAGTCCAATGGGCAAACAGATGTAGAGACTGTATTTTTCGACTAACCCACGAATTTGAGAATACACCTTTACAAATAGGAGTTAATCACACCCTCTACATACAACCAAAAATGCATTAACAACCTCAGGAGAGGTTTACATGCCTGGATGATATTTCAAGAGGGGAGGTGTTACATCCTAACGAAAATCGTAAATAGGTCATGCCATAAAACGCCGGCTTTTCTCCTTCGATAAAAATAGAACAGATAAGAAAGGAACAAAGACGTTTTCTAAAAGAAAGATATTAGTGCACAAAACTAAAATAAAGATTAATAATGAACATTAAGTGAACCTAGTGATTAGTGAATAGCGTTAAGAACTAGATCATAAACTTAAGTTAAGAATAAAAATGAAATATGATTAAATAATACTCAAAACAATAATTAATTTATGTTTCAAACTAAACCAAACTATTAAGTGTTTGGACTTTTTTAACGCTAAATTCATACCTAATCAAATAAAGTTAATTAAATTTCATTTTTTATTTTATACAATAAATTAGAAATTAGTTTTTAGATGCCTTTGGTCGAACAGAGAAGCCACCCAATGCACACACGATACTTGTGTTTTATGGCCTACCCAATAAAACTACTGCACTCGGCGGAAATTCATTTTTAACAAATAGGAAAATTTAAAAGATAGACTTCCGTTAGAAAACTCTTGCCGCCAAAAGTTTTTAACCAATAAGCTCATTCTACAAATACGTATTTCCTATCTTATCTTCTCTTTTCGTCCAGCGCATGCAAGTACACGTAAAAATTCTGTATAAATGCAGCCTCCTCGAACCAGATCTTCACTGCACTTTAAACGCTACCCAGCGGTTGAGGGGCAGTGACGACTTTAAACGCTAACCAGCGTTTGAGGTCGTTCCTAAATCAATCCTAAATATTCCTTTTCCCGAATAGCAAGTAAGTAAAAAGAGAAATAAAATATATATATTTATATATATAAAAAAATGTTTTATTCACAATCGCCCTTCCCTACAGTTAATCTGCTTCTCAGATTTGGGATATAACATTATCTAATATCGGAAAGCCGCCTGATATTCGATTTCCATCTTTGTCTTCTAGTAAATATGTTACTGGACTCATTTTCTTAACTTTTATTATTTTAAACACTTCAGTCGTCCAATTTGGTGTATACCCCTTTTCAAATATATGTTTAAATTTACTAATACGAACTTGTTGACCTAGTTTAAACTTTGGATGAATCTTTTCGTTCACAATTACATTATACACACGTTCCAATAGTTCTTTTTCATTGTCTTTATTAACATCTTGGGGCTTCATTTTAATAGTACCATGTGTGCTTTTGTTATAATCATTAACCAAGTCTGGTAAGATACGGAGCCATTGATAATTACCATGAAGGCTAAGGTTCGTTGAGACGAACGTCCAAATACATCGATGCTCATTATGATACTGACGTAATTATCGCAAAATTAATAGATTATATTAGCTTCGCGCAATTCCTCAATGATCGATAAAATTTCATTTGAAAGACTCGAATTACCCCCAGCTTGCGATGCTATTAGAAGGCACAAACGATTGACAAGTTCATTTAGATCATCCCAATGCACGTAATCAATTTTACGGTTTTGTCCAGCAATCATGAAAAATTAAAGACACGTGCGAATAACTCGGAAACGGTTGCTTATACTCAAAAATTGGAAAGGATAAAAACATCTTCATTTTTATTTCTAAAAAAGATGCATATATTTTCAAATTCGAAAGGGTGATATTCGCAGAAGTAATTGCAAAATTGACCAATGTGAAAATTTTTGCAAATTTCTTTCAATACTTGTGCAGATCTCGTCGAGACAAGCATTTTTTATCTCTTGATATTTTTGGGTATCTCCACTCGCTCTCCTTATATTTAAGAAAAGAGAGTTTGTAATCCAGAAAACGCCGGAAAAAATTAAAGACACGTGCGAATAACTCGGAAGCGGTTGCTTATACGCAAAAATTGCAAAAGGATAAAAACATCTTCCTTTGTATTTCTAAAAAATATGCATATTTTTTCAAAGTCGAAAGGGTAATATTCGCGGAAATAATTGCAAAATTGAACAATGTGCCAATTTTTGCAAATTTCAATACTTGTGCAGATCTCGTCGAGATAAGCATTTTTTATCTCTTGATATTTTCACGTATCTCGTCTCGCTCTCCCGATATTGATGGAAAAAATGTTTGTAATCCAGAAAATGCGGGAAAAAATTAAGGTGGTTCTATTAGTACTTTCTAGTCAGTTGAGAGCTTGAAAAATATTGTTCCTGAAATTCTTAAAACACGCATAAAACATTTTTCTGAAATATTCAACGGTGTTTATGAATTAATATTTATAAATTAATTAAAAATGTTTATGATTTAATACATATCCTACCTTTACTTTAGCATTCACATAAAGTATTTTATTAAAGTTTATTGGATGACATTTGCGCGTGGATGCTTCGCGCTTTTGTTTTGAACGCGTTTTTGACAATTTACTAACACTCAGTTTTTTATTCAAATTGAAAATTCTTGATTTGCATTAAAATGGACCCAGTACTACTGACATCTATGAAACATACGTCTAGGCACTTGCGCGGACGTCTGAAAGGGAAATTCGTCAAAAAGAAGGTTATAGAAAAATTTGAAAATGCTTTGAAGGCTCGGAAAAATAAGATGTTATGCCAAGTTAGTATGTTTTAGAACTTTTTTATTGCATATAACCATAACTTCTATGGTTGCAATGGAAAAACCAAGTAACTCAATTTTTTTAAAACGCGAGAAAAACGCTAAAATTGACTTACCTGGTTTTTCCAAAAATGTGGTATTCTCAAAAGGTGGAGTTAACTTTTTCCCAGTGACTTACAGTATTATAATTGGTCAGCGAATATAATATGTATATAGATATTTTTATTTAGTCTACGTTAGAAAATGCGAGTATTCTTGAAGGGCGAAGAATTGTAGTTTAAACAAATTAGCTGCAGATTTATGGTGTAGCAAATGTAATTTGCCGTTATCATTAAAAAATTCTCTTGAGGAATTTCGATCAGGTCTGGCAAGTATAATTACAGTCAAATGTGATCAGTGCAATGTGAATTACAAAGTGCGGACTGATGAAGAACTTTCAGATAATGGTCACACGTACAGCATAAATCTCAAAGCAGCTATGGGTTTGTATCACATCATCAATTACATTAAATTTTGAAATATGTGGGTAATAGTGCATAATTTATTAGGCATAATCGATGCCGGCATTGGCGGAACTCATATGAATGTATTATTATCAGCAATGAATATACCACCTTTTCATCCACCGATATTGAAAAGACACGAGAGGCAAGTAGGCTGCGCAATTGAGGCTGTGGCTGAAGACAGCTGTTAAGATATTTAGTTGCCAAAAGCCATTGAATTGGAGAAGAAATTAAATACTTCGCAGATAACAAACAAGTACCTGGATACGAAAATAACTATTACGTAGCAAGTGAAAAATAAATTGTTTTATTAAAATATACATTTTTCTAGCAACAGTGTAAGTGAACAATATCTTTTTGCATGGGTTTTTGTCGTTAGATGCACGTATCTGCCTGATTGGTCTTTAATGAAATTATTTTCTTTTCAAAATATTTGGAATGTGATTTATTAATTGTTTGATTGTTTTTGAATATTAGTTGCACTGTTTAACATTTTGTAATTGCATGATTTTTATGGGGAATTCTAGCACTAACTCAGATAGTTTAAGTAATAACTCCGATGTGTCTGAAGCATGTCCTAAAACACCAATTAAAATTTTCGTACGATGCCGGTTGGCAGAGACGCGGAAGAGGCCATGCTTATAACAGTCTTTCAGGTATCGAAAAAAAATTATTTATATACATTGAAATTTACTATTGATCACTTTAATCTTAAATAGATATATTTCATTTCTTATAGGCCATGGTACACTTGTTGGCCACCATTCTCATAAAGTTGTCTCATACGCTGTTCGGAGTAAAGTATGTAGAATATGCCAGCTAGGGCATCCTCAAACAGACCATGACTGTCGACAAAATTACCAAGGATCTGCAAAAAGTATGGAAGCAGACATGGGAGTCGAATTATTTACAGAAAATACTTTGCTTACACAGGCTGACGTGTACGCCTCTGTAATTATTGGAGATGATGTCTCCAGTACTGTGGCAAATATTCGTAGAGGTGCTACTCATGAAATAGAAAAGTGGTCCGATTTCAATCACGCACTGAAGCCACTAACATCGGCGTTATATACAACGAAACTATCACAAAAGTTAATTGAATCTTTTTCCCGGTGTTTTTCACACGCGGTGAAACAAAGTAAAGACAATCCGGAAGAGGTAAAAATGGCCCTAGAAGCTGTCGTTGATCATGCATTCGGTGATCATGACAAATGTGGAGAATGGTGTAAATTCTATATTTTAAAAGAAAATTACCATCATAATAATTTACCACAAGGGAAACCACTTCAAGATAACAAGTTGCGTGAAAATCTTACACGTCTTTTTTCACGATTTGCGAATAACGCTGACAAACTCGCCCCTTGTGGATCTACACAGGTTAATGAGTCAATTAACAATGTTATAGCGAGTAAATGTCCCAAAGCCCGTCACTATTCTGCATCCGAATCATTAAACTTTCGTGTAGCATCTGCAGTATATAATAATGGGCGTAAAAATAAATAATTCTGACCCGGTCTTATCCGGTTTGGCTGGTTAAAAAAAAAGTTATGCGAATTTCAATAACATAAAATTTGTAAAATCTGCTCTCTATACTAAGTGGATTAATGGCTCCATTAGAAGGTGGCAACTATTATCCAGCAATTGTTGCTCGATTCCGACTGTTCTTAGGGACATAAATAAATAATTCTGTCAAGGTCCCGTCCGGTTTGGCTGGTTAAATAGAAAGTTATGCGATTTTGGATAATATAAAATTCGAAAAATCAGCTCTCTAGACAGGGTGGAATAATGGCTGCTATAAAAGCTCTCAATTGTTATCCAGCAATTGTTGCTCGATCCCTACTATTTTTAGGGATATAAATAAATAATTCTGATCCGGTACCGTCCGGTTTGGTTGGTAAAATAAAAAGTTATGCGATTTTGAATAACATAGAAATTGTAAAATCGGCTCTGCAGGCAGGGTGGACTAATGGCTCCTATAGAAGCTGGCAACTATTATCCAGCAATTGTTGCTCGATTCCTACTCTTTTTAGGGACAAAAATAAATAATTCTGACCCGGTCTTATCCGGTTTGGCTGGTTAAAAAAAAAAGTTATGCGAATTTCAATAACATAAAATTTGTAAAATCTGCTCTCTATACTAAGTGGATTAATGGCTCCATTAGAAGGTGGCAACTATTATCCAGCAATTGTTTCTCGATTCCGACTGTTCTTAGGGACATAAATAAATAATTCTGCCAAGGTCCCGTCCGGTTTGCCTGGTTAAATAAAAAGTTATGCGATTTTGAATAACATAGAAATTGTAAAATCGGCTCTGCATCAGGGTGGACTAATGGCTCCTATAGAAGCTAGCAACTATTATCCAACAATTGTTGCTCGATTCCTACTCCTTTTAGGGACAAAAATAAATAATTCTGACCCGGTGCCATCCGGTTTGGCTGGTTAAATAAAAAGTTATGCAAATATCAATAACATAAAATTTGTAAAATCTGCTCTCTATATTACGTGGATTAATGGCTCCATTAGAAGGTGGGAACTACTATCCAGCAATTGTTGCTCGATTCCGACTGTTCTTATGGACATAAATAAATAATTCTATCAACGTCCCGTCTGGTTTGACTGGGTAAATAAAAAGTTATGCGATTTTGAATAACATAGAACTCGTAAAATCGGTTCTCCAGGCAGGGTGGACTAATGGCTCCTATAGAAACTGGCAACTATTATCCAGCAATTGTTGTTCGATTCCTAATCTTTTTAGGGATATAATTAAATAATTCTGAACCGGTCCCGTCCGGTTTGCCTGGTTAAATAAAAAGTTATGCGATTTTGAATAACATAAAATTCGTAAAATCAGCTCTCTATACTAAGTGGATTAATGGCTCCCTTAGAAGGTGGCATATATTATCCAGCAATTGTTGCTCGATTCCGACTGTTTTTAGGGACATAAATAAACTTTTCTATCAAGGTCCCGTCCGGTTTGGCTGGTTAAATAAGAAGTTGTGCGATTTTGAATAACATAAAATTCGTAAAATCAGCTCTCTATACAGGGTGGATTAATGACAGGACAGGATACTTTATTCGGACGATGGCCAACCTGGGATGATAGTACTGGGTATCCCTCAACAACCTTCGTTACCCGAAAGCCCGAATGAAATACCCGAGGATGTCTCTCTGCTACAGAATCATGACATCCTCCGTAAATATTTAATTGTTAACACCTTTACAATTAGGAAATAATTGTAAACAGTTTAAGGAAAAACATACCCCCAGGAGACAAATTTGAATGATAGTAGTAGTAAACGATTTTAAAATTTTGGTCATCCGCCCATTAAATAATATTTACATATGTTTTAAATGCCCCTCTTCCACTTTTTGTCAAAAAGTGTCGCATTAAATAGTTTACGATATTGTATATAACACAGGTGCAATAATGATAATTGTAAACAAGACTAATAAGGCACGGTCGCGAAGTGTTCGGTACCAATTTGATTGATCTTGATATATATTGTCGAGGACAAAAAACAAAATAAGACGTTACAGTAATTAAATAACGTTTAAGGCCTGTATGAACCACAGAGATGTTATTTTTGCAACAACCTATTTTTTAATTTTCCAACTTGTGCACTTCTGAAGTCAGAAAACTCGTGACGTCAGAAACTCAGGAATATCTTGAGTTCGGCCCTCATTTTTTTCGAAATTAAGAAATAATCTAAAAAGATATTTGTAATAATAATTTGCATCTATCATTTGCATGTTAGTGTATTAATTTTCCAACACTTGCAACAATTTTGAATGGTGCAGAACGAGCTTTCTGACTTCAGAAGCGCACAAGTTGGAAAATTAAAAAATAGGTTGTTGCAAAAATAACATTTGTGGTTCATATAGGCCTTAAATGTCATATAATTACTGTAAAGTAAAAAAGTGGACCAAAACAATTTTAATTAATTTATCTAAATAACACGTATTTTTTTTTATCCGCTCATACATCGATTTAAGGCATGAAACTACCCCTTGAAAATGGGGATGTTAAGTAGTAGTTCATGTAGACGGAAACGTTGTTAAGGGGGTGAACCATCTCATAAACTATTTGGAAACTTAAAAAAAATATAAAAAATGTTTTTTTAATTTAAATGAAAAAATATATATTACTGTGTTTTCAAGTAAAGAGTAATGTACATTTTTTTTTCGCTTAATTTAGTTAACAAGAAAATATTTACATTCGGTTTCATTCAAAACGAATGTGTCCTATATGAACTAGTGAAACTAATGACAACCTCATTTTCAAGGGGTAGTTTTATCCCTTAAATTGAAGTATATGCAGATAAAAAAATACGGGTCACTTACTTTTGATCCTCTACAATATATGTCAAGATCAATCAAATCAGCGCCGGACACTTTGCGACTCGTTCTTATAAGACTAGGAGATCTTGGTTTTTGGCTTATTCTTACTCTTTTGTCTAGCGACAAAATTTTACTTTAGTGTATTAATATTACAGATGCCAATATGTCTTATAATATATATTTCACAACTTGTAAAGTATTCACGTAGTTATTTGGTTATTTTATTTGATGATTCGAAAATAAAATTGAAATCGACTTGTATTTCGGCGATCAATATCACCAAACTATCATGGTCGAAATGCTCTGACTGTTACACGTGCTCCGCTGTAAACATAAACACGGCCACATGCGATGCCGATTGGAAATCGATCTTCAAAAATTCCTTCTTAGAAATTACTAAGATTTTCGGGGAATTATACGATCTTGTCGTAATTTACGTTTTGGAGATAATGAAAATCGGAAACCGCAGTTAGCAACGATTCGGATTTTTGTCGTACCTATCATCGAACAAATTTGTTTTCTGATTTGATGCGCGATTATTCGGATTCTTTATGGTTCTTATTATCGACCAAAGTCCTGATCGTGATTACTAATTGTACCATACCGTGTTTTATTAGATATATCGAAATTTATGTCATACTTAAAAACGTACAAAGATCACCGGGATTATGACTATGCGTAAATTCGAGACTACCTGGTTTTAGATCGTTCTTGGCTCTCATCCTAGAAACAAAACCCTAATTCCCACCGAAGAGTGTGGGCAGTCGAACACTCTTGCGAGGGTTCCTAAATATGGTGAATTATTTGGCCTATCAACCAAATAATGCGATAAATAACGAGATCCATTCTTCTCGTAACAGATGACGACGTCTCATGCGTCCGACGTGGACGCTACTTCGCAAACGTGTCTCCTGTTCCGCGGTCACGCGACGCGAGGTTCCCCGATTTTGGAGCGCCCCAGGTGAGGACCAGCAACGTCCGAACGACGCGATGCTCGCGACGATTTATAATATAATGTTATATAATATTCGCGCATCGTACGATGTCGCGACTAATATGTTTACAATTTCAGGCCAGGACCCCGAATTTAAGATACCCGAGCCTATGCTAGGGCTGGGCCTTGAGGTCACGGAGCCCTTACCGAGTTATCACCGGTCACCGTCTAGTGAGTTGGAGTCACGCGACTCGTACAAAGAACAATCAAACGGAAATCATCGTTCTACTTTTATTTTATTTTCACGTCACAGCCGGATCAGCTGTGATATACCAGGTTTGAATGTGCGAAAACGAGTCTCGGGGAAATAAAAAGAGAAAGATCACTTTACAAACAAAACATATATTCTAACTTTTAAATATTATGATACAGGCAGCCTTATTTACTAATCTTTGCAGCTTGCACTTTAGGAGTGTAAGGACTAGTGCTCTGGTTCAAAACAAAACGGTTTAGCTGTTCGCTTTGCGGGTTTACAGCGTGGTACGGAACGGTTGCGGACCATGGAGCGGTATCTCTATGAGAGGATCCAGTAGGGCGGTATCCCTAGCCGGAAGTACGTTTTAAAGCACTGAGCAAAGCAGGGGTTTAAGCTGGATACTCGGAACGGCACGATTACGTTATAACGGTTTTACGGACGGTAAGCGGATCTGTACGATTGCAGTCGGGGCGGTTCGCAGATGGTACGTTTTAGCGGATGGGTAAGGTTTGATTGGGAAGGTCTGAAATGCCGGCAGATAACAGCTGAGCCGGAGGGCTCGATCTTATGAACGGACTGCCGGCGGATCTCAGTCGAGGAGAACGGATTCGGTTCGGTTACGAGCGGGATGCCGGCGGATATCAGTCGAGCGGAAATGGTACGGTTCGGTTGGATTGGATACGGAAATGTCGGCGGATCTCAGCCGAGCTGAAACGGTTCGGTTCGGTTAGAAACGAGTTGCGGCGGATATCACTCGAGCGGTAAGGATTCGGTTAGGAAAGAAGTGGAATGGTACGGGCTCGGTCGGTGAAGGAACGGGATACCGGCGGATCTCAGCTGAGCGGTACGAGTTCAGTTGGTGAAGGAACGGAATGCCGGCTGATCTCAGTAATACGAACGGATTCAGTTAGGAACGGAGTGCCGGCGGATTTCAGCCGTGGGGAAGCTACGAGAGCACAGGATGGCTAGCGGATATCAGCTGTGTAGGGAGTAACCGTATCGCACCTAGAGCTCTTGACCCGATCGCTCGGGCCGCCAACTCTAGCCTCTCGGCCCGTTGCAGCCCAATTGATATGATTTCGCGACGAGGTGCAAGTCGCTCCCGCTATATATCAGTATGCGCGCGCCGCCGGATGTACGGGTGGAATGCTCCCACGTGGGTCACGGATCCCACTATGGTTACTGATGCTCACGCAATGTCGGTCAGCCTTTTGAATACAGATTTGCAATCGGCAATATCGAAAACCTCTAAATGCAACGTTCTATCTAATCTCCGTAATAGTTTGGAAGTCCGCTTACCACATTGGATCCGCGATATTGAATTCCAAAATTCTGATTTCGGATTCGTAAACAGCAACCACCTCCCCTTTTACTAGGATTACTTTAGCGCCGTGCGCGCTCTCACGAGATTTCTCGCGATACTGAGTGTACATATGACTACTTCATTCTTCGTAAAAACTCGAAATTCAAAATTACACTTAAGAATTTTCTTTAAATCGGCTTCCTAGAAACATTTATACGCGACCTATGCAATTCTTCTTATAACTGTAATCTCGCCATATGATTTTAAATTTATTATTCCCATATGGCTGGGGGAACAAACTGGAAAATTAAAATAGTAAATATTTTCCTTCCCTCGAAAAGGGTATAATTTTAGTTTTAATAAAATTTCCCGCATGTCTCTCCTACAACGCTATGCCGGCTATGTTTATCGATCAAAATATAAATATCATGTATTTGCAAAAACATAGTTTAAGGAAATTCCCAGATAAAATAAAAATCTGCAAATTTTTTTCGAAACTCCACAAAAAAGTTTATTTTTATATGCTTTATTACTGACAAAAAATCAGCATTGTAATCCACTTTCATTTTCAAAATAATTGATGACAAAATTGCAAGGTTTTATAACGGCGGCATAGGCAATCGCTGTTTCATAACGTTATTTTTCAAATTTGGGAAACAAATAAACTACAAATATTTTAGAAAATCTGGTGTGCGTTTTAAAACAACACTAGGACTTAAAAACAAAATTAAGAACAAAATTAAAAAACTACATTTCTAGAAAGCCGAATTTTTAATATTCTTTAAATCAGGCTTGAAATAATGATACATTTACATGCTGTTCACGTAAGAAATTAGATCAGATTTTGACGAGGGCTGTCCCATACTGAATGAATCTGGAGTAATAAGACTTAGGCCCGAATTCATAGTCGAGGATAATCCGTCATCGAAAAATCCTGGTATGCGTTCCGAAAGTGCATTGGAAGATGTAAAGTATTATACTCCCAGGGTCAACGGTTCTGTCCTTCTGGTTTTCTATTGTCCTTTTCTTCCACACAAAGACATGCAATTGTGAACAAAGAAACAACAGGAAGGATAGAATTACTGCGTCTGGGTGTACACATGTACACCCAAGTCCATTAATTCCTGCAGGGAATCCCCGTTTCAGACGACCTCTAAACGTCCAAGTGGGACGCTTTCTTGTGCTTGTGGTCGACGACGAACTCTTCAAAATTCTTACCACTAAGTCGTAAGGTACCAAGACAGCAAGAGTCACGGCGCGCACGCAAGAGAGAGAGAGAGAGAAAGAGACTGACTGACTGACAACAATTTACTATTGTCCTGGCCTCCAAGAGCCGTGGACAAATCACGAGACATCCTGCCGTTACAAATCTTCGGTCAGGATGTGAAGATACACAGTTATTAACAATATATCTCTCTCTTATATTACTAAATTTTAAATTCTAAATTATCAAACGGAAAGTATAACCTAAGATACCTAAACTAGATTTTGTATCATTATCTAATAGTTGCTGCAAAATCCGAGCCCACGATATAAGATACTTGGTCGCTATGTTTGTCTGCCGCAGCTAAAAATGAGAAGAGGTGATTACGAAAGTATGTCGGGGATGAAATGGTTTGCAAATTATGGGGAAGGGTATTCCAATATTGTATGGCCGTGATCCAGAATGAACGTGCGAAAATGTTTGTGCGAGGGGTTGGTAGCATATAATGAGAAGATTGAATGCGAGATGAACGATTCAATGAGCTACCCGTTGGGATGAATCTGGATGACAGATAGGATGGCTGGTTGGTGGTGATGATCTGATGAACAAGGTTACCAAGGAAGCAGTGTCTTCTAGACGGGATGGACAACCAGTTTGCTTTCTGTCTGAAAGGCGCAAGCAAATCGTCCCGCTGTAGTCGATAGATGAACCGAAGGGCGGCATTTTGTAAACGCTGTAATTTAACGGTGAGTTAGCCTGAAAGATCGGCAGTAACGAGAGTAGCATAGTCAATATGCAGGATTACTAGGGAGTTGACAAGTGATAGTTTGACAGATGGAGGTAGGAACGATCCACGGTAATTCAGTCGATAAAGCACATTATGAACTTTAGATGAAATTGAGTTGACATGTCGATTCCATGAGAGATCGGAAGCGATAATTACCTAGATCTTTCACTTCATTAGAGTATGGAATTGTATCATCTCCAACCACAATTGGCGGTAAGGTTAGGTTCTGGATGGTAGCAAGATTCTGAGTAGAACCGATGATAATGGCTTTAGTTTTGCGTACGTTGAGCGTAAGCCCATAGTCTTGGGACCATTTTAAAAGTTCGGCTATATCGCTATTAATACGTCTTATGGTATCAATAAGACAGCTTATTGGGGTGGAAAGATAGAACTGGATGTCGCTAGCAATAATGATGGTAGTATTTCGACAGTAGCGAAGACATGTGCTCATGTTGGGATGCCTGTCCATCCAATCCAATAATCGATTGAGATCGACCTGAATGGAATGAATGCATCCATTGAAGCGCAGACTCCTCAAAGCCCAGATCACGTAAGCAGGTAAGGATGACAGAGTGACTAAGAGAGTCGAAGGCCTTAGAGAAGTCAAACAGGACTAGGATGGTAACGTAGCCTTTGTCTATGCCTAGTCTAATATCATCCATGAGATGTAGCAAGGAGGTTTGCGCGCTATGAAACCTACGGAATCCACATTGCTTAGGATGTAGCAGTAGATTGTTCTCAAGGAAGCTGGTGATTTGGTGCATGGCTAAGGAGTCAATGACTTTGGAGAGGTGGGGTGGGTTTGCAATTGGACGGGTGTCGGATAGATTTACAGGACTGGCAGTTTTATTCAGGGGTATGATATAAGATGATTTCCATATAGATGGGAAGATACCTAAAGAAAATTATTGATTAAAGATATGAGTGAGATAGGGTAATATGAAAGGGAAAAGTGGTTTAAAGTGCGCCAGACAAAGGGAGTCAGGGCTTAGTCCACATGACTTATTTGAGATGTAGTTAAGGCTACTCAAAACTTCTTGACAAGTGATGGGAGAAAAGGTGAAAGTCGGGTGAGTAATAGGTAATGGTCGATGATGCATAATGATATCGAGTGACTCTTGATCGCATGGTGGATGAGCTGATGAGACTTGAGCAAAATGACGGTTAACAATGGCTGGGGAGAAGTGATGCAGGGCCGACTGCTATGATACATTAGTTAGTCCTAGATTTCTAAGGCAAGACCGGAGTTTATTCGGATTAGTTTGTTGAGACACCAAATTTGTTAAATATCGACTTTTCTCAGTTTTTAATACATTTTTAAGTTCGCGACGCAGTTTCCTATACTGCTCAAGAAGTAACAAATTTCGCGTTCGCTTGGCTCGGGTAAACAATTTATCACGTTCTTTAATACTAGCTCTCAAATCGGCGGTTATCCAAGGTATAGAACGATGTACAATTTGCTTTGTAACAAACGGCGCATGAGTATTTAGAGCTTCATTAATACATTCGTACAATATGGTAAGGCTCGAGTTTGGTTCGACAGGTTCGAAATGAGATAGATAGTTATTAGATTCGGGTGATATTAAGTTAGGAAGTTTAAGGCGAAGTTGAATATTAAGATTGTTACCTGACGTAGATGATTATCGAATTCGAACCTATCAGACATAACCACCCCGAGATTAGTGTGCTTGCTGACCCTCGACAGCGACCCGTTATTAAGCTTGTAATCAAATTCGAATTTGTTAAAGCGACAAGAGACATTATTTTACATTTGCCTATATTGATGTCCAAACCGTTCATTCGGACCATAACCCTACTATAATGTATCATAAGTGTTTATTTTAAGTTAATGCGATAGCGTAAATCTTTATTATTGTTTATACGAGAGAGATATATCTGTTATAAATTCTTTGTAGTTTTGCATCCTGACCGACTGTTTGCAACGACAGGATGCTTTGTTGGTTTCTCCTCGGCCCGATGAGGCCAGGACAGTAATGAATTGTTGTCTGTTTGTTGGTCTCTCTTGCGCGCGAGCGCTGAGACTGCTGCTGGTTTGTTACCTTACGACTTAGTCGTAAGAAATTCGAAGAGTTCGACATCGACCACAAACTGTAAATTACGTGAAGGCGTCCTACTTGGACGTTCAGAGATCATCTTAAACGGGGATTCCCTGCGCGAATTAATGAACTTGGGTGTACAAATGTAATCAAAAACAGTAGGTAAACATAACACAGAACATCTTTCTGCGCACTTTTGGGACGTATTCTGTCGGCGAAAAATCCAGAATTTTTCAATGACGGATGATCCGCGAGTGTGAATTCGGGCCTTAATGCCCACAGCATAAACAATGAACTTAAGATTGACTTAAGGCGTAAGACGTAAGCAGACGTACATGAAATTCCTACTCATATCGGCGATACGGCTCGTCGTACGTCTTAAGTTTTTACCGTAAGTCACTACGTCGGCTATCTGCTTTGGCCTTAAGACATTCCACGTTAAACAAGTATCCAATCGCATGGTGCTTTAGTATAGGGAAATTGTATGATTAATAATTTTTATTTTGGTCGATAAAGTGACTACCAACCACAAGGTAACGGAACGTTTTCCAGTGCGGCGAAGCGTTCGAAAATGCAAGACTTTCATACTAAAAGAGAAGCAAGAAGAGCTGGTGAATAAGGTCCTGCATTCTGTCGAAGATGGCCTCGAGGTGAGACATTTTGCGAATAAGGGTCGTGGAGTCGTCAGTACGCGTTCGTTTATGAAGGGAGAATTCGTCGTCGAGTATGCCGGGGAACTCATAGATGCTGTCGTTGCCAAAAATCGAGAAGCGCAATATTTGAAAGATCGCAATACCGGCTGTTACATGTATTATTCTCAATACATGAATCGACAATACTGTATTGATGCGACAGGAAAATCGAATAGGCTGGGAAGGTTAATAAACCATTCTCGCAATGGAAATTTAAAAACAATAATCATGGAGGTTGAATCGAGGCCACATTTGGTCCTCATCGCGAAGACGACATATCTGCTGACATCGAACTGTGCTACGACTACGGTGATCGAAATCGTGAGGCGATTCGCAGTTATCCGTGGCTTATGTCATATTGCGGTAAGTGCAACTTCATCAATCAATTGTTTTATAGAGCTGTACATAAATTGATACAAATATTACATAAATAAAAACTGTGCTGGAATTTTTGCTTATTATGGGTGACATTATTTTACATGAAACGGTTAAAGCGTGAAATTTCGATATCATTTTTATGGACTGGATCACGTTTGGATTTCTAGTCGTGATTTTAAGCTTTGGTTTCATCCTTACTATCTCCTTCAAATTCTGACTTCATAAATATATGTAACAGTAAGTTTGAGGATAATTTTCTGTAGCTCTATCGTTGTTTGAGGACGATTTGTTAGTTTGGGAATATTAAAATTAATATTAAATTGGATAGAAGTCAGTTACGCTCTTTTGTCAAATTGCGTTTTCATTTTTCTCGCAATCTTCTTTAAACTGAGATTTTTGTCTTATACTCCCGAATACCTTATTCACCAAAGATTACGTTAACTGTATCTGAAAAGAACAGATACATAAACGATAAGCTAACGACAGCGTATGCTAATATTTCTGATAGTAGACTGATATTCTAAGAACAGCTGATCCGATTATATCACGGAAATATATTACTACTGAAAGGACGTCCAGTCATATTTTATTAGAGATGCGCCTTCCTAGTAACTACGTATGACGGGACAGTTCGATGTCCGTTCAATGAAGGCATGCATCATGCATTTTAAATCTTGAAATGTGACATGTTGAAATTTTGATTTCACGCGAGACAATGAATTGTTTTTAGAGTTCACTAGACGTATGCGAGCCCTTATAGAAAACAAAGATTTTTTATATTTCTTTGATTTAAATTGTTCTTTTAATAAATACACTTTCAGAATTTTAGAACGAAAATACCCAATGGGTATGGAACGACACCTAATTAGTAGTATGTTTTAATACACCCGATGAAACGGAAGAAACTGTATTCAGTGAAGTCACTGATATTATATTGGATATCCAACCTCCAGAGGAATGCAGGGGCACACGAGCGATACAATCACCCGAATTACCCGAATTGTCAAGTTTTGAAGAAGGCAATGGTAAATATATATTCTGTTTTTTCTCATTTCGTTACTGAAAATGTATTGGCTTGCTCATTACCTGATCTACTGCGTTTGCATTCAAATTTAAATTCAAATTTTCCATTGTCTCAAGAACAACTGATTTCATTATTCGAACTTAAAAAGCCACCAAAAAATACCAGTTATTAATGACCTGAATTTTTTAAATGTCCAAGGTGACAAATTATTTTTTGTAATGACTTATTAATTCCTGCAAAATTTCAGAAATATCGGCTGACAATATTAATCATGTGTAAGAAAGAATCTACTAATCGAGTCTATACTTCATTAATATAAAATAAAACGTTTAAAGTTCGTCAAGAACCGGAAGGGCACTTATAGGGCGTTCCCTTCAACGCCACTGGTCTTAAAATTCGTCAAAAATTCCATTAAAAATAATATAAAAAAACCGTCCGATTCGAAGGTGTATTACAGCTTCAAAATCACGAATTTCCGTTCTAAAGGGCCTGAAGAGCACATGGAGGGGTTTCCCTTCATCGCCACTAGTCTTGACATTCTCTAAATAGTTTAATAAAGATAATATAAGAAATGCGAGCGATTCGAAGGTGCATAACAGCCCTCAAATGTAACGTTTAAAGTTCGTCAAGAGCCGGAAGGGCACTTATAGGGCGTTCCCTTCAACTCTACTGGTAAAAAATTCAATTAAAAATAGTATCAAAAAACAGCAGGATTCGAAGGTGCTTAACAGCCTTAAAATCGCCTTGCCGTCGAAAATGCCCAAAATGGCTTCATTTTAAAAGCAGGACGACTTGTTTTTATTGTAGAGTTCAATTTAGAATTGTAAAGCACCGAATCATTGTTCTAATGATGGGTGTTGAATGCGCATACTTTTTTAATGAATTCTCATTTTTTCCGAATTTGGTTATGCCGCTTATGATAGCTGTCAAAGCTTGGGCGAACTTGTTGAAACAAATGAGGGTTGTTTTGCTCGCGTTTAAAACGTTAAACGTTTGAAACTTCTAGTCTATTATAAATGCCCGGGATGCTGTAAAACTTTTGAAATCGATAATAATGTCATCTGTACTCTTTCAGGCATTAATAAATCAACGTGATTGATTATCACTTTAAACCTAAAGGCAGGTACTGATATCGGCCATTTTTACCTAAGGTTTGAGGAGGCTCTTTCGGAGCAGAAACTGCGGAACATTTTTAATTGCACTGCAAATTTAAACTACGATTTCGGTACTTATTTTGCATAGCGGTATATTACCATAAAATATTATCATTTTGTACAATCTTTTGCGAGATACTTTTTTATTCTAGTATATTGTAATTAATTGTATAAGCTATTACATATTACCCGAAATCGATGCAGTCGACATGGACTACGTGAGAAGCCTATCAAAATCCGACAAATAAAAAATTTTCAAAAATGAAATTTTTTTATTATAAAAATCTCAGCATATTTCTCCAATAAGATGTTAGGTTTAACAAACATTGTACAGTAATTTTAAATATGCAAAAATGAATTTTCTACTCAAAACAAGCGAAATTATGGTTGTATTGTATCCTGTTATTACATTCAATCCCTCATTTGTTTATATTTATGTGATGGATTCCAAATTTGCATGTAAATATTCAATAGTTTTTTTCGAGCCCGAAGGTAATTATGATAAATCCATGTTTTAATCGGTTTGAGTGGCAACATTAATGGTTGATGTTTACCATATTTGTTTAACATTAATTTAAGTCTTTTTGCAATCTTTTGATGCAAGTAAATATTAAAGTCGCCAATTAGAAGTCGTCAGCAGTTTTTTTTGTATTTTTTTAAAACTTGCAAGTTTGGCGGGTTTTCAAAATAAGCTCCTCATTTATGAGTAAGCAAAAGTTGTGAAGTAAAGACACTCTTATTTAGATATTATACCTCATTAGTATATATAACCAGTATTCAGTATTACTTATAGTTATAAAATGAAATTCTACTCTTCTTAGATGATCCTGGAAGTTCAGATTCGGACTTTGTATATCGCCAATCAGACGCTGATAGTGATTCAAGTTCAAACAAAGAATCAAGATTACCGGCTAACCAATCACAGAAAGAGGACGATTTTCCTGTTTCCGAGAACCGTGCCAATATTTCGTAAAGTAGTTCTCAAGATAACTCATTCGGATTGAACTTGTCACTGTTCAAGAATGTTCAAGGACATAGCGCCCCAGATGATAATGAAATGGTGTTATTACCGATAGAAGACGGGTCAACAAAATTAAAGAACTTTTGCAAATTTTGTTTCAAATCTTATAGTAGAATTTCACGCCATTTAGATCATATGGATGCCACGGAGCCCGAAGTGAAGAAAATAAAAATATTGTCTACAAAGGATCCAGACAGAAAGAAATTACTTGATAAATTAAGAATTGATGGTGACAATCTAAATAACACGAGAAGGAAAGCGGAGGGAAAAGTTGACACCGTCGTGTCGCGCAGGTCAAAAAAGGATAAAGGAAAATTGCCGGAAGACGTATCCCTCTGCCCCAAATCCAATAAGTGGGTATTAAAAGAGAACATTCGGCACCACTTCAAAAGGTGCATAAATGGCATTGGTGTAGGAGAAAGAAGCTTAGGAAAACTGAGTCGTGCGTCGTTGGGACAAATTCACAAGTCACCTAATAATCGCCTACGCCATAGTGTATTTCCAACTTTACGAGTTGATGATCCTGTACGAATAATTAGATATGATAAACTGTCAATTTCGTATGGCAATTTATTATGTGATAAATATAAAGAATCAGATCATCATGACAATATGATACGAACTCATCTGCGGTGCCTAGGACGCTTTTTATTACAAATGAAAAAGCTAGGGTCAAAAATGTGTATATATATGCCGTAGCTGCTATTAATAGCTTGGCAGGCCTTACCGAAGATGGTCGTAGATATACCACGTTTTCTGTAGCACAGTCAATTGGTGGCCTGATTCAAGCTGTTGGATGACATTTACGGGTGGTTTACGCGAAGCAAAATGATATAGTAGCAAGCCTCGAAGAAGTAGATCGATGTTTAGCAATATTTAGCGAAGAATTTAACGTCCGCATAGGCAGAACAGCAAACACAACACAAATGGAGAGACTGCGCCATAAGCAAATTCAGCTTCCGACGCGTGACGATATAAACGCGCTTGTGACGTACTTAAAGAATGAAAGAACGAAATGCTACGGTATTCTTCAAAAAGGATTCAATCTTAAAATTTGGCTTCAACTGTCAAAAGTCATGCTAGTTTCAGTGCAGGTGTTTAATAGGCGGAGGCCTGGCGAAATTGAAAAAATGCTTTTCCAGGATTACGACCAGAAATCGAAAATCGACGAAAAAGCTTCCACCGAGTAATTGTTTCGGGAAAGAAAAGAAGAAACGTTCCGATTTTAATATCAGAGGACCAAGAAATTTACATACAATTTTTAATCGACAATAGAAAATGTGGAAAAGTATGATCTAGAAATCCATATGTTTTCGCTAAACCATCTCGAGTTCGCGGTACCTACAAAACGATTAAAGTGTGTGAAGCGCTTAAACATTTCGCAACAAAATGTGGAGCTAAAAATCCAGATAGCTTACGCGCAACGGAACTGAGAAAAGAGATAGCAACGATGTGCGTAAGTATGCAATTGAGTGACGCAGATGTTTTAGACATGGCGAACTTCCTGGGACACAGCTCAAACATCCACAATACGATATACAGAAAACAAGTACCAAAACGCGAGATTACGAAAATTAGTAATATGCTGCAGCTCAATTTAACCGCAGAAGACGAAAATCAGACAGAAAAAGAAAATCAGTCACTTGGTCAAGAGAGTGAAGTTGAAGATGTCAACGAAAACGTCCAGCAACATGTAGAAGATATATCTAATATCCATTTATCGGTCTATCTGTCTATTTATCTATATATCTATTTATCTGTCTATCTATCAATTTATCTATCTATCGATATTATCCTCATTCTGTAACGTTGTTTGGGGGAAAACAATTTTGACACCTTATTGAATTATATTGAATTCCTTTTATCAAAAGAATATCAGGAAACTGCGGCGCGGAACTGCTGTAAATCGAAACCTACAATAACTAAAAATATAAATGTATACATTGGTAGGGAGTTTTTACGGTGCCTCAAAAATCCCTTTCACTAATTCTGAGGTGTACGTCCTATGGTGGTCACTGATAGGGAACCCCGGTAAAAGTCAGGGAATGTTGAAATTGGCCAGGAAAAAAATTAATTGTAATCAAATCTTTAAAATGTGAGCAACAGTACATAAAAGAAATTTTTTATTTTAATTTAAAAGTGAACATAAATGAACATAGTTATGATTATAACATAAGTCATAGTTTACCATATCAATAGAAGCATATAAATCTCAAGAGAATTGGTTTGGAAACGTTGGAGAAATACTGGAAATAAATTTCGCAAAAATCACATGTTCTAATTTAGAACCTCCTTGAGAAGGCAATTTCAGAAATGCAATATTCGTTGTTGATTTTTGAAAGAGTTCTAAATTCTTCTCAAGAGTTTATAATACCTTTAATGTGGTCATGAAAACCTTACTAGAATAATTTTTAATTATTTATTTTTTATTGCATGTTGTTCAAATAAGTTAAAATATTTAATACGTATTGTTAAAGTCGGAGAAGAATCACAGAAACGTCAGGAAAAGCCGCGGAGTTTTTTCTTGTGAAAAAAGCGTCCAACGTGTATTGTCGTAGACGAGGCTTATACTCCTCGAATTCAAATGTCGCGCCTTTTTTATTCGTTTTGGTAATACGGCGCGACGCGACGATATTCAAAAACCTCCAAACGAATTCTTAAGCTTCTCTCCGCAATTACCAAAATCGTTCCCCTCTCTAATTATTCAGTTTCGCACACGACACGAAGTGCACCGGCACGAGCAAATTAACACCGGCACGCGAAATTATTGTAAAACGTGTTCGGCAAACAATAAAGACAAATTTATTGACTGGCTGTTATCGTTTAATAAAAAAAAAGGATAACCTGCCCCGCGTAGGACTGCAAAAAAAGTCCAAAAAGTAGTCATCTGTCCACAAGTATGATAGTTTAATCAATACGAATTATTTTTAGTTGAGCCCTTCTGCGTATTCACAACTATTCACATAAAGTGCCAAGTACTGACTCAATGAAGCCCACACTTTTATATGTGGCTTCGCACTGTAATCATTTTTTTTTTTTTTTTTTTTTTTATTAATTGACGGGCGGAATCGCCCTTTTTACTTATTTTTTGCCATATTTTTTATTAATCGTGAGATTTTTGCGAGAGCTGCAGATCGACTTACGAAGATGGCGCCATACTTCACATTTGTGTATGAAATGTAGGACTGCAGAAACCTACACCAAGTACAGCAGCGGTCATGAGTCGATTTCCGCCAGATAAACAATATTTTCGAAACGTAAACAAACAACGTGGCTCGTCTTACCAACAGCGAGCTGCTGCTTGAAAACGAAATCGAAAAATTGTTCACCGGACGGGGATCGAACTCACGACCTACGACTCCGTAGTCCAGTGCGTTAACCGCCTGAGCCACGAACCCGATCTTTTGACAAGATTTTTTTTTATTATTTACAATAAAATATGAATGTTTTTAATTTTATAGACGCCTCGTCAGACAATAACTTGGATGAAGAATTCAGTCAAAAATCTAAAATAAAGTGTTGTAAAGTAAATCGCATTGCTTACCCAACGAATAGGAAGAAAATAGTAATATTTAAGATGGTTCTACTGGTTTTTGGAAAATCAAAGAAACACTATATTTTGCAAGAATATAATGAAAGGCCTAAAGAAACTGTCTGTAAAATTTGAGGGTCGGTTATCGATCAAAAAAATTAGAAATTAGTAATTAAAATTGAGTAATTTAACATGTGCTCTTATGGCAGGGCCTCTTTGGGAGACAGGAAGTGGAAGATATTTTAATCGATAACTTTCATAGACAAACCTAAAAAACTAAATTCTAGAAGATAGAAGTATAACCTTTGCAAAAATACTCGAAAAATCATAGATTATCGAATGAAATTCAAAGATATTTGTTATTGAAATAGACGAAATCGTTAGTAATTGATGTACATAAAGAATATTGCGTTGAAAGAAAGGATAAGACGTGGTAACGTTGCATCGTTTCAACATATACATACATACGGCAACCGCGTGAAAATGTAACCGTAAAGGCCTCTGAGTGTGTTTGTGCTTTATTTTCTTCCATTTTAATTCAGATTTGAAATATTCGCCCAAGTCGAATAACATCCAGTAAACTTTAATGAAATACTTTATGTAAATGCTAAAGTAAGGGTAGGATATGTTTTAAATCATAAAAAGTCCTTTAAATATTTTACAAACACTTGTTGTGCATGTTTGAAGTATTTCAGGAAGAATATTTTTCAAGCTCTCAACTGACTAGAGAATACTAGTAGAACCACCTTAAAGATGTAACATTGCCTTTAATTGTAAATAATCTTGTTCATAAAAATAAACTCTTCTTGATTTACAAGAATATAGTAGGTGAATATGTACTAAATAAAAAGAATTGAGGGCCTCCATGCAAGAAGGGGTTACTTTTCCGACCTATATAGATGTCACTAAATGCATTCAAATTAAGAAAACCTCAAAAAACCGACCTGTTGTACGATACTTTTCGGTCGAAATCGTGCATATCTCTTTTTTTCCTGGAGGCTTTCAAATGATCTGGGAAACATTTAAAATTAATAAAATTCCTTTTTTTGTCCATTTGAAGTAAAGAGTTTGGCTGACTCGAGTTTTATAGGGTAATAAAAATATCTTTTGGTTTTAGAGAAAACCCCTGCATTCCAGGTTTCTTCTGGTTGCCGTGAAGTTTTTAACAGTCTTCTATTATTATGCGTCTCCGTCGGATTTTGACACTCTGTAGTTTCTTACATTGATTGCTCATCTTTTCCGTGCTATTAAAGAGCAGTTATTCCAATTTCAACGTTTTTTTTTGTCGCTGCTTGTTTGAACTCTGCTATTCTTTGAACAAACCGTTCCCGTGCAATTTGACCACATAATTTATTAGAAGTCCTCTCGTAATGTTTGTCGGCGTCTGATGCTCCGCTCTCCCTGTTCAGCCGTGCGAGTTTTTGTCCATCTAAGACATCGATGTGCTTTCGAAAATTAGTACAAATATCTAAGACCTCCGTTTTAGGTTAATACATATATATATATATATATATATATATATATATATATATATATATATATATATATATATATATATATATTTGCATTAAAGGGCTGTCTTGCAGGCGCCCTTATTCCTTCAGAACGGAAAGATGAATCAACGATCCAAGCGGATTAATGCCACGCAAGTTTCGAGAAATTCGAAAAAAATACTATCGGTAATGTATTATTATGTATATATATACAGTTTCAAGAGAAACCCAGGTAACAAAATGTGCGCACATGAGGACTTATGGAGATTTAACATGGGCGTGCGTGCCCTGTGAGCCTGCAGTGCGGGATGCGCGCACGGTGAGCTCGTGGTATTCTGTTAAATACTGGGAATGTCACTCTTTTTTGTAATTGTGTGCGTAATAGTATATTTCGATACTAACGACTAAATACGATTTTACGCACCGTTTTTAACATGCGATTAGATAGGCCGGTGCGTAAAATCGAATTCTTACGCACGCGTGTCGAACGATATTTTTCGATATACTATGCGTAAAATTTGTGCGCCGTTTTTTGTGAGTCAAATATGATGTTACGCACGTGTGATGATCGCGGCGCACTGAGCAATATTTAATGTGGCTATTTAATTGTAAAATAGCGATTTTGGACAGTTGAGGTTATGTGCTATGATGAACATTTAAATATCGGGATATAGTAAAGGGGAAAATATTTCGTTTACTACAGAAGTACAGTAGGCCCCCTCTTAATTTAAGATTTTGAGTCAAGGAATATGGCGGCACCCCCTCTTATTTTAATGCTACTTCTCTTCCTGAGAGAGAGAGGACCCGAAAGAAAGTTAAAATAGAATGGAGCGAATCCTTAAGAGGAGGAACTTAAAATACGAGGGGTTCAAATAAGAGAGGTACTACTGTAGTTCATTTAATTACTTTTTATAATCATGTGTTTCACTTTCATGAATCCTCTCTGAACAGACTTCTCGTTTTATTACAATTAAAAATCATTATAAATTTTGACACAAAATCTTTATTGCGAATTTCAATACAAAATCACATTTTTATAAATGTTAATTCAAATTCATTTAGTTAATATCAATATAAGTACATTTCAATTCAAACTTATATTACTGAAAATATGCAATACATATTTCGTCTTATCAAAGCCGCTCTGTTATTACATCGGAAACATTTTTTTTAAGTGAATTAATTGGTGTTCCGTACGTATGACCAATTAAAATAAAAGGTACTATTTTTACTTTCGGAATTAATATTAAAGAAATCGGCATTCATAATATGTGCGAACTCGTTGTAAATTCGCTACATTCTATCGCTCTCGATTCGATTGGTTGACAGCTATGCCACGTGCCTCAACATCCCCAATGCCTAGCTTTGATAAACACATGTACCCAACCAAGAAAACTTAAGAATTTATTTTCTCTCCGTTGGTAATATTTGCTGCTTTTGCTGGCGAGCGGTGGCAGAGAGAATAATTTAGTGTGTCTGCACTAAAAAATACAAAACATAAAATTAGCGTTAAAGTAAGTCAAAAATGGTGCGAGTGATGCAAATATTTTACCAACTGCAAAATTTAAAATTGCTTATTCAATAGGGCTGATCAAAATTATGAAATCTTGATAAAATGGTATGAAAATAACTACGTGGTCTCTTCGGGGTTGCTGATTATATAAAGTTTAATTGGTAAAATTCAATCACGCAGGTCCAGTAAGGAGGATAAAATTTTTGAAATTTTGAGAAAGTGTAACTGAACTTACTACATATGGGATTTCCTTATCACAAACATAAAGTCCAAAATTTAAAGTTAAACCTATTAAACCGATGGTATTCTTTTGAATTTTATACAGATAATGTGAGATGCGGGCTTCCTGAGAGACATGACGTCGGTAAACACAATCCTAAAATTTCACCATTTAACATCGGAAACGTGTGTCAATGCACAAAACATGATATATTTTGCAGTGAGAACAACTTCGCCTTCAATGTAGCATCGCGAACCGGGTCCAATGTAATTTATTAAATCTACAAAACTAATTAAATATTGGGTTTCGCTCATCTTGCCTGTGTTATTTTTTTACTTTGACCCTAGCATTTTAGTTCGCTCTTCTGCCGGCAGAGATCATAGGCGGCGGTGTTAACAGGGCAAATAGCATAATGTCATGTCCTTCGTAAAGTCCCGCTAAACACCTTTACACATAATATCTGTACATAAGGCATTGGTCCCGCTAAACACCGTTACTCGTACTAAAAGTCCCGCTAAACCTCGTTACAGCTGAATTATGGTTTTTTCAAAATGTCTTGGTTTGTAAATTTAATATATTAGGCCTGTTAAATTTAATATTTTATTTTTAATATTAATGCAAAATAATATATGAAATCTAGAAACATTTGAGATTGGTTTTCAATTCCTCTGAAGTGAAATTAAAGTGTAAATTTGCATTTATAATTAAAAATAGTTTTTCTAATATTTACAAAAAAATTGCATTAAAATAAATAATATAATAATATAATAATTTTAAAGTATGGGTTCCTTTGTAATATATTAATGTACAAAATTTGGACATTTTCGTCACTTGTTCAGAAAAACAATGTACACATGCATTGTTCTTAATATAAATTGTATTAAATTTAATAAATAATTTTTAAAATTGATATGGGAAAATGTCTGGGACTTCTAAATTTCAGCCTCTCATTCAATTTTCTTTTTTAAACTTCAAGCACAACATTGGCGTCGGGTACATGTGTTCATAACTGCGTAAGAAGTAAAAATGTACGCTCGTGCATCCTTTTTACTCAACTGCGTTAAACCTTTGCGGTACAATGTCCAGAATATTGACCACCGGGATGACCTTAAAATTTTGAGTTTTTCAAAGGTTAAATAACGCATATGCGGCCAATTTTTTAAAAATATCACTTATGTGAGAGTCGAAGACGTAAATAACATTGCATTTTAAGCAATATTTATTTAATATTTTGTTTTATAATTAAATAAACCAATACAAATTTTCATTTTTTATAAAAAAAAAGGATCACAGGTAAATGCTTAACTGGATTGCCCTAAGAGTGTGTATAATAGGGTTTCGGAGGTCGTTGATTATCAATCTGAGCACAGATTTTGGAAATTCAAAATGGCGGATTCAAGATGACGGCGAGAAATGAAATTATTAGTAGATTTTGTTAAAATTGGAACTGCCATTTTGAAATTTCAAAATCTATGTTCGGATTCGTAATCACCAGCCCGAAAACCCCTGTGTGGAAAATTTTATTAAAGGAAGTGCAAATTTATTATAAAATTAAGATATTTGGCTGGAAACGCAGACTTCATATTCGCTGGAAAAACTTTTTTGGATCTGTTAGGATATAAGTAAATTTATAATATATGATACCAATATTTACTGTATGTATGTTTCTGTGTGGACGATGCGTGATGCGATTGCGCATGTTAGTGATTCCAAATTAATCGGAATTCGAGTAGTCTCTCAAGTTGTGCCTTCCAGTCTCCATGCGTTATATTCAAATTTGTACTTAATAAATATATAACTTCTTAATTCCAACGTGGTTCGAAACTAACTTATTTATCATGGTAGCAGAGCGTGGTTGTTAGCTGGAAGTGAGTTGATGTCGGAGTCAAGTTTAGTTTTAAAGAAAGAAGAAAGTGAAAAAAATTGTTCGTTCGCTAATGAGACAAAATACGAACCTGGTTCAATAAATGTGAAGAATTTAGTGAAATTATTGGAAACACATATTCAAAAAATTTTATTTATAAAACAAGTGATATTTGGAGAGTGGTCAAGAGTTGAGAAGAAACAAAACTAAAATGCCGAAAGAAGAGGAAATCAAGTTTCAAGTATTTGATGGTAGAGACTGCAGCATATGGAAAAAAAGAATATTACTATATTTGAAATGGAAAAAATGCAATGAACCTGCTGTTAGAGAAAAATTAGCAACAGAGACGCAGGAAAATTGGGATGAAAAAAACTTGAAGGCAATGAACTACATTTATTGCAGTATCTCTATGAACAGTTAGAGTTTGTTGGTGACGAAGACATGGCTCTTGGTATAATACAAAAATTCGATGAAATTTACTTGAAAGAATCAACTGCTTTGCAAATTTGTGTGAGAAACAAACTAGATAAAATAAAATTAAAAGACTACGACGACTCAAGCTCATTTTTCACAGATTTTGAAAGACTAATTAATGAATTAAAAAATTCAGGAGCAAAAGTAACTGAATGGGAAAAACTGAACTATATGTTACGAACGTTACCGGATTCACTTAGTTATGTTGGGGATCTGATCGATGCTGTAAAAGAGAGTGATCAAACCTGTGAATTCCTCAAGAATAAAATAAAAATGTGGGAAGTGAGAAATCAAAATGAAAATGTAAATAAAAAGTCGAGTGTTTTTAAAACTGAAAAAAATGAAGAAATGGCAAGCTTTCTGTGTAATAAACCAGCATATGCAAAGAAAAATTGCAGAGGCACGTGGCGAAGAGGAACCGGAAGAAGTGGCGCTAGTAGCTGTGCACATTGGTAAGGAGGTGCGCGAGAGCCACCTTTTCGTCAATAACCTCAGCAATATCGAGGACGTGGAAGAGGTTATAACGGTCAAAGGTTTCAATAGTCGAGGAAGAGGATGGCAGTCGCGAAACGACGGAGACCGACAACTCGACGCGAGGTACACATACAACGAAGAAAATAACAACTACACTGCTGGATAGTTTTGCACGGAGATAGAACATGACTCAAGTGAAGTATACAACGACGTTGAAGCGTATACCTGTAATCAATGTAAAATAGAATGGGTATTAGATAGTGGGTGTTCAGATCATATAGTAAACGATGAATCCCTTTTTAACGAATCCGTTAATTTGAATAATCCTATAAGTGTAAAAGTAGGCGATGGCAGAGCGTTGAAAGCCACAAAAGTTGGCATAATTTTGACACATTTTATTGTAGACGGGATAAAAAAGGGAATAACCATATCAAATGTTTTTTATGTTAAGGATATGGACAAAAATTTAATTAGTTCCGCTAAAGTCACGAAAGTGACAGTGAAAGTAATAAACTGAATGATGTAATTGCGTTAGCTCATGTAGAAAATGGCCTGTATAAAATGAGTAGCTTTATTGAAAAAAAAAGAATCTTATTTATGTAACGGTGACAAAAAACGGAAAATTAACTCGAGAGGAAAAATATCATCGAATTTTGGGACACATAAATTTTAACGATTTGAATATTATGTGCAAAAACAACTTAGTTGAATGTATACCGCATCAATTAGAATCGATTGTATTGAAATGTGGTACATGTTTACAAAACAAGATGCATAATTTACCCTTTGATAACAAGAGAAGTAGAGCTGGTGACTTGCTAGAAATAATACATACGGATTTGAATGGGCCTCACAATACTACCGGTTATGGTGGGTCAAAATATTTTCTATCTTTCATCAATGACTACAGTAAATGCGCTTCGGTTTATACGATAAAGGCTAAATCGGATGTTTATGAGTGTTTTTTCGATTACATAAACAAAGTTGAAAATATCACCGGGAAAAAAATTAAGAAACTGAGGTGCGATAACGGGAGAGAATATTTGAACAAAGATATGTATAATCTACTAAGGGAAAAGGGGATTCTTTTTGACCCGTGTCCACCTCATGTACATGAGCTGAATGGTACTGCCGAACGTTATAATAGAACAATAATGAATTCTGCGAGATGTTTATTGTCGGAATCAAAATTAGACCGTAAATACTGGCCAGAAGTAATCAGAACCGCAGCGTATTTAAAAAATCGAATAATTACGAATTCTGTAAAAAATAGAACTCCCTTTGAAATTTTCTTTAAAAGGAAACCAAATATAAGTAATTTACGCTTGTATGGAAGCAAGGTTTTTGTGAGAATTCCTGAAGAAAAGAGAAATTCAAAGTGGGACAGAAAAGCTGATGTGAGAATTTGACTAGGTTATGATGTCGTTGGATACAGAGTCTTGATCAATAATAAGAATATTAGAGCTAGACATGTTGATATTATCGAAGAAAATGATAATTTAGTTGGATTTAAAGGCGATGATGATGATGATGAATATTTCAGTAATCAAGAAAGTGAAGACTCTGAATCAAACGAAAAAGATGTGATGAATGATAAAGATAGAAATGATCAAAGTAAAAATATTAATAATAGAGTAAATAACAATCCTGCCGAAAATGTTCAAAATTATTTTAGAAAGTCAGCGCGACAAACGAAAATACCTGTGAGGTACGGTGATGATTTTGTAAAATCTAATTGTATTTATGCAAACGTGGTTAGTGCGGATAGCCCTTTAACTATAGATGAAGTTTTAAAAAGTAATGAACATGATCAATGGATGGAAGCCATGGATAAAGAGTTACAAAGTCTTAACAAAAATAAAACATGGATATTGATTGAGAAACCTAAAAACAAAAAGATTCTAGACTTAAAATGGGTTTTTACAACTAAGTCTGGTAATAGGCAATAGGCGCGATTAGTTGTAAGAGAATTCCAACAAACTGAAGGATTGGAAGATATATATTTACCAGTTGCCAGAGTCCAAACTCTAAAATTCCTATTAATCTATTGTTGTCAAAACGGCTTAATAATCCAACAAATGGACGTGGAAACCGCGTTTTTGTATGGATCTGTAAAGTCGGAAGTATATGTAAAACAGCCGCCAGGTTTTGATGATAAAACGGGAAGAGTTTGCAAGTTGGAAAAGACCCTATACGGGTTACGCGAAAGCCCGCGAGACTGGTATGAATGTTTCGATGATTATATTAAAAAACTAGGATTTCAAAGAAGTGGAAGCGATTATTGACTATATATAATATGTACGATAAAGGTGAATGAATTTACTTAATATTATTTGTAGACGATCTATTGTTATGTGGAAAGAATCAATATAGACTACGGGATATCAAATGTAAATTATCGAACAAATTTTCCATGAAAGATTTAGGCGAAGTTAACACATTCTGGGAATTAACATTACATATGATTGTCGCAAACGCGAAATGACACTAGACCAAAGCGATTATATCAGATCTTTAGCAAAAAAAATATGATGTTGTAACTGCGAACCAATACTGTACGGTTACATGCTTAAATATCACACGTCAAAATATCACGTCAAAATATCATGCGTCAAAATATCTTGCGTCAAAATATCATAACACAAAAATATCAAACGTCAATATATCAGTACCAAATTTGAATTTATTAATTAACACGTGATATTACATGATACAATAAATAACAATCGTTATAATCACTTACATTTGCACATTATCCGAAATTCCACGTAAATATTCTAACATATCAGTAGACCTATCAAATGCACTAACTAAAGCACGTAATCGAGCATCGTAATCCACATAAAGCTTTCGACGTTTTACGGAGACTATTCTCCCCGATGAAAATTGTTCCACGACAGTTTCCGTCGACAGAATGATTTTTAAATCATTTGGCATGTGTAATAATTAATATTGTAAAGATAGCTTCAGAAAATAATCTGGCCGATATATTGACTAAGGCTCTAGGAAGAAATAAGTTTGAACATTTTAGAAAATCATTAAGAATAATCTAATGTATTTAATTTTCTTTATTATAAATTTAAGGAGGTGTGTTAGGATATAAGTAAATTTATAATATATGATACCAATATTTACTGTATGTATGTTTCTGTGTAGACGATGCGTGATGCGATTGCGCATGTTAGCGATTCCAAATTAATTGGAATTCGAGTAGTCTCTCAAGTTGTGCCTTCAAGTCTCCATGCGTTATATTCAAATGTATACTTAATAAATATATAAGTTCTTAATTCCAACGTGGTTCGAAGCTAACTTATTTATCAGGATCTATATAAAAAACTACTATTGGTTTTTTAACAGTGATTTTTACTTAATTTATCACGAAGAAATTAGTGGTTTTAAAGAGAAGCTAAAGGGATGGCTCAGTCGGTAATGTCAATTACTACGAAATTAAGTATAATGCAAAGCCACAAAACGAATTTCAACAAGATGGATGAGAGAAAAAACTTGAAACAGGGTGAGAATGACTCATTTTTTTCGTTTCAATTTTGAAAACATTTCTCGCTTTTTTTTAAATTTTAATATATTTCAGGCAAGAAATTGACCTTTTTGATTGCGCAAGTTTTGTATTGTATTGTATAGTTTATTCTCTTAAATGGGGAGAAATTTCCCATTGAGAACGAGTTCCGTAAGTGACGGATACAAAATAATTATAATATAAAAAATAAAAACAATTCTTACATAATGAGGCTAACAATGACCTCCGCTGAATTACTTAAGTTTAGTATTCACGATAGTGCTACGCGCCATCTTTAATCTCCGAGCAAAAAGGCTCTCCGTACAAAACAGGCCTTAACGAATTTTAGTAACAACTTCGCAGATAACACGTCATTAGCGCATATTAAGCCGCACAGTAAACCAGACGAATGGACAGGTCGCGATCCTAACATTACAGCGTGCTCGTGCCTAACCGGTGCTAGTAAAGGACACTCAGTTAAGATATGTAGCAACGATTCGTTCGCATTTAGATTGCAAAGTGTGCACAAAACTGTCGGGTTGTAAAAATAACGACGACCAGCAACAAAGAGCGAGCGTGAATAAACCGACGCTAGTCTTAGCTGCGCCCTAACTCTAAGACAGTCGAGCGGCAGGCGAGGAGGGTACAATGTATATGCGGTGTCCGTAGAAAGACGATAAATTGGCAACTGAATGGATTCTGACATGAAATAAGATGCAAGGTCTTTCTTTCTACAGGCTTCTGAAAATTTGCTGACCAAAACTGGCCCGGAACGCTCCCAAAATTCGGCATTAAAATGTTCCCAGAGCTCGCCCGCCTCTGCCCTGTCAGCCAAAGCCCTTAAATGGGTCAACCAATTCCCGGATTCCTGCGAAGCGGTGGATAAATCCTTGAGACGCATCAATAAGATTTTTGGAAGCCTGGAGTCCGGCGCTCTAAGGGTTTTTATTACCCATTTAATAGCTCTATTAAATATTTCTACCGCAATTGAGGGTATTCCCAGTTCCAACCGAAATAAGTAGGCTTTCCAAATAACGAAGACACCAAAAAGGTGCTGCGTATAGAAGCACGGAAACGATCCGCTCGTTGTAGAGTTTCCAATAAGCATCCCAAGCATCTATCTTCGCCGAATAAATAGTTGTTAAAACTACGGCAGACGCAGCGTTTGTTCGGACAACGGCGTCCTCTGTTGGCAGCCGACCAAGCGCAGAGGATGAAAATACGATACCTAGGAAGGGGTAGCTGCTCACAACCTCGACCGGACCATCTCTATAAAAAAAAGATCTCGAATGCTCATCCAGCCGTCCAGCTTTTCTAAAACAGATAATCTTTGTTTTACTAGTATTGACTGTTAACTGGTTCGTGGTACAATATTCAGATAGCAAGATTAACTTCTTACGCATATCCGCTGGAGAAAACGCGAAGATGGTCAGGTCGTCGGCATAGAGCAACACCATTAAGTCGACCGATAATGTTACATCCACTCCGCGGGCACCTTTCTCGCGAAAAAAAAAATACAATATCTGAGATGTACAAGATAAATAATAAAGGGCTGAGTATTTCGCCTTGTAAGACCCCGTTCGTTACATTGAATTCCATCGCAGTGGAATTTTCCGTGGAGAGACGAACCGTGGCTGTTCGATATAAGGCGCACAGCAGTCGCACAAACTTGGCACTAATACCGAGGCTAAGTAATTTTCTCCAGAGCAATGCGTGGGGAACTGAGTCGAAAGCTCTTTTGAAGTCGACAAACAGGCCATATATTTTTGACTTTGGCCTACGGAGCGCGATTTGTGCGGTGGCGAGTAGTGCGAAGATGTTATCCTCGGTACTTCTACCGCCCCGAAATCCGGATTGTTCCTCAGGCAGTATTTCCCTCTGCGAAACCCAGTCAGTCAATCGCGTGCACAATATCTGGGAAAAAAATTTAGTGACCGCGTTCGATATCGCAATCAGACGATAATTAAAGGCATCGTCTCGCGCGTCCTTCTTAAAAAGCGTAAAAATGGAAGCGCTGGCCTAGCCCGAGGGGAAAATCTCCGCAAGAAAAATCCTATTAAACAGTTGCAAAAGGTGGGTGAGCCAAGATTCATCTAATGATTTAAAGAGTTCTGCCGGTAACTCATCAGGACCTATGGCTTTGCCTATCTTTAGTCTCCTTAAACTGTCCCTAAGTTCCGCCATAGAAAAGGGAGAGTCCAATGCAGGGTCAAACGTGCCAATATACGTCTCGAGGGGGCATCATTCCCGAGGAAAAATCTCCAGGAAATAAGCTCTCCAGGATTCGTCAGACACCTGTTGTCCCACACCGGGATTTTTCCTAAAAAATCGAAAAGCGCTCCAAAAATCTGCGGAGTTACGGACTAACGCGAATTTACCGGAAATCGCTTCGATATATTCCGATTTCTTGCGCTTGATTAAATTCAAATAAAGCTTTTTAGCATTAATAAATGTCCAAGTAGACTCGGCGATGTAGGCACTTCATGGCTCAGGCGGTTAACGTACTGGACTACGAAGTCGTAGGTCGTGAGTTCGATCCCCGTCGGGTGAACAATTTTTCGATTTCGTTTCCAAGCAGCAGCTCGCTATTGGTAAGACGAGCCACGTTGTTTGTGTTTACGTTTCGAAAGTATTGTTTATCTGGCGGAAATCGACTCATGACCGCCGCTGTACTTGGTGTAGGTTTCTGCAGTCCTACATTTCATATGTTACGTCTCCGTAACTAGCGCGATTACCCTTTTTTTTGTATGTATTGACAAATCCGAAAATTGTCGTAATTGTATGTCGGTATCGGACAAACGAGTTCCTTTTTTTTAATATAGCGTTGAGATCACATAGACGTAGCATGTTGGAACGAAACCGTTTCAAATTAGACCTTCTTTTAACTTTCATTAGCCATAAATCAGAAGATGGCTCGCGTTGCCTAAGCCGAAAAACTTTTCTTATAACTATCAAGTTACCGGTTTTTAACTTTTCTAAGAATAAAAGAGAAAACGAGTACGTTCTAAATAGCTATCTACGACACCGTATGTTATAACAATAATGTAAAAGCATTAGTTAATGCGTGCTTCCTCCTTGGCCTATTTCCAAAACCTGTCCAACACACAAATCCACCATTTTCAAAATAGAAGGGGAAAAACTCAAAGCGGGGATAAAACTATGGCTCACCATAAATACGCTGTCGCGTACAGAAAATCAGACAGAGTGAAGACTAGAAAGACAGAGTGTAGAAGAGAGAGTACCACAGAAAGAGGACTAGAGTGTAGACTAGAGAGTACCAGAGAGAGGACGAGTGGACTACCACGAGAAGAATTCAAGTTCTTCAGTCACAGAAGTTCATCTGGCCAAGCAACCAATTTCCATAGAACGAGTCCGTCGGAACAACTGATCGCCGTTCAAAAAGGGACCAGCGAAAAGAAATGGTAAGTGTCTCTTTATTTTATAAATAAACAAATGATCCCTCTCTTCTCCTTTCCTTTCGTGACATAGCGGGCAGGCCTGCGAAATCACGCCAACCTTTTCCATTTGCGACATAGCGGGTCGGCCTGCGAAATCGCACTTCCTTCCTTTTCGTGACATAGCGGGTAGGCCTGCGAAATCACACCAACCTTTTCCCTTTGCGACATAGCGGGTCGGCCTGCGAAAGCGCACTTCCTTCCTTTCCGTGACATAGCGGGTAGGCCTGCGAAATCACACAAACCTTTTCCCTTTGCGACATAGCGGGTCGGCCTGCGAAATCGCACCCCCTCCCCCTTTTCTTTTGTGGCATAGCGGGTAGGCCTGCGAAACCACAGCTCCTTCTCTCCTACATACTGCCCACAGCCCACCGAGACGAAGTCGCCCCTCTCACGCGACTAATATTCCTGTTTTTATCATTATTTTTTCCTAAATAACTCATCTTTTTTAATTCTAAAAATAGAGACAATATAAATATATATTTAATATTAAAGACCAATTCTTAGGGAAATACCTTCCTCACATTCGATGTTCCAAAGATTTCTAGCAGAGCGTTAACTAAATGAACAATACAATTGATTAGTTTTATAATATTTTGTTTTCTCACTTTCGGGAGTTCTAAAATAAAAAAATGAATATCTAAAAAGAAACAAATATTTTTCAGTCAAACGCCGTCGAGCAGGACAAAAGTGTCAGCGCCCAAACTTGCCAAAGGTCGTTCACCTTATCCTGGAGGAAAATGAGCGACAGACTGCTGAGGAATTTTTCCCCTTAATAGAACCTCCCTTTCCCCTCATCCAACAACACCACTTTGTACACCTAAAGAAATGTTATCGAACCAGCAATAAATTAATTAATTTCAACCAAATAAAGTGTTTCCTTATTGTACCCTTATTCCCGACTTTCCTGTGTCATCAGTAGCCCCCACTCACCTAAAGAACCCAGTAATTCTACTGAGTTACACGCCCGTGTTACTATTCGGTTTATATCTCGTTCGAGATATTCACTGGGTCGTAACATAAAAATTTGGTGACAGCGCAACTGAGTGGGAACCTGATGAAACAGGGACAGTCATATAGCAGTCTGTCGATCAATTCCTCGGCGGAAATAAAAGACATATAAATAAATAAAAATTTGGTGACAGCGCAACTGAGTGGGAACCTGATGAAACAGGGACAGTCATATAGCAGTCTGTCGATCAATTCCTCGGCGGTAATAAAAAGACATATAAATAAATAAAAATTTGGTGACAGCGCAACTGAGTGGGAACCTGATCACACATAGAAAGTCATATGGCAGTCTGTCGATCAATCCCTCGGCGGCAATAAATGACATATAAATAAATAAAAAAAGTGGTGACGCAGTATTCGTGGAAAAACTATTAATGCAAAAGAAAGAATAAAGGACTAGGAAGTTTGAACAATAACAAAATATTGCAATAAAAAATAATTGTTTTTCACAGTCATGAACTTTTATTGACATTGCTAAAAGGAAGTAAAAGCAGTACTACCAGAAAATTGCAATTACAATTGCAAATAACAGAAATCCTCATGTGTAAAAATGTTCATTAATAATAGTTAACTGTTAGCAGTATTAAAATATTAAAAGTGGTTATAGTTTTACTGACAAAATACATTCGAGCATAAAATATATAATATCCTTTTTATCTTTTTAAATAAAAGTAATGGAAAATAGTAAGTTTTCAGAAATTTACAGTAAATCAAAATAGTAGCAACCATACGAACAGTAATACTATTAGTTCAATATTAGGTGATTCATGTTTTTTTTACTTCCTCTTTGCTTAACAATAACTACCAGTTATGTATTGTTCATCCTTTATTTTCAGGCATTTAAAAACATTTATTTTTCAATTTAAGAAAAAAATCATAACATAATCAATATAAATAGAAAAATTTAATCAATATCTAATACAGTATACAAATTTTTAACATTTCGTTAAAACCTTTCCAAATTCTTTGACGAATATATAAAAAAAAAAATATTCAATACTTACACGAAGTTTAATATTTTTGACATCTTAGCAACATTTTTAACAACATTTTTGTTTAGATATTAAGAAAAAGTTCAATACATTATTAATAATTTTTATACAGATTTAAAAATTTACTGGTTATTTTATTGATTAATCAAAAAGAAAACAGAATTATATCAGAAAAACACCACAATAACATTTTTCCGAAAAAAATACTTCTTTTTGAATTAGTATTACAATCCTACTACACTTTCGATATCTTTTTATCAATTTTATAAAAAAAAGGGGGAGACAAATTTATTAATTATTTAAATTTTTACAATTTGGAACATTTTTAGGCAATTTCCTTGTGACTCTAAGCAATTTTTTCGAATGTAAATTAACATTTGTAAAATTAAATACATATTAACCTTAAAATTAACCTTATTTTAATTTAAGCTATGAACAATATTTTTTAGATTATACAATCTGTTCATTTTCACTCACAGCTTATATTTAAATTACAGTCGATTTTTAACATATTCTTTATTTTCGCTCCTGACAAATTTTTATGTTCAAACATCTTTTAAAAACTGACAACATTTGTTAACGGGTCAAATTATAATTAATTTATTTTTCTTAAATGGTCTCGTTAACCTCGTTCAAGGTTATTTTTTGCGAATCTTACTAGTTTCCAGCAATTTTGAATTTATAAACAGGTTTTAAAAAGTTATTATTAGCTCAAAACAATTATTAAACATTTTTTTTTGTGCGTATTATTACATACAATCTTTCATTTGAATACGACTTTTAAAATAGATTTTTTAAATTATAAATCATTTTGTATTTATAAGTAGTCTTTTTCGTAAACATAATTTCTTCCTAAACAATTTTTGGTTAAAAATTCTTTTCAGAAAATGGACTGAAAACAAAAAAAGCAATAAGTAAATAAATCGAATATAATTTTAATAAACCATCAACGAATTCTCTTTATATCATTAATAATTTTCAGAATTTTCGACAATATTTAAACACATTTTCAGAAACACGTTGTTTTAAAGCAATTGTATAAATAATAAATTTCTATGGTAATAATCTTTTAATGAAATGTATCAACAATAAACAACAAAAACGGCATTACGGAGGATCTATACGAATTATTACAAAAATTTGTCTGAGTTTGTCAGAAGTAAAACATAGTTATAAAACAAATAAATAGTTCTTCAAATAAGTAAATCGCCTACAACAATAGTTAATAAATACCAAGTTATAAAAGCAATCAACGAAATGCATTTCTATATCCTGAATTGAAAGAATTTGAAGATTTCAGACAGAATAATTTCTACGACTATTAACCACAAAATTACTAAGCTCCGACACTCCGCAATAAGAAAATGAACAAATTTCAAACCATGCAAACGCAAAATTATCACGCAGTACCTTGGAACTATAACTAATGTCAACCACAAAATTATGAATATTTTCAAGATCGAAATAAAAAAACCCACGATTACAAAAAATTACCTTGGAACTATCAACAAGATCAACGCCAAACACGTAATTCCCAAACTTCGAATTTCGAAAATTATCAAGCAGTACCATGGAACTACGAAGAAAACCAACCGCAAAACAGAAAAAAAATTCAACAGTTTAACTTAAAGTCGCGAAATTATCAGGATAGTTTCAAATACGACCAACCTAACAATTGTCGAAATAATCGAATTCAATCTCAATATACACAATTTCATCAACAAAGTTTTATACAAAATAGATCAAGACAAATAAGAACCAAATGCACGCATTGCAAACGTATAGGACATACCTGGCAAGAATGTAACAAATTTAATGAAGAAATCATCTCAGAAGCAGTACACGAATTTAACGGTATAAAGCTGTCAAGGCGGAAAAACGAGAAAATTACAGACGGAAATTTGGAACAAACTAAACATAAGAAACCTAAATATGTACAGAACTATGAAGAAGAAAATGAAACGAACAAGTCTTATAACACTAAAAACAACTCCAAGAACAATCATAAAAATAAAACTAACAAAAATTATGAAAACAAGAACGATACAGGCAATGAATTCGTAACCGAAAATAATACTGACGACGATTATGAATTCGAGAATGATACTTATAATGAATATACCATAATTGAGAACGATACTGATAATGATTACAAAACCAAAACGGACAAGAATTCACAAACTGTTCAACAAAATTACACCCAATATAAATCAAACCCAAAAAGAATCTATTGTACACATTGCACAAATATAGGACATAACTGGCAACAATGCAAGAAATTTAGAGAGGAGATAAGCTTAGAAATATTACCAGAATTTAACAGCCAAAACATGCTAGAAAAAGAACATGACCATGAATCAGGTACTGAAGACCATAATGATCATGAAGTAGAGAGTATAACCGATGACGACCATGAAACCACGAACTCGCCTAACGACAATTATAAAACTGAGAGCTACATCGACAATGATAATAAAACGACGCACAAAACGAATATCAATTACGAAGTTAAGCACCACACTGTGAACGACGATGAAATAGAAAACAAAACTGACTATTATGAAATTGGGAATGAAATTATTAATGATTCTGAAACTGCGAACAGAACTGACAACACTCATGTAGCCAAGCACTACACTCACATCGGTCATGAAATTAAAAGGAAAACCAGCACAGATTATAAAATTGAAAACTATGAAAACCTTCTTGCAGCAAAGAAGAAAATTAAACCTTCTCAAAAATGGAAATCCCAAAATTACAATGCTGTACCTTGGAACTATGAAGATAACCATGAAAATAAAGAACAACAAAGAATATTCTGTGAAAACGAATCTACCTACGATTATCAACATTTTTACCTATATTGTAGCAAGAGACAAGTTTACGAAAATAAGAGTCAAGATCACAAAACGAGTATTTATCAAAACGAGTATGAAACCATCAAGGAAAATGAACGTCAAGCATGTAACGAATACAACGAATGCCATGAAAATATTGAAATTAATGAAAATAATAAAAACAATGAATATAATAAAAACAACGAAAATAATGCAAACAATGAAAATATTGAAAACAATGAAAATAATGAAAATAATAAAAACAATGAATATAATAAAAACAACGAAAATAATGCAAACAATGAAAATATTGAAAACAATGAAAATAATGAAAATAACGAATATAATGAAAATGAAAATAATGAATATAAAAATAATGAATATAATGAAAATGAAAATAATGAATATAAAAATAATGAATATAATGAAAATGAAAATAATGAATATAATGAAAATAAAAATAACGAATATAACGAAAATGAAAATGAATATAATGAAAATGAATATAATAAAAATGAAAATGAAAATGAATATAATGAAAATGAATATAATGAAAATGAAAATGAATATAATGAAAATGAATATAATAAAAATGAAAATGAAAATGAATATAATAAAAAAGAAAATGAAAACGAATATAATGAAAATAAAAATAACGAATATAACGAAAATGAATATAATGAAAATGAATATAATGAAAATGAATATAATAAAAATGAAAATGAAAATGAATATAATAAAAAAGAAAATGAAAACGAATATAATGAAAATAAAAATAATGAATATAATGAAAATAAAAATAACGAATATAATAAAATAGAAAATGAATACGAATATACTGAAAACGAAAATAATGAAAATAATGAAAATGACAATGAATATAATAAAAAAGAAAATAAAAACCAATATAATGAAAATGAAAATAACAAATATAATGAAAATGAAAATAATGAATATAATGAAAATGAAAATGAATATAATGAAAATAAAAATAATGAATATAATGAAAATAAAAATAATGAATATAATGAAAATAAAAATAATGAATATAATGAAAATAAAAATAACGAATATAATGAAAATGAAAATGAATATAATAAAAATGAAAATGAAAATAATGAATATAATGAAAATGAAAATATCGAATATAATGAAAATGTAAATGAATGTAATAAAAATGAAAATGAAAATGAATATAATAAAAAAGAAAATAAAAACGAATATAATGAAAATGAGAATAACGAATATAATGAAAATGAAAATAATAAATATAATGAAAATGAATATAACGAAAATGAATATAATGAAAATGAATATAATGAAAATGAATATAATGAAAATGAATATAATGAAACTGAATATAATGAAAATGAATATAATGAAACTGAATATAATGAAAATGAAAATACTGAATATAATAAAAATGAAAATGAAAATAACGAATATAATGAAAATGAAAATAATGAATATAATGAACATGGTGGTAATAAAACTGATAAATACTATGAAATTGAAAACAAAATAAAATACACAGATCAAGACTCGATAGATAGGTCTGTCAGTTCTTATAAAAATAGAACAATAAACTGGGATAAAAACCTTGTAGGTAAATCCCCTCAATTGCAAAATAAAAAATCGGCAAATAATATTTTTCAAATTAAAAGAGACAAGACATCGAACCATTTAATAAAAACCAGAGAATCCAACTACAACGAAAAAGATATATTTTTGACATATACGGAGTTCTTAGAAGAACAACAAATACTAATGGCAATGACACCCAAAGCAACAGGTATTAGTCAAGAAATCATCTTACATACCATAAATCAGATGAAAAGGGCAGCAAAAATTAAAAACCTCTTACGTTTTAAGAGTATAAGAGTATAGATTTCCACCAATTCACAAAGAAGAAATAAATAAACAAATTAAAGAACAATTGGATACAGGAATAATAAAACCTTCAGATTCACCCTATAATACCCCAATATGGATAGTACCAAAGAAAGCCGACAGTCAAGGAAATAAGAGATGGAGAATGGTACTTGACTTTAGAAAATTAAATGACAGAAATGAATTACCAAAATATAAAAATTTAAAACTAAACCAAATTTCAGTTATCAAGAAAAATAATAAATATCACATAGCACTGCCAGTAACATCGGAATCAGGAGAGAGCCAATTAAAACTAGAGAGAAATATAAAAAAACTCATAAAAAAGCTCAAAAACAAAGTAAATTTACTGCAATTATCCACAATTAGCATATCAAAATCAAATGAGATCAAAGGAATTAATTGGGAAACTATCATAAAAATAATCGAAAAACAATTCAAAAACTCAAATACAAAAATAATAATATACAATGGAAATATAATACATGCAGACATCAAACATCGACCGGGAATAATAAGGGAATTACACTCAACACCAATAGGAGGACATAAAAGCATCGGTAAAACTCTGAAAAGAATAAAACAACGATATTTTTGGGAAAACATGAAATCAGATATAGAAAAATTCATCCAAAATTGCAAATCTTGCCAACTAAAAAATTTAACCAGAGTAAAAACTAAACAACCAATGATTATATCAGATACTCCTAAACAAGCAATGAATACGAATATATAGAAAATAGCAATGGATATAGTAATTCCAAATAATAAAACAGAAGACGGCTATGAAAATATACTAACTATTCAAGATAACTTAATAAAATATTTGATAGCGATTCCACTAAGAAAAGTAACATCTTCAGATATCGCCGAAGCATTAGTAAAACGATTAATTTGTACGTTTGGTTCACCAAAAAAAAAAAAAGGCAAACATTTCTTAAGCAAAGTTATGAAACAAATAGAAAAATTTTTAACATCAAACATATAAAAACTACAGCATTTCATCCACAATCAAATGGGTCACTCGAACGTTCACACCACGTAATCAAAGAATACATTAAACATTTTTCAAATAAATACACCGATTGGGATAAATGGTTAGAACTCGCAACTTTCTCTTACAACACTAGTATCCATGAAGGAACAAAATATACCCCATTTGAACTAATGTTTGGAAGAATAGCTAAATTACCGTCTCAAAAAGCTATAAAAGATACTACCCAAATAACGTACAGCGACTACATTCAACAGTTAGCTACCAAATTATATGACACACAAGAACACGCAAGAAAAAACCAAATATCTGCAAAAACAAAATCAAAATATTATTATGACAGAAAAATGAATCCACTAAAATTGGAAATAGGAAATTTAGTATTTTTACAAAAAAAATCATAAAACCAGTAAACGAGATAATGAATATCAAGGTCCTTTCGAAGTTTTACAAGTGTTCGAAAATGAAAACGTTAAAATTAAAATAAAAAATGGAGAAAAGATAGTACACTCCAATAGGCTTAAAATTTCTAAAATAAGAAGTCATACATAGCCAAGTTATCCTTATATATATATATATATATATATATATATATATATATATATATATATATATATTTTTTTTTATTTTTTATTATTCAACAAAAAAAAATGACATAAAAAGTAATAATCTTCTCGAAACAAAGAAAACTCAGCAAACCTCAAGAATAAACTGCAACACAAATACGACAATGGATTATATGAAAATACTGATGATTTTAACATATGCAATGTGGACATTATATTTACCTTTAACAAGCAATGATTCAAGACAAAATAAAATATTTTTGTTATAACAATTTTTATTTTTTTTCATAAAATAATGAAAGAATATTTCATTTAGTCGCGGAAGTACTTCCAAATAGAAAGGAATAATAAAAAAAAGGGAATATACATACATTCAATAAAAATAATTATTGAAACGAATTCGCATGTGCATGCAAGAAAATTAACGAATTAACTACATTTTGTAACACAGAAATAAAAAAAAAAGATAACAAAAAAAATACGAAATAATTATCAAAAATATACCAAATGGCAAAACAAAAACAAAAGATAATAAAAAGAAAACGAAAAGAATAATGAATTCAAGCTGGGGAAATGCGAGATTGTTAATTTCCAAAGAATCTTTTTTTAAATAAACGATATTTTGCCGTTAAGTTAGCCTTGCCACAAAATAGTGGAGTGCATATATCACATACTAGACAGTGCAAAAGTGACAATAAAACACTCGCCGTTAAGTTAGCCTTGCCACAATATGGCGGAGAGCGAGATGTCATGCACTTGGAAAATTGACAAATATCGAATTTGTCTTGTTTGAAAGTCATTTGTCTTGACTTTTTTTAATTATTAACGAATGCCAAAAGTATTAACACAATAATCATTTCAAACACAGATTAATAAAAATATAAAAATTCTGAAAACACAATAAAGTATTATTGTCATCCCAAACTGCACTATTTTCCTAACCTCTGCTTCGCATGCGCATGCAACAAAGTTAACGAATTATCTACTTTTTTTTTACATATCACAAGAAATTGAAAATATATATAACAAAAGAAAATATGAAATAATTATCAAAAATAACAAATGACAAAAACGAAAAGAATAATGAATTTAAACGAGGGAAATGCGAGATTGTTAATTTCCAAAGAATCTCTTTTTTGAAAGTAAACGATATTTCGCCGTTAAGTTAGCCTTGCCACAAAACAGTGGAGTGCGTATATCATATACTAGATAGTGCAAAAGTGACAATAAAACACTCGCCGTTAAGTTAGCCTTGCCACAATATGGTGGAGAACGAGATGTCATGCACTTGGAAAATTGACAAATGTCGAATTTGTCTTGTATGAAAATCATTTATCTTAAGTTTTAAACAAATTTCAAAAAGTATTAACACAATAATGATTATAATCTAAATTTTTGTTGGTCACGTAAAATACACCCTTTTTTTACCTTCCTAATTTTTAACATGCACAATTTCAAAATTACTTTTTGTCTATACTTCCGGATTCCTTCTGAGACTAATATTAAGCCAACGATTTAACCACTACAATAGTCCACTATATATGTATGTATGACAGGAAAGAGAAGAAATCTGCCGGCTGCGGTGATGTTAGAAATATTCAACCTCACACTGTTAAAACGCTGCGAAAATTGTTTACCCTCAGGAATGTTTTTTTTTGTTCACTCCATATGTCAATCGTTAAGAATAGTCATACCATATAAACAGCGATAACACATATATATCATAGAAAGCGTAGATATAGTAACAATTCATGTATATAAACTTCAAGAAGAACCATCATGTAAAATATTGTACAATCTTCAAAATAATGTAACACAATTACCAATAAGCGGAAACTTCAAAACACCGTGCTTTTATTTCTCACTACTAATTCATGCAATATGTTCGCGAACACATCTAATATCAATACCAAGAAAACTAAATTAGAACGAGATTTCATTGATAAGCGATTTGACATTACATGAAAATTGCAAAATTCTGTATGGGCGTCACTCAAAATTGTAACACGAATCCTTACTTAGCACGTGCACAGAACATTGGAGGACCAACGTTCGACCAAGGTGGGGGGTGTTACGTCTCCGTAACTAGCGCGATTACCCTTTTTTTTGTATGTATTGACAAATCCGAAAATTGTCGTAATTGTATGTCGGTATCGGACAAACGAGTTCCTTTTTTTTAATATAGCGTTGAGATCACGTAGACGTAGCATGTTGGAACGAAACCGTTTCAAATTAGACCTTCTTTTAACTTTCATTAGCCATAAATCAGAAGATGGCTCGCGTTGCCTAAGCCGAAAAATTTTTCTTATAACTATCAAGTTACCGGTTTTTGACTTTTCTAAGAATAAAAGAGAAAACGAGTACGTTCTAAATAGCTATCTACGACACCGTATGTTATAACAATAATGTAAAAGCATTAGTTAATGCGTGCTTCCTCCTTGGCCTATTTCCAAAACCTGTCCAACACACAAATCCACCATTTTCGAAATAGAAGGGGAAAAACTCAAAGCGGGGATAAAACTATGGCTCACCATAAATACGCTGTCGCGTACAGAAAATCAGACAGAGTGAAGACTAGAAAGACAGAGTGTAGAAGAGAGAGTACCACAGAGAGAGGACTAGAGTGTAGACTAGAGAGTACCAGAGAGAGGACGAGTGGACCAGAGAGTGGACTACCACGAGAAGAATCCAAGTTCTTCAGTCACAGAAGTTCATCTGGCCAAGCAACCAATTTCCATAGAACGAGTCCGTCGGAACAACTGATCGCCGTTCAAAAAGGGACCAGCGAAAAGAAATGGTAAGTATCTCTTTATTTTATAAATAAACAAATGATCCCTCTCTTCTCCTTTCCTTTCGTGACATAGCGGGTAGGCCTGCGAAATCACGCCAACCTTTTCCATTTGCGACATAGCGGGTCGGCCTGCGAAATCGCACTTCCTTCCTTTTCGTGACATAGCGGGTAGGCCTGCGAAATCACACCAACCTTTTCCCTTTGCGACATAGCGGGTCGGCCTGCGAAAGCGCACTTCCTTCCTTTCCGTGACATAGCGGGTAGGCCTGCGAAATCACACAAACCTTTTCCCTTTGCGACATAGCGGGTCGGCCTGCGAAATCGCACCCCCTCCCCCTTTTCTTTTGTGGCATAGCGGGTAGGCCTGCGAAACCACAGCTCCTTCTCTCCTACATACTGCCCACAGCCCACCGAGACGAAGTCGCCCCTCTCACGCGACTAATATTCCTGTTTTTATCATTATTTTTTCCTAAATAACTCATCTTTTTTAATTCTAAAAATAGAGACAATATAAATATATATTTAATATTAAAGACCAATTCTTAGGGAAATACCTTCCTCACATTCGATGTTCCAAAGATTTCTAGCAGAGCGTTAACTAAATGAACAATACAATTGATTAGTTTTATAATATTTTGTTTTCTCACTTTCGCGAGTTCTAAAATAAAAAAATGAATATCTAAAAAGAAACAAATATTTTTCAGTCAAACGCCGTCGAGCAGGACAAAAGTGTCAGCGCCCAAACTTGCCAAAGGTCGTTCACCTTATCCTGGAGGAAAATGAGCGACAGATTGCTGAGGAATTTTTCCCCTTAATAGAACCTCCCTTATCCCTCTTTCCCCTCATCCAACAACACCACTTTGTACACCTAAAGAAATGTTATCGAACCAGCAATAAATTAATTAATTTCAACCAAATAAAGTGTTTCCTTATTGTACCCTTATTCCCGACTTTCCTGTGTCATCAGTAGCCCCCACTCACCTAAAGAACCCAGTAATTCTACTGAGTTACACGCCCGTGTTACTATTCGGTTTATATCTCGTTCGAGATATTCACTGGGTCGTAACACATACACAAATGTGAAGTATGGCGCCATCTGTCTAAGTCGATCTGCAGCTCTCGCAAAATCCTAGTAAAATAATAATAAGCCAACAATTCAGTAAAAAGGGCGATTCCGCCCGTTAATTAATTAATAAAAAAAAAAAAAAAAAAATCTTAGCTGGCCTGCGTAACTGGAACAGTCTCCATAGGTGGCATCGGGGCAACCAAAGAATCTGCAGACGGGAGCGAAAATTTACGGCGCCTAGAATCCTGTGTCGAATTCGAAACGTCGTCTGCGAGCGGGCAGTCGTGCTTTCGTTTACAGAAACCAAAGTCCTCGAGTGAACTGCAACTATTGGTTCTGTACGAAATCCACTTAGAGGCAATTGAGGGGCGTCCCGATAGAATCGGCGGACGTAGAAGCGTTAAGCTCTGTTCCGTCTTTCCGTCAGTGCAAACGGTGTAGGGCGTGACAGATGATTGCGGCCGAATAGTAGACGGGCTTTTATCAGTCATATGTCAAAATCAAAAGTCGAGCCCGGAGATGCTGCCGACTGGTGCCTGACCGAAGAATGAGCAGTATAGACGGAGAATGGACACGGACGAAAACAAACACTACCAGAGGCATGCACGCGCAATTGACGGAGAGAGCGCGTGGTATGAGCACATTGAGCGTGTGGTGGGCCACACACGAGTAAGGAACGAACTCACCGATATACAGGCGAGTTACATCCAAGCGGGATCGGCTGTCGTCTGAAAATCCGACGGTTATGCGAAGTTGACAGCTCCAGTATATCTGACCCAATGGTGCAGAAAATAAATGCTCTCATGTCTACCTGAAAACAAATGTCAGCCGCGACGTAGATGCCAAGTTCAACTCGCGAGAAACAAAACGTCGACTCCTTGCGCAAAAGACCTTCCGTTCATTTGAATTTTTGCCTGTACTGTTGGCGATAAAAGCGTTCTGGTGATTGGTTCTCCACTGCTTTTCCAGAAGGGTGACGTCACCGCATGAACCGATAACAGAGTGTGGTGTAAATGTCACTTCGTCGATTGATGAACGGAATAAAAAGTTGAATTTATCCGGATCGGAGGCTCGGACACTCAAAAGCTCACTGAGAAATTAATCCAAGCCAGTCCGGAAGTACGTGTCTATAAATTGAACTCCCAAAAAAAGAGATTTAAGCAATACTAATCAGACGAAAATGCGGAGCGAAGAAAAGCACGTCTGTTCAACTTACCGTCACAAACGGAACTCCAAATTTGCGCAAGTTAGAAGACCCTTAATGCCACACTAATTATTACATAGTAAAAAATAAATTTCGGATTTTATATTTTTTTTTATTTTTTGTTATTTAATTTTGAAAATTGAAAGAGAAGTCTCGATTATTCATATTTCCTTTTATGTTATCCGATTCTAATATAATAAACATTATCATGATATTAACTGATGAAAGGAATTTTGTGTGAATATATGTATTATGTAATATCATTCTTTCTCTAGGATCTTTGCCATCAAAATTCTTTTACCTTGCCATGCATCCATAAAATTAATCTTAGCATTTTCGTTTCTTTTATAAACCCAGTGAATAATTATCTTATCTCAATATTTTCCTAACCAGAGGAAAGATCAATTTCATTTCAATGCAAAACAAAAAAAAACTATTACAATGGCGCCCGAGAACAGGGACATGGCATAATAGAAAATTAACCAGTCGAGTTCAAGTTAATTCTCAAGATCCCGCTAGTAATACTGAATCCACCGCTAATAATTTGTTGTTGTCTGAAGTTTTGAAAAATTTGCAAACACCAAGCATTGAACTAGCTGCTACAATATTTAAAGGACATTTAAACGAAAACGCGACTGAATTCCTAGAGAAATTTGACCGATATTGTGCAATAAAAAAAATAACGGATGGAGTGAAATTGTATTTCATTGAAACTTTATTAGTGGGACGAGCACGATGTTGAATAGAGTCTCGGAATTTCAAAACATTTTCGGAATTTCGGACAGCATTTTTGGATAAGTTCAGTAAGTAAGTTCATTTTTGGACAACGCGGTTCAGACAAGAATGTTAAGTGTTTGGCTTGCGCGACGGTATGATGACAAGCAAGACGTATCCTTGCAAGAATATTTCTATGACCGAGTAAAAAAGGCGCGATTTTTTAAACCCCCGTGTTCGTCCTATTCGTTGCATTATCAGATTATCCAGCAATTGCCATTGCGCGTTCGAGAGTCATTGGCGTTAATAGATTGTGCGGAGGTAACGGTCGTGGTGCATGCATTAAGTAATTTAGATATGATTATTGGCGAACGGAACCTGAATTATAATAGAAATCAAGGGCCCACACAAGGTCAAAACCGTCCCGCGAATGCTCAGGTGCGACAAATTAAAGTGAACAAACCAGTGATAAAAAGTAACATGACTGGTCGGTCGGTAAGTCAGATACCTATAGTAGCTAATGATTGTGATACCTTTAGTGCACCTGAGAATATAAACGGAAGTCGGTCTCAAATTCAGATCTTAGTTACGCCAGATGTCAGTAGGCCCCCTGCGATGATTAATTTAGCGCGAAGCTTACCATCGTTATCGAATCATTTAAACTGAAAAGTAACGCTCTGAGATGCGGTCCGCCGGGCATTTTTCGTACGGTTTTGTAGGGGACTTGCAGGAAGAATTCAATGAACAAAAAGAGAATACTGTAGGCCATAACAAAAAGGTGGCTGACTGTCTCCGATTAATCGTTCGATTTCGATAAATTCCTATCCCGGCACTTATCGACACCGGAAGTCAGATCACTTGCATTTCGCAGGATACGTTTAATTACTTCAAAAAGTACCATAAAATAGAAGTGTTGCCTATTTCTAATCTCGTTATTTTAACGGCAATCGGTAAAAAACCAACTGCGGTGAAAAAGCAAGTGAACCTGACCCTGAAAATTGGCTCGTTGAATATCCCTTCCACTTTTCTAGTCATTCCACATCTCACGTCGAGTATGATATAAGAAAATGATTGGCTTATTAATAATCGCATTACTCTTAATTATGGAAACAAGAAATTCCTGATCGGCGATTCGTTAGTGCCATCTGATTTAGTTCGTTACGACCAAAGTCTACCTGAAAAAATTGTATCTATGAATGACAATGAGGTGACGGTGGTCATGTTGAAACCCAAATAAAAAATGGGTTTTAAAGTGATTGCGATGATCTAATTAAATTGACCAAGTAACAGCTGTTATCTCGTATACCTCAAGATAAATCTTCTAAGATACGTAAAAAACAAATAGTAAATGTAGATTCTGATATTGAAGTATATCACGAGGAATGCGAAAATGCTGTTATATTTGGGAAAAAAGTCGAAAATACTAGTTTAATGCAAGAACTAATTAATTGTAGTACTATTGATATCGGAAATCGTAAACATTTGGTTACAATAGAAGTTCACAATGATGACCCTAGAGATGTCGTAGGTGATGGTATTATCTACAACGATTATAATATATATGAAAATGAAATAAATTTAATGATTAATGTCCCAATTGATTCTGAAAAGAATGATAAAAATAATAATATTATGCAGAATAAATCTCATATTAACGCGGATCATGTCAATTTATATAACGTTAAGCAAGTTGATGAAATGATAGTCAACGATATGGTTCATGAAGTTGATGAAATGATAGTCGATGATAATGTGAATAATATGTTTTGTGATGGTATACGTGAAGTTGATGAAATGATAGTCAACGATCGTGGAAATAAATTGTCTAGTAGTATTTGTGTAAATGATATGAGTTGTGATAACGTTTGGGAAGTTGATGAACTTGATCAGCCGAATAATGTTCGCCATTTTGAATTTCTCAATTTCGACTTCATAATCGGAACCAGCAACCTCGAAAACTCCCCAGTATCGAGTTTCATACGAAAAAGTGAGATTTCGACATTTTCGTCGGCCATATTCGGTCCGCCATTTTGAATTTCTCAATTTCGACTTCATAATCGGAACCAGCAACCTCGTGAACTCCCCAGTATACAATATCGTCCAGATGAAGTGTCACTTCTGCACTTTTCTTTAAAGATATTCGCTTCATTTTTTATACTTTTTTAATTCTCGGCGCTGAACCAATCCGCCACTTTGAATTTTAACACAACGCCATACGCCATTGAAAAGTAGACACTCCAACGAAAATTTTAAGCCCTGGTTCATTGAATTCTGTCAAAAACTGAAATGGGCAGAGGGGGACTCCGACACGCAGAGAATGCCCCATATATATATAAAAATGAAGGAAATCTTACAGCCATATCAACAAACAATCTCAGAAAATAATGTAAAATTATATTATTCATAATTTATAATCTCAGGAAAATTTAAGAATCAAATGCATCAATAATATTAGTATCATGACTAATAAAAAGTAATATTAAATGTAATTATTGTAAAATTATATAAAAATGTATGAAACTATAATTGTAAATTATTAAATTTCAAAATGGTTCCGAATCTTTATATATCAAACAAATGTAAAATTCTTAAGCTTAGTCATTTTATTTAAATAACTTCAGTTCTATAAATGCTAGAACTTTCATTCATTTTTGTATAAACTGATACGAAATAATTGTAAAACAATCAACCAAAATATTAAGAGAAAATTTATTGCAACATCGAGAATTTCAATATTGGCAGAAAAACGTTCACAAATTGTCACTTGATCTACCCTCCTCGAACCAGACACCCTCGCTTCCCAGTCCGAAGCTTTTCCACGGTGGGGCAGGCAGTATAAATAAACCTATGGACACGCTGGAAAGACAGACTTCATTGTTTTCTCACTTAAGGTGCAGCGAAACATTTAAAAGCTCAAAACAGTTCTCTCACTTTGGTGCAGCGGAACTTTCATCACCATCATTCTCAGTTCTCTCACTTTGGTGCAGAGGAACTTTCATCATCATCATTCTCAGTTCTCTCACTTTGGTGCAGTGGAACTTTCATCATCATCATTCTCAGTTCTCTCGCTTTTGGTGCAGCGGAACTGATCATTAGCTAAAAACATCAACATCAACCACCAAGCGGAACTGTTCTAAATACTCATATTCAATCAACGCCAGATTTTTGTAAAAAGTGAGTATTAATAAAACATTTAAACCTTTCTTTACTAACAACCTTTCCCTAAAACAAACAAAAAGCCCTCCGAAAAGATAAATTATTTATTGATGCTTTGGCATTAATTTTATTTTGATAATTTAAATTTTGTTTGAGACGAACGTATTAATCCCTTTATATATAAATTTTTCTTTTAATAATTAAAAAAAAAGGAAAGGGATAATACCTTAGGGACAATATTTTTTCTTTAGTAATCGTAGTGAGTTGACTAACATCTTGGTGTTAGCCGACAGACTAGGATTAATAGGGACAGTTAGGTATTTAAATACTTCTTATCTTCTTCCTATTTATTTTAATAAAAAATGTCTTATCCCCAATTACATATAAAAATATATAAATAAATGTAAAACAATTTCCTTATTACTTAAATTTTTCCTCAACTAACACTCACCCAAGAATCATCATATCGGTTATTAACTATTCTATTTTTGTCATTGTTACAGTAAAATCCAAATGTCCACCTGAGCCATCCACCGGGAAATTAGCTATTTATTTACCACTCCAACATCCATTTCTGTATCCAATTTAATAATTTATTGTAAATTAATAATTAAATAAATGAAATAAGGTTAATGTTAGTTCTTTAATTTTTGGTTACATTTATCTATCAATTCTTCTCAACACAGTAGCCCTCGTTCGCCAAAAGAACTTTAGAATTAACCATTCGGTTAATTCGACCCCTTTCTTGATCGAAGGTAAGTTTTACTAATTTCGGTCATAACAAAATGGTGACAGCGGTGTCAGAACGAGAAAACTGTGCTGCAGGGGAATAGTTAGAATAATAAATGTAAATAAATTAAAAGTAAAGAGAACTTATATGCTTAAAAGATCAATCGATAAATATTAAGTTTCATAACATTACAATCAGTAGTTTCAATTGACAAAAGAAAACGATAATAATGTTCATAAAGATCAATATCATGTTTCGATATTTAATTTCCTGGTAGTTGGCTTGAAAATTGATTTACACTTCCATTCTCAATAAATTACGAATAAATTTTTTATTTTTTTTTTAATCACAGTGAAAACACAAACTCTTATTGATAATAGACCAATATCATATCATATAATAGAATACGAGATCTAGAAAAAAATAAATGATGAACTGCGAGCAGATCCGAATAAAATAAAAAAAATAAAACAAAGGAAAACAAAGAAAAAAGAAGATCAAGAAAATTATAAAACGAGGATTAAGAAAATTAACAGTTCAACAAATTAAAATAAAATCACGAAGACAGTGCGAAGAAATAATAAACATAAATTGCATATATAGACTAAAAATATATACATTATAATAAATATTTATATTATTTTTCTCTTCTTTAAGCAAAAATGAGAATCAAAACATTATGAAGACAAATACTTAGAAGACCAGCAAAATAGCATAATATTTACGTTAGCCGATGCTGACATTAATACAAGTACATTTAACAATAAAACACTAACAAAGGAAGAATTATTTGATGATATCATTTTATTTAAAATTGTAAAAGTCTTAAAGAAAGAATTAGATTCATTAGTAAATAAGAAACCTATAATTATTCAAAATTTTAAACAAATTCATAGATCAGATAAGCGTCGGAGACGTAGAGTAAGGAAAGCAATAGAAAAAGCCAAAAATATTTAATATGTAAGAAACTTTTATATATAAAATCTTTATTTGAAAATTCACAAACTGTTCAACAAAATTACACCCAATATAAATCAAACCGAAAAAGAATCTATTGTACACATTGCACAAATATAGCACATAACTGGCAACAATGCAAGAAATTTAGAGAGGAGATAACCTCAGAAATATTACAATTTATCAGCCAAAACATGCTAGAAAAAGAACATGACTATGAATGAGGTAATGAAGACCGTAATGATCATGAAATAGAGAGTATAACCAATAATGACCATGAAACCATGAACATGCCCAACGACAATTATAATACTGAGAGCTACATCGACAATGATAATAAAACGACGCACAAAATTGATATCAATTACGAAGTTAAACACCACACTATGAACGATGATGAAATAGAAAACAAAACCAACTATTATGAAATTGGGAATAAAATCATTCATGATTCTGAAAGTGCGAATATAACCGACAATACTTATTTAGCCAAGCACTACACCGACATCAGTCATGAAATTAAAAGGAAAACCAGCAAAGATTATAAAACTGAAAACTATGAAAACCTTCAAGCAGCAATGAAGAAAATTAAACCTTCCCAAAAATGGAAATCCCAAAATTACAATGCTGTACCTTGGAACTATGAAGAAAACCATGAAAATCAAGAACAACAAAGAATATTCTGTGAAAAAGAATCTACCTACGATTATCAACATTTTTACCTATCTCGTAGCAAGAGACAAGTTTACGAAAACAAGAGTCAAGATCACAAAACGAGTATTTATCAAATCGAGTATGAAGCCATCAAGGAAAATGAACATGAAGCATATAAAGAATACAACGAATGCCATGAAAATAGTGAAAACAATGAAAGTAATGAAAATAGTGCAAACAATGAAAGTAATGAAAATAATAAAAACAATGAAAATGAAAATACTGAAAATAATGAAAATTATGAAAATAATGAAAATAATGAAAATAATGAAAATAATGAAAATAATAAAAACAATGAATATAATGAAAATAATGAAAATAATGAAAATAATGAAAACAATGAATACGTTGTCATAAATTCGTCCTTATTCATAATTGTTTTTCTTTTTTGTTTGCTCCCTGAAAGTTAATATCCAGGACTGACGCTGTGGCGTGATGGTAACGGGCCAGACCATCTTCAAGAACCACTTCTTTGTAAACCGTTAAGGCGAGCAAATCGTGTATTTTCTATTGCGAACAAAATTAATTATATAGTGTGTTACGGCGTATATCATTTTTTTGTGCGAATCTCGATATACAGAAGCGAAGTATGTACTGTGCACAGTGCACGGCGTATTATTTTTGTTATATTTTTATATATTATATTGAGTAAAATCCTCCCCCCACAATTTGTAATTTCCCATTAACATTATAGATCTTTACAAACATTCCCCTTTGATAATTTTTATTTTTATTCCCTCCTTTATTTTGAGTAAAAACCAGAATCCCCGTGTCGTCGGGACTCAGTACGGTTGGAATATTGAAAACAATGAAAATAATGAAATTAACGAAAATAACGAAAATAATGAAAATATAAATAACTCGGAGCAAGACTTGATTGATAAGTCCTCTGACTGTCGAGAAAATAATAATAATGAAAATAATGAAAACAATGAAAACAATGGAAATAATGAAAAAAATGAAAATAATGAAAATAATGAAAATAACGAAAATAATAATGATGAAAATAATGAATATAATTCTGATCAAGACTTGATAAATAAGTCCTTTCGATCAGCAATATTAATTAAAACATAAAGGAATCAAGACTTAATAGATAAGTCCTCTCGATGAGAAAGGGTAAGTTCGCCCGGGCCGAAATCGAAAAACGCATGCCCATCTACTGTTTCATGGTTTATGAAGTAGTCGTTTATGAACGAGTTTATATATTATACAAAAGATGGTGCCAACATCGCCCATTTCATTCATAATTTTTGGGTTTACTACGCTACCCACATGGACCTGAGAGCTTAGTTTATCTGTGTGTGTGACCTCATTTGCCTCCCTGACATAACGTAGCCTGACAATTCAGATTCCCAGGAGATGATCTACAAATCTAATGATGATGACGTGCTGGTCAGGTTAGTATAAAAACAATTAAATTAAACTAAAATATAATTATTTAAAAAAGTAGTGATGCTTGGTGGGTTATTTCCTTTTGAAAGGGAGATCCTGCTACCAATAAACCAAGCTCCAGCTCCAGAAAAGGGACTGGTTGACATAATTTGACGATGGGACACAAAGCGATACGGATTTTGCAGTAGATCGAGTTGCACAGAAGATGGTCTTACATTTCAACTACTAACGTGGCACACAAATGATGAGGTAAGAAAGAGCAAGGGAACTCTGTCCATAATCGATTTGAGAGTTTCGTCAGTTCCCTGTACGTATATGCCAAGACACTCTAGACGTTAAGGCGGAGTGCTACAAAATTGGATTTTTCAAGTAAGTGTCTGTAAAAAGTTGTATATCATTCCTTCCATAAACAAAGATTACAAATGGTTTAGCATCCATTTGAGTATTTAATTTTTTAAAGAATTTCCTCCCCTAAATCAATTACTTATATCTTTACCTTATTTTCATGTGATTGATCGATAATCTGTTGCCCAAGTCCAGGGGGATGACACTGCTGCTATATTCCCTATGCGTATGTCGGTTCTCTTCGTGACCTCCCACTTATCTCAAAACTTCATGTATCCAGATGGCGCTTGCAGTCATGTGCTCGGCGAGCTTTGGCGTGATAATCGTAACGCCATTTTAACTAATATACGTGCACTAGATGTTTACAATCGCTGATACGTGGTCTAGGTATCGAACGCCGTGGTTCTTCATCACTTTAAGTAAAATACGTCCACCAGGTGTTTAGGGTCACCGATTACGGGGTCTAGATATCGCGCACCGTAGTTTTTCAACTCTTCGACTAAAATACGTGCACCAGGTTTTTAGGGTCGTCGATTACGGGGTCTACGTGTCGCGTTCCGTAGATTTTCATTTGTATAACTAAAAAACGTGCCCCCGGTGTTTGGGGTTGCCGATCATGTAGCCTAGGTATCCACTTGGTGTTAACCAACGATGACCTTGAGGTCAAAGTTGAAGGTCATTTCAAGGTCAAATCAATTTTATCTAATAAACAACGGTAACCTTGTCCTTGACCTTGGGCCAAATTTGAAAAAATTTGAAGGTCATTTCAAGGTCAAGTCAAAATATGTTCAAATTTGAAGAAAAATAAGCAAAATTGATTCGACCTTGAAATGACCTTCAACTTTGACCTCAAGGTCAGCGTTGGTTAACTCGAAGTCAATACCTAGACCACTTGATCGTCGACCCCAAACTCCTGGTGCATATTTTTTAGTTAAAAAGATGAAAAACTACGGAGCGCGATTCCTAGACACCGTAATCGCCGACCTTGAATACCTAGTGCACGTATTTCAGCTAGAATCATGAAACACTATGGAGCTCGATACCTAGACCCATTGATCGGCGACCCGGAGCACCTGGTGCATGTATTTCAGCTAGAATCGTGAAAAACTATGTAGCGCGATACCTAGAACCCGTAATCAGCGAACTTAAACATCTGGTGCACATATTTTACTTAAAATGGGAAAAAACTACTGAGAGCGATACCTAGTCCCCGTAATCGGTCATCCTAAAGACCTGGAGCAAATATGTATTTTGCCAATCCGATTCAAAACTGCGAATCGTCGTATCTCGAGACCGTAATCAGGAAAACATCTGTGCGTTGGTTGCCAAGCACATGTATAGTAGCGCCATCTAGTGATCGCAAATTCCGGGGGTCACAACGAGAACGTTATGAACGAAACAGTTTCACCCCCCTGCCCAAGTCTGATTTGGAGGCATCGTTTCACCCAAAGCAGCCTCTGTCTAGTCAATCGATGTTTCAATTTCTATACTTCGTTCCCCTGGTGAATTGGTTCAGCCAGCATAGAAGAAAGTGGTTGAGCTATACCAACCTGTTAACATGATACATGAATTCGCCCCTCCGATGAGTAGAGTTCTTAACGGACCTGACACTAATCAAAACTAATTATAATCTCCTATCACTCTTCAAATCAACAAAAAACTTTCATCGTCAAAAATAAATTCATTATAATCTTCTATCGGTCTTAAAATCATCAAAAAACTTTATACGTGAAAAATAAATTCACTATAATCTTCTATCGGTCTTAAAATCATCAAAAAACTTTATACGTCAAAAATAAATAAATTACAATCTTCTGCAGGTCTTAAAATGAACAAAAAACTTTAGTCGTCAAAAATAAATTAATTACAATCTTCTATCGGTTTTAAAATCATCAAAAAACTTTATACGTGAAAAATAAATTCGTTATAATTTTCTATCGGTCTTAAAATCATGAAAAAACTTTATACGTCAAAAATAAATTAATTACAATCTTCTGCAGGTCTTAAAATGAACAAAAAACTTTAGTCGTAAAAAATAAATTCATTACAATCTTCTGCAGGTCTTAAAAGCATCAAAAAACTTTACACGTCAAAAATAAATTAATTACAATCTTCTATCGGTCTTAAAAGCATCAAAAAACTTTATACGTCAAAAATAAATTCACTACAACTTTATTTATTTATTTATTTATTTATTGAGATCAACGGCACAGATGTGCCTTTTACAACAACGTGCCTCGTGGCACTAAATCTGTACAAGTTATGACGATAACAAAAAATAACGAAAATTTTGTATAAAATGTAATAATAACTAATTTTAAGACTAAAGCTAATTAAACAGGAAAACAAATTTTAAACTAAAAGTTCAAGTAAGTCTTCTTATTGTCTATTTGAACGGAAGTAAACCTAAGTTGCGTACATTGTGCGGTAACATATTCCATTCTCTTTTAACTCTCGGCATAGTCGAGAAAAAGCCGTAATTAGTTTTATGGAGATCCTCGCTGACAGGTCTAAAAGAGCATAGGCTATGTGAGACTACTCGATGTTGAAATAAATTAAATATAACGGGACTACGAGTTAAATTGACAATATTATAGGCCAAAAGTAAATCATGGTAACTGTGTAAGGATTTTACAGTAGGGAGATTGAAAGCGGTTGCATGATGTTGATAATCGTGGTCAAAAATATGCATTGGGCAACCAGATTTGAAGGAAAGATCTAATTAAATTGCGCTGAACCGATTCCAGATGAGAAATTTCTTGTGCTGTATAGGGTGATCAGATTTACGAGCAATAAAAAAGATTTGGCAAAATTATACTGCTATATAAGTGAATAATAGTGTCGACATTTAGTAGTTCTCTTTAAGAATCCTAACATAGACAGAGACTTAATATCAATCAAATTTATGTGAGCAGAGAACTTAAGAGTGCTGTCGAAAATGACTCTTAAATCCTTAATAGTAGAGACCGCTTCGAGTGATTGCCCACCAATAGAATACGTAAATTCTGTTGGCTTATTACCGCGATAAAAAGAAATACTCTTGCATTTTTTATATTTAAGTATAACCTATTATTCTGTACCCAGACTTCTAGAGAGCTTAAAGTATCTTGTAACAATGAAGCTTCTTCATGCGAGTTGATGATTGAATAGATTTTTATATCATCAGCATATATCAACATCTTGCAACCGGAAGCCGAAAAAACGATATCGTTGATAAATAATATAAATAAAAGTGGTCCAAGGTGTGAACCTTGAGGAACGCCAGATATGGCTACAAAGGAGTCAGAAATCATACTATTCACTCTGACGAATTGCTCTCTATCCAATATAAATGAAGCAATCCATTTAAGAATATTCCCTCTAATGCCCAAGTCAAAAAGCTTACGAAGTAATAGACCATGGTCAATAGAGTCGAAACCTTTGGAGAAATCCAGGCAGATTGAATCAACTTGCCTGGAGCTCTCCAGTGCTCTGGTGATGTAATCCGTATACCGAAGCAAATTCGTTACTGTTGATTTACCCTTTACAAAGCCGTGCTGTTCTTAAATAATCAATAAAGCAAAAACTTCATACGTCAAAAATGAATTAATTAAAATCTTCTATCGGTCATAAAATCATGAAAAAACTGTAGTCGTAAAAAATAAATTCATTACAATTTTCTGCAGGTCTTAAAATGAACAAAAAACTTTACTCGTCAAAAATAAATTCATTATAATCTCCTAAAAAACTTTCATCGTAAAAAATAAATTAATTACAATCTTCTATCGGTCTTAAAAGCATCAAAAAACTTTACACGTCAAAAACAAATTCAATACTATCTTCTGCAGGTCTTAAAATGAACAAAAAACTTTAGTCGTCAAAAATAAATTCATTACAAATTTCTGCAGGTCTTAAAATGAACAAAAAACTTTAGTCGTCAAAAATAAATTAATTACAATCTTCTATCAGTCTTGAAATCAACAATAAACTTTATTCACCAAACACAAATAATATTTCAAATATAAAATTCCAGGGCTTTGCCACTTCTTTTTCTTCACATAAAATTATTATACAAGTTAATAAAATATAAAAAATTAAAACACCTTTGATACATTTAACCATGACGTACTATTACAAAAAATATATCATCTTGGTATCAGAGGACATATGTATAAGCTCTTAAAGAATTATTTATCAGATAGGCAGTAAATTGTTAAGATAAACGATTGTAAGGGTGATACGGAATATGTCAAATGTGGAGTGCCACAAGGTACAGTTTTGGGTCCTATCTTGTTTAATATTTATATTAACGATTTGCTCACTACACTTACAAATGGTGAAATAATAGCATTCGCAGATGATACAGTAATATTATGTTCTGGTAAAACGTGGAAAGACACAACACTTAAAGCTAATACCGCAATGAATATTGTAGCAAATTGGTTAATTATAAACAAACTATCACTGAATGTAAAAAAATAACTTTTATAACATTTGGGAATTATAAAGAGTACTGTTACGTCCAGACTAGCGATACTTACGTGTATCCGAGGTATGGGCCGTGGAAAGGGCGAGTCGACCAAGAGGTCGACTTCGGGTAGAGGTGAACGGGGCTGCTGCTCTGAAAAGGAAGTCAGTAGGGAAGAACACAATAATTTGAACTCGATTTTAATAAAATACAATTTATTTAAAAGAAAGATAAATTTACAAATTAATTAAATTATTGTTTTATTGGGAGCGAATAATTCTCTTGGTGAGGGTAAGGGAGAAGTAGGAAGAGGAGGGTCTAGAGTGGGATCTCGTGGGGGAGGTAATGGGACGTAGATATTTGTCTCGGGAAACGTGGAGGTGTCGGTAATTTTATTTTTTTGGACGAGGCGAATTCGGCGGCGGCTTCCCGAATGGCACGTTCTCGGCCGCGCTTTTGATTTTTACAAAAGATGCGTGGTTTTGTTCGTCCCACTGAAAAAACGAGAACGAAATGATTAGGATTTTTAGAGAATACTCTCTCCTTTTTTTTATGTTGAAACGATGATTACGGAAGGATTTTTAGGGATTAAGGAAACGGGTGTAAAAATTTATTGTGGGAATAGGTATGTTTTTTTTTTGGAATAATAAAAATTAAAAAAATAAATATGTAAAAAAAAGAAGGGCAAGGGTGCCTAATTTCCCTGCTGATTCGTGCTACTTATTCGCCTGCCATGGGCTAGCAAAAGAGTGGCCTGAATCACTAAAAATAAAAAAAAATGTTCCCTGCGGTGCTGTCCTCCCTTGTAGTAAAAAAAAGAAGGAATGTATATACTAAAAAAAAATATTGACGGGAGACTCAGCACTGTCGTCTCAAAAAACAAAATAATAATAAAAAATAAAGGGATTAGTGCTGAAGCACTAATCAAACTTTCGTCTCTTTACGGGCAGTGAGAATTATCTCACAAGGAATGTAGAGGAAAAGGAAACGGAAAAGGGGTAAATGTAATGGAGGTTTACTTGCTCTTTTTTTTGGTTGACGTCAGTTTTTCCACGATTGGTCGCGCCCCGGCAATTGAATGGACTATTGAGAGGTCTTGATGTTGCCGATATGGCAGGTGAAAGACTTAGTTGCTCGGGCCCCGCCAATTCAGTGGACTATTGAAGTCCTGATGTTGCCGATGCCAGGTGGAACACTAAGTTGTGTTTATGCCTTGGTCCGTAGTAAAGGGGTTAAGGTGATTGGATGTCGAACCCTCGGAACAACGGGAATGGTAAAAAAATTCGGAACGATGAGGTAGGAATGCCGAACTCCCGGAACGACTATGATTAGGTGTTAAGGGTGTAGGGAACGAGTGCCAGGAGCAGAGTGTACTCAGAGAGTGGAATACGGAGTGCAGAATAAAGAGGGTGATTGAGTCTTTGATCGTGGTATTTATACTATGTGTCCCACCAAGAAAATTTTCGGGTTTTCATAGGTGGGAGAGGTTTCCTATTACGACAGTAGTCGTGAACATTTTTTTACTATTTTCTGGCGATTTTCAATTGCTACTATTTACACTCATTTTTGTTGATTTTTTATATTGGATAATTTTGTGATATTTTATCGGTAGTTCATACAAAAATGAACGGAAGTTGTAGGATTTATAGAACTATTGTTATGGAAAAAAAATGATTTTGGTAAAATACTAAAAAGTGCAACAATTTTGTTAATTAAAGTTTGTTGCTGTAAAACTGTACATTTTTTTGTAGATGTATTTTTGCAATTTTAAATTATGAATCTTCTACTTTCGCCGTTTATTTATGTATATTTACATGTTTTACAAATATGAACGGTGGTGTTCTCTATTTTTTTAAACAAATTGTATTCTAGGCTGTTCTGGAATCTGCTGGTTTCAGTTATATAAATTAGTACTATTTTTAGCGGTAGTTTATACAAAAATGAACGGAAATTGTAGGATTTATATAGCTATTGTTTTTTTTTTAAAGAATGATTGTTGTAAAATATTAAAAGGTGTAACAAATTTTGTTAATTAAAATTTGTTTAAAAAAAAAAAAAATTTCGATTGGGTAAACACGTTTTTGCAATTTTATATTAACAATTTTTCTACTTTTTCCGTTCATTTATGTATATTTATTTTTATAGATTCTATGAATATTAACGGTGGTATTTTCTATTTTGTTATTGAACACCTATTTATTGTGATTCGGAGTGGATCTCGTAAACTTTTAGTTGCATACGTATATGCCTCCAGGTTCACAACCAAATATGTATGCTAATCACATGCGTGAGGTTGAAAATTTATTAAATGATAACGCTGAATCTGAACTATACTTGTTCGGTGATTACAACCTGCCGTTAACTTCGTGGAATCTGTAATCGGGTTTCTATAGCTGTAACCACCCACAATGAAGTGTTCGTGACAGCGCTACGATTATCGGTGACTTTGCTTCTGTTCATGGACTTCATCAGTTTTTCCCTGATCATCTCTCCAAGAACTACACGTTAGACATCGCTTTTGGAGCCAATGGAAAGCTATGTAATGTGTCGCTTCGGATTTGTTAGTACCAATAGAGGTTCATCATCCTCCTGGATTCTTCGCCTTAGCTGACTCTCTAGATATCAGTTCAGTACCATTCCACAGTTCTCAGTGGGACTTCCGCAATGCCAATTTCGATAATATTAATTTATCTCTATCAAACGTTGATTGGACTGATATCTTATCTCAATCTGATATCGATGACAATATTCATGCTTTCTACAGTTCTATATATGGGATTATTAATAATCATGTTCATTCTAAGCGAGTTTTCTCATCTGATTTTCCTGTGTGGTATTCCAGGGAACTTAGAGACTTAATAAGGTCAAAAAAAGCTCATAAGCTTTGGCATGACTCAAACCTGCAGTCTGATTATATCGAATTTAAGAGACTCCGAGCACAATGCATTAAGTATTCTAAACGGTGTTATAAGAATTATATAAAGAAAATCGAAGATAGTGCCAAGGTTAATGTTAAAGCCTTTTGGTCCTATGTCAAGAACTTGAAAGCTTTCAATAATATACCAGGGTCAATGTCCCTTGGCGACCAACACGCCTCCTCCGGTAAATCAATATCAAAGCTATTTGCAGAGCATTTTTCATCGGTACATAATTTGTCTAGTTTTTTAAATTTAATAACCTGGATCTATACAGTGATGGTCTGATCAATAGCGTGTTGATCTCCAAAGAGGACATATTGCGTGCCTTAAGCAAAGTCGAGGACAAATACAGCTTTGGTCCGGATTTATTACCCTCCAATTTTACAAAGCGTTGTATAAATCCACTATTATATCCAATATTAGCTATTTTTAACAAATCATTGCAGATAGGGCGTTTGCCAAAAATTTGGAAGAAATCGTATATCACGCCTATATTTAAGAGTGGTAATAGACGGAACGTATGCGACTATAGACCGATTTCAGTTATTAGCGTTCTTTCTAAATTATTGGACTCTATAATTGCTGTTAAATGTATGGAAGTTTTTGCTTCATTGCTTATCGAAGAACAGCACGGCTTTGTAAAGGGTAAATCAACAGTAACGAATTTGCTTCTGTATACGGATTACATCACCAGAGCACTGCAGAGCTCCAGGCAAGTTGATTCAATCTGCCTGGATTTCTCCAAAGGTTTCGACTCTATTGACCATGGTCTACTGCTTCGTAAGCTTTTTGACTTGGGCATTAGAGGGAATATTCATGAATGGATTGCTTCATTTATATTGGATAGAGAGCAATTCGTCAGAGTGAATAGTATAATTTCTGACTCCTTTGTAGCCATATCTGGCGTTCCTCAAGGTTCACACCTTGGACCAGTTTTATTTATATTATTTATCAACGATATCGTTTTTTCGGCTTCCGGTTGCAAGATGTTGATATATGCTGATGATATAAAAATCTATTCAATCATCAACTCGCATGAAGAAGCTTCATTGTTACAAGATACTTTAAGCTCTCTAGAAGTCTGGGTACAGAATAATAGGTTATACTTAAATATAAAAAATGCAAGAGTATTTCTTTTTATCGCGGTAGTAAGCCAACAGAATTTACGTATTCTAGTGGTGGGCAATCACTCGAAGCGGTCTCTACTATTAAGGATTTAAGAGTCATTTTCGACAGCTCTCTTAAGTTCTCTGCTCACATAAATTTGGTTGATATTAAGTCTCTGTCTATGTTAGGATTCTTAAAGAGAAATCCTAAATGTCGACACTATTATTCACTTATATAGCAGTATAATTTTGCCAAATCTTTTTTATTGCTCGTAAATCTGATCACCCTATACAGCACAAGAAATTTCTCATCTGGAATCGGTTCAGCGCAATTTAATTAGATCTTTCCTTCAAATCTGGTTGCCCAATGCATATTTTTGACCACGATTATCAACATCATGCAACCGCTTTCAATCTCCCTACTGTAAAATCCTTACACAGTTACCATGATTTACTTTTGGCCTATAATATTGTCAATTTAACTCGTAGTCCCGTTATATTTAATTTATTTCAACATCGAGTAGTCTCACATAGCCTATGCTCTTTTAGACCTGTCAGCGAGGATCTCCATAAAACTAATTACGGCTTTTTCTCGACTATGCCGAGAGTTAAAAGAGAATGGAATATGTTACCGCACAATGTACGCAACTTAGGTTTACTTCCGTTCAAATAGACAATAAGAAGACTTACTTGAACTTTTAGTTTAAAATTTGTTTTCCTGTTTAATTAGCTTTAGTCTTAAAATTAGTTATTATTACATTTTATACAAAATTTTCGTTATTTTTTGTTATCGTCATAACTTGTACAGATTTAGTGCCACGAGGCACGTTGTTGTAAAAGGCACATCTGTGCCGTTGATCTCAATAAATAAATAAATAAATAAATAAAGTTGTAGTGAATTTATTTTTGACGTATAAAGTTTTTTGATGCTTTTAAGACCGATAGAAGATTGTAATTAATTTATTTTTGACGTGTAAAGTTTTTTGATGCTTTTAAGACCTGCAGAAGATTGTAATTAATTTATTTTTGACGTATAAAGTTTTTTCATGATTTTAAGACCGATAGAAAATTATAACGAATTTATTTTTCACGTATAAAGTTTTTTGATGATTTTAAAACCGATAGAAGATTGTAATTAATTTATTTTTGACGACTAAAGTTTTTTGTTCATTTTAAGACCTGCAGAAGATTGTAATTTATTTATTTTTGACGTATAAAGTTTTTTGATGATTTTAAGACCGATAGAAGATTATAGTGAATTTATTTTTCACGTATAAAGTTTTTTGATGATTTTAAGACCGATAGAAGATTATAATGAATTTATTTTTGACGATGAAAGTTTTTTGTTGATTTGAAGAGTGATAGGAGATTATAATTAGTTTTGATTAGTGTCAGGTCCGTTAAGAACTTACTCATCGGAGGGGCGAATTCATGTTAACAGGTTGGTATAGCTCAACCACTTTCTTCTATGCTGGCTGAACCAATTCACCAGGGGAACGAAGTATAGAAATTGAAACATCGATTGACTAGACAGAGGCTGCTTTGGGTGAAACGATGCCTCCAAATCAGACTTGGGCAACAGATTATCGATCAATCACATGAAAATAAGGTAAAGATATAAGTAATTGATTTAGGGGAGGAAATTCTTTAAAAAATTAAATACTCAAACGGATGCTAAACCATTTGTAATCTTTGTTTATGGAAGGAATGATATACAACTTTTTACAGACACTTACTTGAAAAATCCAATTTTGTAGCACTCCGCCTTAACGTCTAGAGTGTCTTGGCGTATACGTACAGTGAACTGACGAAACTCTCAAATCCATTATGGACAGAGTTCCCTTGCTCTTTCTTACCTCATCATTTGTGTGCCACGTTAGTAGTTGAAATGTAAGACCACCTTCTGTGCAACTCGATCTACTGCAAAATCCGTATCGTTTTGTGTCCTATCGTCAAATTATGTAAACCAGACCCTTTTCTGGAGCTGGAGCTTGGTTTATTGGTAGCAGGATCTCCCTTTCAAAAAGAAATAACCTACCAAGCATCACTACTTTTTTAAATAAATATATTTTAGTTTAATTTAATTGTTTTTGTACTAACCTGACCAGCACGTCATCATCAATAGATTTGTAGATCATCTTCTGGGAATCGGAGTTGTCAGGCTAGGTTATGTCAGGGAGGCAAATGAGGTCACACACACAGATAAACTAAGCTCTCAGGTCCATGTGGGTAGCGTAGTAAACCCACAAATTATGAATGAAATGGGCGATGTTGGCACCATCTTTTGTGTAATATATAAACTCGTTCATAAACGACTACTTCATAAACCATGAAACAGTAGATGGGCATGCGTTTCTCGATTTCGGCCCGGGCGAACTTGCCCTTTCTCCTCTCGATCACCAAGATTAAATAAAACAAAAAGGGATCAAGACTTGATAGATAAGTCCTCTTGATCACCAAGATTAAATGAAACAAAAAGGGATCAAGACTTTATAGATAAGTCCTCTCGATCACCAAGATTAAATAAAACAAAAAGGGATCAAGACTTAATAGATAAGTCCTCTCGATCACCAAGATTAAATAAAACAAAAAGGGATCAAGACTTGATAGATAAGTCCTCTCGATCACCAAGAGTAAATAAAACAAAAAGGGATCAAGGCTTGAAAGATAAGTAAGTCCTTTCGATCACCAATATTAAATAAAACAAAAAGGGATCAAGACTTGATAAATAAGTCCTCTCGATCTAATACGATTTTTCAAATCACAAATCGCAATGGCGAAGATTTCGAACCTGCTGAAAATGGAAACACTCAAAGTATAAATACATATCTCACATCAAATTTCAAAAGAAACAATGAGTCAGGTAAAGAATACTGTGGGTTTTCCGAGAATTACTATAAAATAATGAATATTAAATTTGTTTTAAATAAATCCGGTAAATGTCATGTCATGGACAATGCCAAGAGTACAAATTCTACATTCCACAACTCAATTCGGAATATTTCAAACACAAGTTATCAATTAGGAAGAAAAGGTTTTCAACGAATTCCATATGACAGAGGCAAATTTATTCAGAAATTTGACACATTCTTTATGACACACACATCGACATTTTTAATAATATGTATGTACTTAACTTTTCTCATCAAATGTACAAACGGCTATAAGAAATGTATTTATGTCTATACATGTCTATACATGCTACAGTTGGAGGACTAACTTTCAACTAAGAGGGGGGGGGGGGGTTTTCACGTTCCACGTAACATGTCAACAATTAATAAAACTGTTTAATATAATTTTTATAAATCTTATACTGTAACGTGGCAACACGTTACAGCTGTAGATCTGCGCGAGAATCAATCCGAAAGGGTGCTGCAGTGCCTATAATGGGGGGGGACTGCCGATCGTGGCGCTAATTTTTTCTTGGCACTGTTGCTCGCGGGGGTCATATCAAGGGGTAAATGGGGGGACTGCTGTAGTGGCGCTGGTTTTTTTGGGATATGGCTCCAAACCACGGGTTGGTATAGTTCCATAATAGGAGGGACTGTCGTTCGTGGCGCTAATTTTTGTAAGGGACTACACTGACCCGTGGAGAGGGATTACCGCTCCGTACCGAAATGGGCTTTGTTTTGCCGGGAGGCTTTATCTGGGGAACGATAACGATCACTATAAGGGGGGGAATGCTATTCGAAGCGCTAATTTTACGGTGACGTTTCGTATGGTTTTTTTTTTAGTTTTGGTTTTGTGATTTTGAGCAATGGCGGCCGGAGTGCCGTAGAAATTATAGACTTTGTCTTGCCGGGAGGCTTTATCCGGGGAATAAGGATATTCTTTGATATAAAGGGGGGACTGCTGTGAAGGCGCTAATTTTTTAGATATCCTACATTGCGTTGTGAGTGTTGAGATTCCGGAGATCGCAAAAAGTAAATTAAATTAAGTAAAGTTAAGCTAAATTAAGTTAGGGTAATTTAGAGTAAGTTAAATTAAGTTAAGTTAAGTTAGGATAAATTAGAGTAAGTTAAATTAAGTTAAATTAAGTTATGGTAAATTAAATTAAGTTAAATTAAGTTAAAGTAAGTAAAAGTAAGTTAAATTAAGTAAACATCTTCTTAGGAAAATGGGGGGGAGATTACATCATTCATCGTATAAGTTCGTCTTGGTTTTCATCCGAAACTGAAAAGAAAATTTTATCGTTTAAATTCTTTTCTTTTGCATTGTTTAAGATTTTTGGATATCGTGCAGTGTCGGGTTTGAGTCATTATAAAAATTAGTACGCATAGTTGGGCATTTTTCACATCATTTTGGAATATTAATTTCTTTAGCAGGTTCTCGGTATTTTGGTAATTTCGTAAACAGATTATATTTTTCATCGCGGATAATTTTATATCGTTCATTGTTTTGAAATTCTCGTTAATATTTGAACATAAAGAGCCCGATTAGAAAGGTTCTCGTCGCTTTGTTATGATGGTTACGGGATAAACAAAGGCATCTGTTGTTTTGATAGAGGTATCGAGACAATGGATGTTTACGGCTTACCGCTTCTGGAAGTCTCTAGAAGGTTCCAGAATGCGTGAGGGGAATCGAGAGAAAATGGGAAGAGACACCGTGGGGAAAGCCGCGGCAGTCACGCGGTACCGCGGGAGCTAATCAGCGCGCTCCGTCTCTGGCGCCGGCGGGCGGCGAGGATCGCGTTCTGGCACGGCGGCGACGAGCCTCCGGCCATTCTCGAGCAGTCTGCAGCAGCGGCAGGATCTCTGGGCTTTGGCAGGTGGGCATCGGAAGGCTTCGCGTTCTTTTTTCTCGATAACAGCCTTCCGGAATTCGTATATAGTTCTCGCTCGCGTGGTCGGCTGAAGTGTTCCCTAGAATGGTTCCGGTTACCGACACCCGTGAGGGTGCCCCGAACTATGAAATATTATTTTTCTTATGTTTGGGGTTATCGGCCATCGCGGCTAAGACACCCATTGTCGAAGTGTGGCGCGCTGTTTGTATCTTTTATTTCGAAGGCTCTCGGCCCCTACGGGGCAACCCAAAATTTTGTCGTTTCATCGTCTCTTTTTCGTCTGCCAGTTTCGGTTACGTCGCACATATACCCGTATGTGATAATTGTGGTTACGGGCGTCTCCTTGGTGCAAACGCGTAAAACTCGTGAATCTTATTTTTGTTTCATAAAGGTATTCTCGGCCAGTACTTGGCGTGTGTTACGTGCACCCGCTGTGGAGGTGCGTCCCGTGTTTTTTTTTTGCATTCTTTTAATTCGAAGACTCTCGGCCCTTAAGGGGCAACCCACATTTTGCTTAATGCTTCGTCAGAATAGGGCTCGTTTTCTAGGGTTAATATCGCTCCGCAGTATTCAAGATATCCGTAGGGTTTATGGGTGGTTCAGTTCCGTTTGTTTTTTTTTGCGCATTAATACCGTGGAATCGTGGGGTTTGAATATTGAGTTTTAGCTGGACGGTGGCCCAGTCGTCTCTTGGCAGGGTTTCGCGGGGCACCGCGTATAAAGTCCCGCTCGAGTCTGTCACGAGGCAGTGTGTCTTGGAAGTCCTCGCTGAGTTCGTCGACGGGCAAGGCCTCTTAGAAAGTCCCGGGGAGGTCGTCCCCGGGCACCGTATTTGCGAAAAGTCCTTGTCGAGTTCGTCGCCAGGCGCCGCGTCCGAAAAGTCCTGGTTGAGTCCGTCGCAAGGCACCGGGATTAGGAAATCCCTGCCGTACCCCTGCCGAGGGACAACGTCTGGGACCTCGATTTACGTAGTCGTCGTTTTGAACCCCGTCCTCGTTGGTCGTGGCCGCCATCTTACATGGCCGAGTTTTAGCTTCGGTTTTGACTGCGCACGAATACCGCCCTCTCCCGTGCCGAGGGGATCTCGGGGCTGAGCATAGCGGGCACACCATCGCCTTGCGGCGCGCCTATAAATTCGGCATGCTTCGGCATGCCTGGCGCCCTTAATAACATCTTGCGCGTCGTAAGGTCTTGTGACCCCCGGGATGTGGTTGGTTGAGGTTTTATTGGTTGGCGTTGCGGTTGCGGGCGGTTGCGAACGACGACGACGGTTTGGGCATTTTCTGGGTCGGTTCGGATTTAGTTTTGTTTCGGAATTTTGGGGTTCGGTTTTTTGGGGGGTCACAATACGTTTAAAAATCATTTCCAATAAAGCAAGCTACGAACGCGTAAAAGAATGCGTAATCGAAGGCGTAATATAATCCTTTGATAAGGAAGCGCCAACATAGCGTTCCCATGTGCATACAATTTAACTTTATTGATTATTTCGTATTTTTAAATCAACCAATAAAAAGTAAAATACATGTAGATATTAATTTCCTAATTGTCAAAACTTTTCTATACGTTGATATATGACTATTTTTATTCTTATAACATTAAAATGCATCACCCAAAGAAATGATAAATAAACAATATATTTCTTATAACAAACGGGAAATTAATATTTCTATTGTTGGTAATGATCATTCATACAAAATAATTATTAATAATTGTATTAATATATATATATATATATATATATATATATATATATATATATATATATATAAAAGAAGGAAATCTTACAGCCATATCAACAAACAATCTCAGAAAATAATGTAAAATTATATTATTCATAATTTATAATCTCAGGAAAATTTAAGAATCAAATGCATCAATAATATTAGTATCATGACTAATAAAAAGTAATATTAAATTTAATTATTGTAAAGTTATACAAAAATTTATGAAACTATAATTGTAAATTATTAAATTTCAAAATTGTTCCGAATTTTTATATATCAAATATATGTAAAAAACGTTATATATCAAACAAATGTAAAATTCTTAAGCTTAGTCATTTTATTGAAATAACTTCAGAAAGCATTGCATGAATCCAGACGAGTTTTTGGCTTTGGAAGCAAATTGTTAGAGAAAATTAAAAAATATCTAATTGGGTCATCTACTGCCTTAAAATAATCATATTTCAGTAATATTTATTGACGAAGTGAATCAAAAAAATCTTTATTGAAGTATAATTGTTGTTTTCTGGTGTCATCCGTAAAGCACCATATACCTCTAAATATGGGCATGAATGCTTCGTTCAAACCTTGCAACGTATGTCCTTTCTCCTTTATAGAGTTGGATCTTATTACGTCAGCGGTGACGGTCTCGATACCATTCCTATAGCAGAGACGATGCAAGGATTAATAGCGATCCAGTGTTTGCTGCAGACTATTGTCCGCCCGGTTTATGTCTTGCCTTATACGCGAACAGCTGCCCGTCTCATTCAATTGACGACAAAATCCCAATTGTGCGCCAGCAAAATCCGCAAGGTTCGACAAACCCTTTATAGATCGCAAAACTGTTCCTTTATCGTCAACCTTACGGGCACAGAATATACACATGGCTTTTCAATGAAATAAAATATGCAACTATATAGAAAACATTTAACATTCTACATTTCTTCATATTTTCATCACAACGCCGAATTGCGCAAAAATTAAGAATAATCTTGCACATACAAAAGAAACAATTTTCTCTGAAAATTTGCTACCAGTTTGCAGCAAAATTTATTCGCAAAGGAAATACATAGAAAAATTGTGGAGAAAATTTCCGCCAACGATCTTGAATTTTTTTCTAGTATTTTTCCGTCATATTTCGGTAATTTTCCTTCAACTGCAAATGCGAGGAAAATGCGGAAAAGATGCAACGAAAACTGCTACAACTTTGAGGAAAAATTTGTTTTTTTTTCTCCGTAATTGTTTCTGCCTATGCAATTTTCGCGAAGGATCCTGAATTTTTTGGCGTACGTCGGTAATTTTCCTTGAATCGCAAACACGGAGAAAATGTGGAGAAATTGCAATGAAAATTTCGTATGCAAATCATCCTGAAAATTTCGTATGCAAATCATCCTGAAATTTTTTACTACGTTGCTCACAAATATCTCCATAATTTCTCCACATTATCCAATTGCATGGAACATTTTGAGAGCATGAAAAATCGTGGAAATTCTCAGCGAAATTTACTTCGAAATTTCTTCACTAAAAGAACACGAATTTCTTGACGATATCTTCATAACTACACAATGTTATTACGGTAAAAATGCGGAGAAATTACGGCAATTATACACTGTAAAAAATGTCATGAGATTTAATGTACATTTAATGTACACTAGTACATTAAATTTAACGTAACCATACATTAAATTAATATTTAGGTATATTTAAATGAAATTCAGTAGACGTTTCTGAAATGTGATTCTTAAGTGCATGAATTTTAAGAATTCTTTCAAGAAATTTCAATTCAGTAATGAAAAATTGATTTATCTACATTTTCGTGAAAATTAATGTTTATTTTGCATGAAATGTAATGGAGTTCTACATGAAATATACAGCAATTTAATATAGGAGGACGTTCAAATTGCATTAAATTTAATGCCTTTCTTTAATAAATTTGATTTATTCGGTCGGTTTAATATAAGTACTTTTATCAACAGTTTTCAATTAATATCTCTGTTATTTTCTATAATACCATCTATAGTAATTAAAATTGTTGTCGGAACGCGATGGTTAAGTGGTTAGCATGCTCGTCTCGTAAATTGAACGTTCTTTAGGTCGTAAGTTCGAATCTCCGTCCGGCAACTTTTTCTGATTATTTCCATTGCGGATAATTCAGGAAACCTTGCTGGGCGAAGTTACGAATTTGGGGCTGCTACCGACTTCAGTCGGTAGTTATCGACACCGTGAATGGTTTTTCCGTGGTCGACGCTTTGTCAATATTGTCTTGAATGAAAATAAGACAATGTTTGCGATGCGCCTGCTACGGCACAGGCCGCCGACTAACTGTTGACAGTGTCGATTATGTGCAGTATTTGAGATTGTTTACTTGTTTGTATTGTCCTGTGTGGGATTAGCCATAGATGGCATAAAGTTGGCAAGTAAATCTGACGAATGTAGTAATTAAAATTGTCCTTACAGACCCCGAATTTCGAAAAATCGTTTTAGTCACTTTTTATTTACGGGTTTTAGTGAAGATTCCTACCTTATCAGTCGAGCACTTTAGAACCCCCTTCACTAATGATTAAGTATTTTATGCAAATATTATTCATTACAAAGGCAAGAAATAAAACACCTGCGTAAAACGTGCATATAATATTTGTGTCAAATGCAGAAATTATTTCGGCTGGAACTGAATTATGTACATAGCATATATAATAAAGGTATAATATAAACTTGAATGGACTTTCATTGCATATTAGTGCAATGTATTCAAATTTTTATAGGGTGATAATAATTTCTTCGTCCTGGAGGCTTTACGGATAATAACCATCCTTCGTCATACGAAATTAGATAAGAGTGAGCGTAGCGTAGTGGTTAAGGCGTTAGCGTAGTAAGCGAAGGACCCGGGTTCGACTCCCCACCGGGCGAGCGTTTTTCTTATTTGTTTTCGAGCGTGACTGACTTATTTGCGATCGTTGTTATTTAAGCAAAAAAAGTAGCAAAAGATAATTAAACTTCATTTTCACATGAAATTACTTATAATCAATCGTATAATACATATAACAGAGAATTTACATAATTTAAAAAAAAATATGACGATAATTCTCAAAATTTGTTTCGTTTTTTTTAATTGGCGGGAAAATTTCCTATTAGGAATATTTTAAATATTGTTGCCAAAATATTCCTTCAGCAAATGTAATATTCTGGATACAAATTTCAATGTTGTGTGCATGCGACTGGAATTTAATGCCCATGTACATTAATTTTAATGTAGGGGAAACGTGGTAAGCTATAGCATAATATCATATCCTTTGATCAAGTCCCGCTAAACACCGGGACTATATATATGTGTATTGTTGCATGTCCAGATATTTAATTTTTGCATGTTCATATAAATTTTTGCCTATCATTTGCCTATTGTGACTATTGCCTTCATTCGGCCGATCGCGTCGATGGTTGTGCGCCCCTTTGGAAAGTCAAACTGGTTGTCGGAAAGACCTACCGGATCTTCAAGGCTGCTTCTAGTCTGGCACAGATAACCCTCTCATAAAGCTTCCCGGGGATGTCCAGCATGCAGAGAGGTCGGAACGAGGATGGATCGTCCGGGGGTTTGGTTCCCTTGGACAGAAGCACCAATCTCTGTTCCTTCCACTGCGCCGGGAAGCGTCCTTCTTTGATACAAGCGCTGAATGTCGATGTGAAGCTGGTCGGGGCATTCAGCGCTGCGATCTTCACTGCCATACCAGATACCCAATTCATTAGTAGTAGTAGGGTCTTACGGATGGAAATCTTCTCAGCAACCATCTTTAGTTCGCCTTCGGTAACGTCTGGCGGCTCGGCTGCACCAGCGATTGCCATCAGACCAGTCTCGATCAGCCGTTTCCGTTGTTCTGGGAATAGATGGCCGACGACTTTGTCAAGGAAGGATGGACAAGATGGTGCGTTGGGTCCCCTGGGCTTGATCTTGTTCATAACCGATTTATACGGTCGACCCCAGGTCCACGGTCCACGGTCCACCTCCTCACAAAAGCCCAGACAGCACTTTCTTTTTGCGGCCTTGATGGCAATCTTGAGACTCTTTCTCTTCCTTTCATAGTCCGCGGCAAGTTGGTAGTACCGGGGCTTATGAATTACTCTCTGGTGCAGCATTCGAGCCCGAAGGCACTCTCGACGAATAGCTGCGATGTCCTTGTTCCACCAGCAAACCGGCGCGGCGGTCGTCCGCGAGGATTTGTTTTCACAGCCATAGAGGCATCATACACGCTGTCAAGGCTCGGGTGTGGCATTGGGCTCTCTCCTCCGCTGTTCCCTCCACTTTCATCTGTTCCAAGCTGTAAAGGAACATCCCTCGATCGAAGGTGGCCGGTGCCCATCTCTCTGTCCTCAAACTTTGAGCCCTTCTTGCTGCTCTACCGGTCAGTTTGAGCTGGTACACCAAGGCTTGATGATCACTTTCCAGCACAACCCTTCCCCCATCAATTTTGGGTCGACGAAGGTCAGGTCGACTACGGAGGACTTGGCGGCCTTGGAGTAGGTCGGCTTTCACTCCGTGTTAGCGATCTCTAACTCCAGTAACGAGAAGGTCTCAATGAGGGCATATCCTCAATGGTTGGTCTTCGCACTACCCCATTCCGTCGCCCATGCATTGAAGTCCCCCCGATCACTAGTGGAAGTCGGGAGGTTCTTGCACTGGCGACGATGGCCTCCAGAGATCCTTCGAACTTGTCGATGGTAAGACTGGGAGGAAGGTTGTTGAGGATAAGGGTTAAATAGCACAAATAAATTTTTATTTTAAGCCTGAAAAGGCAACAATTTATTGAGAGAGTTTTCAATTTGAAATACACTCGCGATGGACACGAGGCGTCGTTTTCGGTATGGCGGATTTCGAGTTTAGCGTCCCTATCTAATTTGATTCACGCCGTTAACTCTAAGCTCGCGCGACCTTACTTATTAAGATAATAAAAATGTTCAGATCACCAATTGCAATATTTTAATGCTTGATTTGGATGCTTTTGAATCAGCGTATCGGCGCGGATATCAGAAGAGTCTCTCTTCGCTAGACGGAAGGAGCTTTCTTTCCAGACTAGGTAACTTTCGGAAGCGTCGGATTAAACAACAATTCAGAACATGAGTCGCCATCAATGTGTACATCACTCATACACTTCCGCGGTGACGACGAACGCCGAGTTTAAACAAGTGACGTCACGAAAGAAGAACCGCGAACTCCAAATATTGAGTTGTACTTTTCGCAGTCGAATAATTTTCGATTTCTAATTGGAACAACCGCTCGCCTCGTATTGGACGCTCCAATATGAATGAACCATCATTGATGAACTGCTCAATCAGACGCTTTAACAATTTTAGCACTCGTTGAATTACAAACAGTAGAACTTAACTTAAGGATTACAACGTATTTAAAACTATGGCGCCGCCCGCCCTGAGCAAATGATAAAACACGAGTTACTCGAGTGACAGAGTTGAACTGCCCGCCCTGATTCAAAAACTTACGACTCAGGGAAAGGTTCAGTCGGTAACTTACACAACTGTGTTACCGGTCGTTGATACGACGAACGCGCGGTTTTAACATCGATGACTTGGACCCGTTCATCCGAGCCAGGATATGTCCGAGTTACACGTGCCAATTCCCATTTCGAGGGCGCAAGAAGCGGATTCTTAACGATCACTATGTCGTTTAATTTATATTGTCGCGTGGCGTCCGCCATTTATGTCTCTGTTGCAGGGTATGCAAATAATCCTGTGACCAAATCCGCCAAAAGCCCTCAACCATATGACGAACACGCTGCCATCGAGATATACAATTTTCGGATTTGTTACGCACGGATGGCTCAGGTACGCCCACTAGTGGAGCACCGATCAGGAAATGGCCTGGAGTTAAGGCCAAAGAATCGGAAGGGTCATCAGTCATAGGCCAAATCGGCCTAGAGTTCAGGCAAGCCTCTACTTGAGTCAGGAACGTGGTCATCTCCTCATAAGAAAGGGTCTTGTCACCAATCACGCGGCGTAGGTGGTGTTTACAACTTTTGACCCCGGCCTCCCAGATTCCGCCATGGTGGGGAGCAGCAGGAGGTATACATTCCCATTTTACCTCATGGTTCTCCATATGTGCCAGTAACTTTGGATCGCTTTTCAATACACGAAAAGTATTGCGAAGTTCGCGATCAGCACCTAAAAATTGGTGCCGTTATCGCTCATAACGGTGCTAGGTAAGCCTCTTCTTGAAAGAAACCTCTTGAACGCAGCCAAAAACCTTTCAGAGCTATACCCTAGTACTAGCTCCAAATGGATTGCTCGGGTACACAGGCAGAAAAATACGGCAATGTAAGATTTATGATACTTTTGCCCACGGTCTACGACTGCAAGCACCTGGATGGGACCAGCGTAGTCCACGCCACAGTGGGTAAAGGGTCTTGAAGGAGTTACGCGACGCTCAGGCAGATTACCCATTAGTTGGGTAACGGGCGTCGCGCGAGCACGTGCACACGAGACACATTGGTTGATGGACGTTTTGACCATGATACGAGCCCGAAGAAGCCAGTATTGTTGACGGAGGACGCGTAACGTCAGCTGAAGCCCACCGTAAAGGCATAGCAAATGGGTATGTCGTATTACCAGATAGCTTATGCGATAAGGCGGCAGAATGATTGGGTGCGGCTCATCATATGATAGTGCCGAGTTACATAATCCCCCACCTACCTGTAAGATGCCAACCGAGTCAATGAAGGGATTTAGTGATGAAATGCGACTCCGAGAATGTAAAGATCGTGCCTGTGCGAGTTCTTGTAACTCATTGTGAAATGCAGAACGTTGTACACACTGAATCCAAAAGTTGCGAGCTTCTGCTATCTCTCTTGAAAATTGGTACTGTTTGGTCATGTGGGGCCTTCAGTGTCGAACGAAACGTAGAACGTACATGGTTACGCGCAAGAGTCGAGGCTATGACGAGATCTTTTCCGGAAGGTCTCACTCTTCACTGGGAACTTGCACATGTAACACTGTAGCACGCCGCGAGATTTCGTCATCAGTATTAACGATTGTGGGGTTTCTTGGCCACTCAGATGGTTCAAGCGATAACCATTTCGGCCCTGTCCACCATAATGGATGATCGACTAGTTCAGCACCGGATATCCCCCTAGAAGCTATGTCTGAGGGATTGTCGGCTCTGGGAACATGTCTCCATATTGCTGAGGGCAATCTGGTTTGGATATCTGACACCCGGTTAGCCACAAATGTCTTCCACCTTGAAGCGTGTTGGTTGAGCCAACTTAGAACCACCGTGGAGTCCGTCCAGTAATAGAGAGATACATTCTCGCCCAACAGTGTGTACGGAAGGGAAGTCATCAGCTTGGCGAGTAGGAACGTTCCGCAAAGTTCCAGACGGGGTATGCTCTACTTTCTAATTGGGGCTACCTTTGTTTTACTGATCAATAGTGAAACTACGGGAGGGTCCGGAGGATGAATCACGCGAATGTAAATAACGGCGGCGTACGCACGCTCCGATGCGTCGGCGAAACCGTGGAGGCCCCAGAGAGGACAAGCGCTACACTGGCCGGTCCACATAGGGATTGAAACATGAGACAGTTTTCTGAGGTGGCGACAGTAAGAATACCACTGAGACGCCAAATCGGCTGATAAGGGATCGTCCCAATCGCACTTCCGAAGCCATAATTCTTGCATGAGAATCTTGGCTCTGCTTACGACCGGGGCTACCCATCCCAAAGGATCGAAAAGCTTGGCTATCTCCGAGAGTACGCGACGTTTTGTTGGCGGAACCGTAGAATCAATTGTAACCTCGAACCGAAACGAGTCAGAGTCAGGATGCCAACTAACACCGAGCACCTTAGTACGTCCATCCTGATCAAGCGGGAGTATCACCGACGGGTCTGATGACGCGTTCGGTACATCTTTCAGCAGCACTGGGTCATTCGAAGCCCATTTTTTGAGGATGAAACCCCCTTTACCAATAAGAGCGACGAGATCGTCGCGCAGGTCACGCAAGGAATTAATGTCTTGGGAACCGAAGAATAAGTCATCTACGTAGGAATTCTTGTCGATGATATCGACGACGCTAGGGAATCTATCCTGCTCATCATGAGCAAGTTGTTTTAACACACGTATCGCTAGATACGGGGCGCTAGACGTACCGTAAGTCACGGTGGTCAAGTGATAATCTAAAATGATATGGGAGACAGGGTCTCTCCACACAACTCTCTGACAGTCTCTGTCTTCGGGATGCACTAATATCTGACGGAACATCTTCTCGATATCCGTTGTGTATACGTAGCGGTGTTGCCTCCAACGCATGATTATAGAGGGCAGATCGCTTTGTAGTTTAGGACCACAGAGCATGGTGGTCGTTAAGGCTGCTGCCGTCACTCGACTTTTGTGACGCGTTGAAAACGACCCTGATTTTGGTTGCCAAATCGTGCAGTTTAAAAACGGGATGGTGTGGTAAGTATACCGGAGGGTTTACCGAGGGAACGGATTTAGGTGGTACTCCCACCATGTGACCGAGATCGCGATACTCTGACATAAATGCGGTGTACTTTCTTTGTACATCCGGTTTTCGGGCTAATTGACCCTCGGATCTCTCGAGGAGTCGCAATGCCGCAAAGCGAGTGAAACCAATCTTCAACGGCGTCTCCTTTAATGGGAGCCTTACCATATAGCGTCCATCTAGTAGGCGTTCGTGAGTCGCGTTGAAGTGTTGCTCGCAGCGTAAATCGTCCTCGGAGAGAATAGGGCACGACGCGATTTCCTCAACTTCCCAAACCGTACGGAGAAGCGAGTCGAGATTAGAGGCAGTCTAGCAATGCAAACTCGACGTGCTCGTTCGCAGCGTTTAGGAATTTGGTGTAGGGCCTACTAACAGCCAGCCAAAAATCGATCAAAGCGCAGTGGGGGAACCTACCGGTCCTTGACGCAGTCCGTCAAGGAGAGTGTGCCCGTAAAGATCGACACCTATTAATAGATCGATAGGAGACGGATCTGAAGGATCGTAATCCGCCAATGTCAAACCTGCTAAATGCGGCCATTGGCCGGGTACTAGATGTGCAGTCGGCTTATAAGAGGTTAACTTGCTTAAAATTAGTGCTCGCACTGGAAACTTTGAACCCTTGCCATCGCGAGGTTCGATTGTAATATCGGTAGTGGCACGGACAATCCCTTGAGTCCGTGCCCCCACTCTTGTGATTGCTATGTTCGTTTTGGTCTTTTTTGCGCGCAATGCCTGCACGGCATGTTCCGAAATAAATGTAGATTCGAAACCCGAATCAAGTTACGCCCGAGCGCGGAAGGTCCGACCTTCAGGTGACTCAATAATTACCGTGGCAGTCGCGAGAAAAATAACACCATTGCTATTGGTGGTGTTACACGATCCACATGATTGAGAGCCTAAGGCCTCAGGATAGGTCGACGCAACGGCAGAGTGTCTTAGTCGCGACGATAATACGTCAACTTCGAAAGGAGCAGAACTAGATGTGGTATTTCCTAAAAAGGATGGAGCAGTTGAGTCGAATCTAGTTCCCGCGTGGTTTATCGACTGTACGATTGCACCTGAAGGCTCTTGATGCAACAACGTATGATGCATCCCCTTGCAACGCGCACATTTAAATCTGCTGCGACATTTCGAAATTGCGTGTCCGATTCGTAAACAATTAGCGCATCGATTATTCTCGCGTACGAAGTTCACTCGATTTTCGACTGTGAGATTTTTAAAAATAGAACAATGATACAGTTGGTGCTCACTGTTACATAGTACGCATTTTTCACGCGAATCAGTTGCGATAAATACGCGAGTCTGTTTTGACAGCTGGTTGGACTGCGACTGTTTGCTCGATTTATTCGACATTTTCATGGTCTCTGTCCAAGTCCCTGCCCATTTAATGGATTATAATCCTCGGATTCGTGCAGATGAAAACTCATCTAAGTCCTTATATGTAGGAAGTTCAGCAGAATTGCCGAGTTTGAATTCCCACTCTTTTCGCGATTGATTATCAAGTCGTCTGATAGTAATAAAAACGAGCAAGTCGTCCCACTCCAACACAGGTCGATTTAAATTTTTAAGAGCCGCGATCACGTCATTCGTTCGGTCGCGCAAAAACTGCAATTCAGATGCATTTTCCGATTTTATCGGCGAGAGATCAAATAAATCGGTTAAATACGCATTTACAATCGCGCGAGGATTATTGTATCGCGAATTAAGAGTTTCCCATGCGGTAGGATAATTAGCGTCCGTAATCGAAACATTCTTTAAGATCAATGCTGTGTCTCCAACTAATCTCGATTTCAAATGATGAAATCGTTCAATATTAGTAATCCTTTGGTTACTATGTACTAAAGAGTCAAAAATGTCCCGAAAATTAATCCAATCTGTATAAATTCCCGAGAATTTTGGTAAATTTATTCGCGGCAATGTAACGGCTTTATTTTGTAAAACCTCTTCCATAAAAGTGGAGTTATGTATTGGAGAAGCAACATTAGAGGTGGATGGAATTAACTTATCTAAGTACGTCGTCATGAAGTCCGAAGCTTCTAAGTATGTCTCCTCAGCAGCGTAAAATCGGCATTCAGTAAAGTACGGCTCAGAATTGCGATCTTCGTCCAGAACCAATTTTTCTAGTTGAACGTTGATTTCCATACATCGTTCCCAATAGTTACTCAAATTTGTAAGTCGGCTACGGACAATGCCAGCAGTCAGGTTCTTGGCGCCAATCTTCTTAAAATTTTCCACAGCGCGTTCCAATAGACCGATGAGTTGCTTCTGCTGGACCAGCGCAGATTCGTACGTGTCACTCATATTGGACAATATAACACATATAAAACACAGCTTCAAAATTGACGTTCGAAAGTTAATTTCAAAACGTGCGCGCCGTCGATCGATGGCGTCGATTTCGTGCAGTGTCCACTTATGCCTTTTGTGATTCAACGTGTCGCGGGGATTTGTAAGATTTCCCACTTCAGGAGGGAGAGAGCGGCCGGCGACGACACTGACTTGCCGTGGACCCTCCTTGACGAGGCGCGTAGAGGGGTGAGAGGGCTACCTCAAGCGTCCTGGAGAATTCCAATATAGCACACTCCCGCGCTTGATGGTGTGCATATAGCGTTAAATGTATGCACACGTACACTGGCGGACTGGAAGGGGAAAATCCTCTTCTTGAGCGCGAAATTGCTTGGACAATTGACGGATTTTTGTTGTTTAATATAAAACAATATTCCTTATATGCACTTTTTCCACGGCACTCTCTCACCTTCACACTTAGTTTTTAATAATTTCTTGGCCAGTATCCGGCTCGAAGGACCAATTTTTTGTTGAGGATAAGGGTTAAATAGCACAAATAAATTTTTATTTTGAGCCTGAAAATGCAACAATTTATTGAGAGAGTTTTCAATTTGAAATACACTCGCGAGGGACACGAGGCGTCGTTTTCTGTATAGCGGATTTTGAGTTTAGCGTCCCTATCTAATTTGATTCACGCCGTTAACTCTAAGCTCGCGCGAACTTACTTATTAAGATAATAAAAATTTTCAGATCACCAATTGCAATATTTTAATGCTTGATTTGGATGCTTTTGAATCAGACTATCGGCGCGGATATCAGAAGAGTCTCTCTTCGCTAGACGGAAGGAGCTTTCTTTCCAGACTAAGTAACTTTCGGAAGCGTCGGATTGAACAACAATTCAGAACATGAATCGCTATCAATGTGTACATCACTCATACACTTCCGCGGTGACGACGAACGCCGAGTTTAACAAGTTAAACAAGTGACGTCACGAAAGAAGAACTGCGAACTCCAAATATTAAGTTGTACTTTTCGCAGTCGAATAATTTTCGATTTCTAATTGGAACAGAGGTAGCAAATGTATAGTCTTATACCAGCCACCTCCATCCAGATGAAGCTGTGAAGGAGTTCGGCCATCTTATTGGATATGTGGAGATTCTCGCACATCCAGATGGCCGCCTTGCTGGTGGAATCATTCGTTCAACTCGGTTCACAAAGATCCCGGTATGCCTCGTTGATGACGGCGATATCGGCCTTCTCCTCCTTGACCAGATTGAACAGCAAGTCCTGGGCCACCGCACAGGAATTGATTGTTCGGTAATCCGCCCTCTTGTGTAGACTGATGTTTAGCCGCACAGTCCACAATCTTGCGGCCCTCTTGACCACACCGGAAGCACTGCGCCTAGCAATCGACCGCGCTCTCACAATCCCTTGCCAGATATCCGCTCTCGTGGCACCTGTAGCAGCGCGGGGATCTTTCACGCAGTCGACCCGGCATTTAACCCATCCAATTTTCAGCTTCCCCTTTTGCAGCAGTATGTTCACCACTGCGACGGGAAGCAAGATATTGGCCGCCTGGGTTCTGCTTTATGCTCCCCTGAGCTTGATATTCTCAGGGGTCACTGCTCCCGGTGAAGTCATCTAACTGATGGCCTGTGCCTCCTCCTCCCTAGTTGTGGCCTCGTCCATGTCCTTGATGGTGATGACTTCCTTGTGGGATAGTGTCTGTACGACAGATGTCCCTTTTAGGATGGACGTGGCCGCTACTTGGAGGTCTTGGGCGCACACGCCAGGCATCGTAAGCTCTAGGAGCAGTTCGCCTGCTTTCATCCGTCTGATGGCGGTCACCCTTTCTCCTAAAGTTCGCAGTTCTGGTGCTGCTTTTATTACTTTCAGGATGTCGACATATGACCCACCGTCTGCTGCCTTGATCTTGATGGCATCAGGGCGGAGGGGTCGGAGGGCGACCGTTGATTCCGGCTTCCCGCTGTGTCGTTTGCCGACATCCTTTCCCTGTTGCTGCTGCTGTTGCGGCCGTTGTTCTGCAGCTGCTGGTGATGGTACGGGGCGTTCCTCTTCTTCTATCCTGACCCGTTTTGTCGCTGGCAACATCATGGGCGAGGTTCCTTTACGCTCTGGAAGTTCTGGGGGCTTGCGGAGCAGGGGCGACGTTTGGCTCGCCCCGTCCTTGCAGGCGATGCACGCCTACGAAGCCCCCGAGCTTTCTCGTGCCTTGGCGTAATGGCTAAAGGCACGCAGTGTGCCTCTAGCCATATTCTTGAGCTCCTTGTGGAGATTTTTCTTTTCCTGGATAAATTCCACAAGGAGCTGAAGTTTCTCTTCACGGCACTCGAAGCTTACAGACTCGTGCGTCTTTCCTGACAGAATGTCACTTGTAACATTTAATGCTGTTGGGGCCGAGTGACCAACCCCAACAACACTGCGGTTGCCTGATAACGACGCCGGAGAGCCCGCTTGCGCACTCACACCCGACGCCGGTACTGGGGATTCGAACCCTGCACTGTAAGCTTTTATCTGCAGCTGATCTTCCATAGTTGGTTTATTGTTCATTGTTCAGGGTTCCTTCTTTGGATCGCGTCGGATATTTTATTTCTCCGATACCCTTCACCAGCATTCCCCGATCCGCCACCTGGGGACACGCCCGTTAGAAGGAACCAGCAAGACTTCGGCGGGTGTGTGTGTGTGTGTGTGTGTGTGTGTGTGTGTGTGTGTGTGTGTGTGTGTGTGTGTGTACACATATATAGAGAGAGAAATATCCTCAAACTTTTGTCTGAAATATTTTTCCTGAAAATGCACTCCCGCTGAATTTATTCGCAATTCCGAGAGCTTTAAGTTTGACCTTGAAATGACCTTGCCGGAAAAATCGACCATTCGGACGCAAAATTTTCCGCTCTTTCAGAATCCATGAAAAAAATAGGGGTTCCCATTTAAAAAAACAAACTTGATCTTTAAATAACCTTCAATGCTGAGATATTTAATCCTTCCGGAACTTTTTCCCATCACTGTATATGTGTTATAGTTAATTATTAATTTTTGGTTTATAATATTCCTTTAGTTTACAAATGAGTCTAGTTACGTCAGTAGTTAAGGTTCTAATATTCAGAGGCAGCGCGTTAAAAATACTCACCACAAAGTACAACAATGCCCCTTTGAATTTAGAAGTTGAATTACGAAGATAATAGAAAGCAGAAGAAATCGCTCTTCTATAATTTGCATTGTTGTTTCCTAACGTACGAAAACTATTGAAAAGTGAATTGACCAAATATACTGATTTTTGATCTTAAGCAACCTACAAATGAACGTGAAGATTTCTACGTCCAGCTAATCTTGCATCTTTAACCAGCCAGATCTCAAAATGGCTTGCGAAATATGGTCAAATTTCCTTATTCCATATACATACCATACGCAAGAATTCTGCGCTGCTTGTATTGTAACCCAGTTTTTATTCGCAATGCACGAGCCATATACGGTGAGATTATACATCAGATGTGAAAGAACTAGGTATTCTGTTACTTATAATTTTGTATTATATGATCGCTCCCGTCATACAAATACATGAATTAACGATACTCCAAGGACAATTGGTTGCTTAATTCCAGGACGGTCCTGGAAATTTTCACTGATTTGACGCTAGTTCCAGGACAAATTCATGATTCATAGCCAAATGAAATATTAAGGCATAACCCAGCGTAGGTGAGGTTCTGAGGGGATAGGTTAGGATATTTGGGGGGGGGGGGGTCTGTAAATGTAAATATGTTTTCTGTCATTTTGCGGACGAAATTTTCTGTTGATTGGTCATTTTGAGGACTTTTGGTCATTTCGTGGACGGTTCGCGAAAAGGTTTTACGTTTTCCTACCATTTCGCGGACTTTATTTTATACAGATCTGTAGTTTCGCGAACCCTTTGTTCTTTTTATGGAGATATCACATTCAGGGTGGTTGTCACGCCTCGGAGTAGTAGGCAGTGTTTGGTAGCGGTTGGATTAGGCTAGTGGGTCTGGCCAGCTACAATCTGTTCGTTTAGGCGAAACGGTGCTGATATTTTAGTAAAAAGTCCGCAAAATGATCCATCTATATATTAGTTTGTATATTATACACTAGACCGGAGTGAAAAACAAAACTCTTTTCGAATCGAAACGTAATAGTGCGGAAAAGTTGCCATTTTTCATTGCGAATTCAGGGAAAAAAAGTTTTTTGAAATCGGGCAACATCTTCCGTTCGCGCATCGCAGTCAAAGTTTATGAATTTAATTCGAAATTGAGCGGATTTAAGAAAAATCGTACATCATCATTTAATCATTGTAAATAATGTCTGATCAAGCTCATTTTATGTGGATAGGATAAAGGATAAAGGATTTGGAATTGTCTCCCGCTTTACTAACTTAGATGCCACGTTCGCGGGTCGGCTCTCGGGTGGAGAGGTATAGGATGGACAACACATAGACATTATACATGACGGAACAGGACAACACAACACCCACCCAGAGCCAGTCCCCCCCCCCCCCCCCCCAATATCGGTACCACCATCAGATTCGGCGGTCTGTGCCTTAGCGAGTACGCCGCGGGGCTTATCCCCTCTTTATCCGAGATAAGACCCACGACGTACCGACCGCAGATAAGACGCTGACGGTACCGATAACTGCCGACGGAGGTCGGCAGCGGTCCCAAATTCGTACCTTCGCCCATCAAAGTTCCCCGGTTATTCCACACTGGACATAAGCAGAGAAAATTGCACGGACGGGGATTCGAACTCGGGACCTTCGCGACGTTCAGTTCGGGCGGACTAAGACTGACGCCTTAGCCCGCACGACCATCACGCCGGCATTCATTTTAAGTGTTTAGCATGATTTTATGGTACATTATGATAAACAATGATTTCCTCCCTCCCTCTCTCTTTTCACCGCGGGGGGGGGGGGGTCAATTTTTAGTTAAAAATGATAAAAAATGTAGTTGGCGAAAATAAGTGTGAACGTTGATTTATCTATCTGAGTTTTTGTGTGGTGTCTATCACACATAATATAGATAGATGCCTAACTTTGTGGTCCAATTGGAAACAAGTACCACCCCCCCCCCTCCCTCCTTCTGTGCAGCTCCTCGCCCGCCCTTTTTTGGACGACTCGGAACTCACCACGGGAAGGTGGCTGCACTGCGAGTTCCATCCCTACTCTTCCCACCCAGTCAGTTATAAATTGTTGAAGACAATTATTTAGCAATAGCGAACTCTGCTTTAGCATCAAATTTAGGCATCACGGCACGAGAGGCGAGGGTTGCCCTTATGAACCCATCACGTCTCTCATGCTCATATACTTTTGAGGCGGCTTGTGTTACTAATTTAACGCAGCGCCCCACGGCCTGAGTGAGACATGGAATATCTGACAAATTTATATTTAATTTTGGTTTCTCCTTACGAATTATTAATTGTGCAATTGTGTCTGAAGAAAAACTTGCCAAAAGAGGGGGACAAGTAACTTTTGTTTCTGACCAATTTATTAATTCGTAATATTCATTACATTCAAAATTAATTTTGGGAACCAACAAATTTCTAACATTTTTGCCTTTTACGGGAACTTTTTTAGTTTTTAGCACTCGCGTAAGTCCGAGCTCTCGGACATGTTCTCTGTCATCAACCACCATCGAAAGAAGAATGTTTTCTGGATGGGCAAAGAAGGCATTTGTTTGGATGACTTTATGAACCACGTCTTGGACTTTCGAAGGTAAGTTTCTGCATTTTTTAATACACTCTAAAATATGTTTAGGTCCTTCAACTATTGAAGATTTTGTTTTGATTTCGAACCACATAGGAACGTATACTGTAAGAATGTACTTTATAATCTGAATGAGGTTTTCAGATGGCTTTTGCAGGGAAACGTACAACCTCAGAAACCTGTTTGCAGTTGTCAACCACCGCGAGTGTGATATTGGTCCTGGATCACGATTTTCTAGGTCTTTGGAGCAAGATCCACCATCAATGGCAATGACAATGTCATGTAAGTATCTTTGATCTTTACTTAGGTTTTCATAATCAACTATTTCTGGAAGAGAGCATTCAATTTTTTGAAAAGCAACGACAGGTAGAGACTCGCAATGAACGAACTGTTTACCGAGAGGACCATTAAAAGACTGAGGCCCAGAGGTTTTCCCATCAAGTGCTTCCACAAGATGCCGTAGAGATAGCTCATTGAAATGGAGGAGACAGATAGCTCATTGCACTGGTCTTTGAAGATGCATTTCTATATATTTAATTGCTCCGTTTTTTCAACCTGTATTTGTTGAAGTGCCATCAGAACCAATCACTACAATGTTTGACGTATCTATTCCATTCTCTTCAAAATGATATACAATGCAGAACGCTGTATCTTTTCCAGTTTTAGAGGTAGGCACTAAATGGCATATATACTTCGATCCTGGTTCCTCAATTACTGAAATATGTTCTTCTTTTCTAACAGTTTGGTGTCGTTTGCATCCTTTTTCAATCAATACTAACGTGTCGTCCATTCTTCCATCGAAGTACACGCACATCAGATCATTAATTTGTCCCGTTACCTTATCAGATGTAATCAATTTCGCTCGACTATTTTCTTTCTCTCTTCTAATTTTACTTCTGTCGATGATAAGTAAGAGATTTATTACTATCTGTAACGAGACCTAGGTCTTTAAGTACGCTAGAAGTAATAGCAGCTATTGTTCTGTCAGACACGCCAAAACGATCACTTGTCAAAACAGTTGCTGGAAGTGATAAGCGCGTCTGTTTAGTCTTCAGACAATCTGCTTGGGAAGATGAAAAGCGCGGGAACTGAAAATCGGGATCATCCTCATCATTATTATTTTCAAAAGTTGTCTCTGTTTCAGGATCAATATTGCAAAAAGAGGGTCCAGGTAAGCTGGTTTGTTTTGGCTGACGAGCTTTTCTTTGTAATCGTAGTGTAAGCTTTTGACTTTCCTTTGCATCAATCGGCCCGATCTTACCTAGTCTGAGGTGTCTTTGTGCGTAGAGAAATTTTATTTCTAATGGAGGAACTTTTCTTTCTTTAGGGCAAGTGCAGGCGACAAGTATCGGGTTGAGACAACTGCACGTGTCAAAGCTTTTTTGGCAAGAACAATGCAACGTCATCTCACATTTGCAAGATGATATATCAAATAAAGAATTTGATCATTGTTCAATAAAATCATTGTATTTTTTCGGTTTCTCAGCCGTATCTTCGTCCCTTGAATAAGATTTACGAAGTGCATAATATTGATCGTGCAGCTTCTTGATCTTTTGAACGACTCTTGTATGAGAAACGAATGGAATCGAAGCTTTGGAATAGGGAGACTCAATCTCGCAAGCTACAGTGTCTGCCACAGCTGCGAACCCCAATTTTTGACCAGATCTGGCAGCAGTGGATTCTACCGTCATATCGAATCTCACTTGCTGCCAATATTTGATAACATCGGCATTAGTGGGAAGGACCGATGGCAGCAGTGACTTTGGTGCGCCAAAAAATGGGCAGTGTACGACGTTACGCGTAACTGACATGACACATGTAAAGTCTACAACCTTATAAAAGGAATTAGGAAAATGTATGGGCTACGGAACTCAAAAAGTCTCCGGTAAAGCAACTCAGCGAATAAATGTCAGCATATAAAATTCATGATATAATATCAGTACTTGGCACCTACCCGTCTTATAACCAAATGAAAATCCATTTCTTTAACGGGAGCCGTGGGCGCCGTAGATATTACGGCGATCTTTACGACGCCGCCTAGCGGCTCAAATCTTAACTATATTCGTGAAGAAATTGAGAGAAGTGCTCTCATCGCATATGCATGCTGTATGTACAACCACCTTTCGGTGGTGAGTTTTGAGCTGTCTGAAGACGAGCTGCGAAGAGCCGCACGGAGCTTGATCAGATATCATAAACTTTGACTGCGATGCGCGAACGGAAGATGTCCGATTTCAAAAAACTTTTTTTCCCTGAATTCGCAATGAAAAATGGCAACTTTTCCGCACTATTAAAATTCGATTCGAAAAGAGTTTTGTTTTTCACTCCGGTCTATTATATACCTAGAACAAAGGGTCCGCGGAATGATCGGAAAACGTATTTGTGTATATATATATTTGGGCATTCCACGGGCATTCCACGTCAACCGGATCACTTGGCTGGCCAAAATTCATTACCGCCAAAAAAATTGTTTCAGGGCTTAAAATTTAGCTCAGTATATCTACTGTTAATTTCCGTGTGGTATTTTTGACAATTCAAAATGGCGGCTCCAATACGGTGCTTAAAAAGACCGCACTTTCGAAAACGAGAGTAAAAACCTTTCATACAGTCTTTTGTGCCTAAGAAAAATACCATTTTAGAATTTAGTTCTATGTTATTGGATGCTCCAATTACGAATCTCGTATCAGAATTTTGAAATTCAAAATGGCGGATCCAATATGGCGGATGAATTTGTAAAAAGTGATCGGATGTTGCTGAAACTTATTTCTCGGGGGTTTTCGGGGTCGCAGAATACGATTCTGAACTTAGATTTTAAAGATTCAAAATGGCGGATCCAATACGGCGGATGAATTTTTAAGAAGTGAACGGATGTTGCTGAAACTTGTTTCTCGGGGGTTTTCAGGGTCACAGAATACGATTCTGAACTTAGATTTTAAAGATTCAAATTGGTGGATCTAATATGGCGGATGAATTTTTGAAAAGTGATTGGGCGTTGTTGAAACTTCTGAAGATTCTTATTTGGAATATGCCAAATCTTCAGTCAATTCGTTCGAATGTGCGGCATCAATTAAGCTTTTAAAATTTTGTGGTATGACGCAGACGCAGATGTTGTTCGGCCTGAAGACTAGCACGCGTTGCTTCCCTTTTTAAAGTCGCGCCGATACCATCGCATGCTTATTTTCCATGCGCTGTCGCATGAAAATGCCATTCAGCTTCAATGCCGAAATCGATTTTGTGATGCATGAGATTACTCATTTGGAATCTATTTTTATAATGTTGTACCGCACCATCGGTAACATAAATTACATGTTGTACGCGTGGGCACACTTTTTTTATTTCAGGAATAATAGTTTGTTGCATTACATACACGGCAGATGTATCATGAGTCAAACTGTTTGATAATAATATATTACTAAAATGGATTATTGTACCTTCTGATTTGTAGTAGAAAACGACAGGATGAACCGTACATTGGTCGTTGTAACGAAACCCTTGTGCTGCATTTTGTACAACGAATGCGAAGTTTTTCGAGAAATCACTGTGAACTCAGTCGATTCGCAGATGGGGCTGTCAACAGCAGCGCAAATTAAGTACCAAAATTATCGGGATTCTGCTTAGTCCTCGAATTAAAAAAAAAATAAGGGAATAATCTTTTTCACTTTCATAAATCCAACACATCAACGACTCTTGTTATCTTTGTTATTCATTAAACTAAAGATAAAAGATCGATGTCGTGATAGTTAGGATGTACATTTCGCACTCACAACTGTAAAAAAGTAATATGCAATGCACATTACACCCATGTGGGACACCTGTATCTAGATATATTACATCGATATTAGTACTTGATATCAGGCTTCCTTTTGACCTAATGAAAATCCATTTCTACTGTGGGAGCTGCGTTTACAGACGCGCAGAGCCGCGAATATTGCAACGGCACCTAGCAGCAATAAGCCTTCCACCCATTTGGGCCTTAATGGGGTAAGCTGACGATAGGTGGCATTGCGATTTCCGCGGTTCGATTTTGCTCCCGTTATAGAAACGTAACTTCATTTGGTATAATAGAAGACTTGAAGGAATATGTCAATACTTTATATCTTATATGTTACATCTGTTTCTTTTGCAGTATAAAACGCATATAAATATTTTTAAATAAAATATTGCAGTATATTGGTGACGCTTGCTATTTGCTACAAGTATTGATTCAAATATTACCTATTAGTGTATAACTTGTATTATCGTTGTGTTTATTACTTACCATGGCGGGGGTTTCCGATCATAGTGGTAGATCAAATACAGTAATTCGCACAGACAGATGCATAAATCCATTGCTGGAACGTGGTCATATAGGTAAAGTGTTACGAGAAGTTTCGGAAAATATTTTATTAATGTTTCCGCACTTACCGCAGAAAGCTAGAATTTGCAAAGATTGTAGAAAAAAATTGCCGAAAAAGAAAAAACACTTTGTACAACCGCTAATGAACCTGAAGATGTTCCCGATTCAGAAAAAACATAGACACACCCTCAAATAAAAGAACCCGTTTATCTAGAGAGGCTGAGTTAGAAGCACTTTTACATGGTCTGAAAGATAAATTTTCGAGTTTGCCTGAAAATGATCCCTTACGCTTGACTATTTTAACAATGCCTCCACAATGCTGGAGTATACGTGACATAGCTTTAGAATTTGGAACATCCTATCGAACTGCAAAGAATGGTCGTGATTTGAGAAACGAACTGGGCATGTTGGCAGTACCTCGTCCAAAACAAGGAAAGACCATACCTACACAGACAATTAAAAAAGTAATTGAATTTTATGAAAACGATAGTAACAGCCGAATTCTGCCGCACAAAAATGACTGCATATCAGTGAGAGTTAATGGACACAAGCAAACATTTCAAAAACGGTTATTACTCAGTGACGTGAATAAACTGCATGAACTATTTAAAATAGAGAATCCTGAATTTCCAATTGGCTTAAGTAAGTTCTTTGCAGCACATGGCAATCCACTGACAGATGTGCATTGATAAAAGAATGTTTTTCAATCGATACTTATGTTGACAGACTGTGCTCTAGATTGCCTGAATTCGTATTGCACCACTTTATTTCTAAAGCGAACCTTCAATACGGTGAATTATTAGTTCACAGTGATTTCTGCGAAAACTTCGCATTCGTTGTACAAAATGCAGCACAAGGGTTTCATTACAACAACGACCAATGTACGGTTCATCCTGTCGTTTTCTATTACAAATCAGAAGGTACAATAATCCATTGTAGTAATATATTATTATCAAACAGCTTGACTCATGATACATCTGCCGTGTATGTAATGCAACAAACTATTATTCCTGAAATAAAAAAAGTGTGCCCACGCGTACAACATGTAATTTATGTTACCGATGGTGCGGTACAACATTATAAAAATAGATTCCAAATGAGTAATCTCATGTATCACAAAATCGATTTCGGCATTGAAGCTGAATGGCATTTTCATGCGACAGCGCATGGAAAAGGAGCATGCCACGGTATCGGCGCGACTTTAAAAAGGGAAGCAACGCGTGCCAGTCTTCAGGCCGAAGGAATTTCAGCAATTTTGAACGCAGAAGCTCTATATATCTGGGCAAAAAATAAGTTCAAAAATATTCAATTTTTCTACTATACTAAAAAAACACACGAGAAAGCTCAGAGATTTCTAAATAAGAGATTTACAGTTGCCCCAGCCATGCCAAATTCGAATGTCACATGCATTCTTACCAGATTCAAGTAAGATATTGAATGTTATGACATACTCAAGTGCTATTAATCCCACTAGTAAAGTTCAGTACTGAAGTTAATGACAATTTTTAAATTTAAAATGACGTTATATTCTTAATATTGATATTGCTATTATTTCTACCATTATTGACTGCTATTAAATATTTAAGAAATCCAGAAATGATTTTTATTGTAAACCTTTAGCAGACGGGTTTTTCAGAGCTTATGACAATGTTCGATTACTTTTTCCTTTTTTAAATTATATGATTAATATGATTCTTCCTTTTGTGAGAGGCAAGGGGACTCACTTCCAAAAAGCACCCCAATTCGTGAGAGGCAAGGGGACTCACTTTCAAAAAGCACCCCAATTCGTGGGAGGCTAGGGGACTCACTTTCAAAAAGCACCCCAATGGGATGAGAACCCTATCACGTCCGCGTCGTTCATTCTGGGTCATGCTAAGAAGGGCATGATTTTTAGATGCATCTGCATCGAAAACGAAACTCGCTTCGAATTGACGATACAAAATCAACATCACTTCAAGAGCTGCGGGAAATGTCGGAAGAGAAACACGACAATCTAACTTTACGGGTAATAGTGCCTCCTGGCGATGTCAACAGCTGTTACATATACGGTTCAGAGGTCGTAACTTCTTAAATCCGAAGGTTGCAATAATTCATTAAACGACTTGTGTTCATACTCATATTATAACACTATACCCCTACTAGAGGTAAGCTATTCTATGTTTAACCGATTTTCGACATTATTTTGGTACTATACAATTTTTAATTTAGCTTTGTCATCCACCAGATTCGTATTGTACGACCCCAAAACTCCCCGAGGAACAAGTTTCAACCACGCCCAATCACTTTTTAAAAATTCATCCGCCACATTGGATCCGCCAATTTGAATCTTTAAAATTTAAGTTCAGAATCGTATTCTGCGACCCCAAAAACCCACAGAGAAACAAGTTTCAGCAACATCCGATCACTTTTTAAAAATTCATTGGCCATATTGGATCCGCCATTTTGAATTTTTAAAATCTAACATCAGAATCGTATTCTGCGACCCCGAGAACCCCCGAGAAACAAGTTTCAGCAACATCCGATCACTTTTTACAAATTCATCCGCCATATTGGATCCGCCATTTTGAATTTCAAAATTCTGATACGAGATTCGTAATTGGAGCATCCAATAACAAAGAACTAAATTTCAAAATGGTATTTTTCTTGGGCACAAAAAACTGTATGAAAGGTTTTTGCTCTCGTTTTCAAAAGTGTGGTCTTTTTAAGCACCGTATTGGAGCAGCCATTTTGAATTTTCAAAAATACCACACGGAAATTAAAAGTAGATATACTGAGCTAAATTTTAAGCCCTGAAACAATTTTTTTGGCGGTAATGAATTTTGGCCAGCCAAGTGATCCGGTTGACGTGGAATGCCCGATATATATATATATATACACAGGGTGATCCAAAAGTCCCGGAACAGCAAAATATCTCAGCGGGAGTGCATTTGCGAGGAAAAAGTTTCAGGATTTTTCCCTGGCTATTTAATGGCGATATTGAATTTGACCTTGAACATGACCTTGAAGGTTATTTCAAGGTCAAGTTAATTTTTTTAAATGGGAACCCCTATTTTTTTTCATGGATTCTGAAAGAGCGGGAAATTCTACGTCCTAGTATGATATGATCGATTTTTCCGGCAAGGTCATTTCAAGGTGAAACTTAAAACTCCCGTAACGGCGAAATATCTCAGAGGGTGTGCATTTCTTTGGAAATTGTTTCAGACAAAAGTTTAAGGATTTTTCCTGGGATATTTAATGGTAGCACAGAATTTGACCTTGAACATGACCTTGAAGGTTATTTCAAGGTCAAGTTAATTTTTTTAAATGGGAACCCCTATTTTTTTTCATGAATTCTGAAATAGCGGGAAATTCTACGTCCGAGTATGATATGATCGATTTTTCCGGCAAGGTCATTTCAAGGTGAAACTTAAAACTCCCGTAACGGCGAAATATCTCAGAGGGTGTGCATTTCTTTGGAAATTGTTTCAGACAAAAGTTTAAGGATTTTTCCTGGGATATGTAATGGTAGCACAGAGTTTGACCTTGAACATGACGTTGAAGGTTATATCAAGGTCAAGTTAATTTTTTTAAATGGGAACCCCTATTTTTTTTCATGAATTCTGAAAGAGCGGGAAATTCTACGTCCGAGTATGATATGATCGATTTTTCCGGCAAGGTCATTTCAAGGTGAAACTTAAAACTCCCGTAACGGCGAAATATCTCAGAGGGTGTGCATTTCTTTGGAAATTGTTTCAGACAAAAGTTTAAGGATTTTTCCTGGGATATTTAATGGTAGCACAGAATTTGACCTTGAACATGACCTTGAAGGTTATTTCAAGGTCAAGTTAATTTTTTTAAATGGGAACCCCTATTTTTTTTCATGGATTCTGAAAGAGCGGGAAATTCTACGTCCTAGTATGATATGATCGATTTTTCCGGCAAGGTCATTTCAAGGTGAAACTTAAAACTCCCGTAACGGCGAAATATCTCAGAGGGTGTGCATTTCTTTGGAAATTGTTTCAGACAAAAGTTTAAGGATTTTTCCTGGGATATTTAATGGTAGCACAGAATTTGACCTTGAACATGACCTTGAAGGTTATTTCAAGGTCAAGTTAATTTTTTTAAATGGGAACCCCTATTTTTTTTCATGAATTCTGAAAGAGCGGGAAATTCTACGTCCGAGTATGATATGATCGATTTTTCCGGCAAGGTCATTTCAAGGTGAAACTTAAAACTCCCGTAACGGCGAAATATCTCAGAGGGTGTGCATTTCTTTGGAAATTGTTTCAGACAAAAGTTTAAGGATTTTTCCTGGGATATTTAATGGTAGCACAGAATTTGACCTTGAACATGACCTTGAAGGTTATTTCAAGGTCAAGTTAATTTTTTTAAATGGGAACCCCTATTTTTTTTCATGAATTCTGAAAGAGCGGGAAATTCTACGTCCGAGTATGATATGATCGATTTTTCCGGCAAGGTCATTTCAAGGTGAAACTTAAAACTCCCGTAACGGCGAAATATCTCAGAGGGTGTGCATTTCTTTGGAAATTGTTTCAGACAAAAGTTTAAGGATTTTTCCTGGGATATTTAATGGTAGCACAGAATTTGACCTTGAACATGACCTTGAAGGTTATTTCAAGGTCAAGTTAATTTTTTTAAATGGGAACCCCTATTTTTTTTCATGGATTCTGAAAGAGCGGGAAATTCTACGTCCTAGTATGATATGATCGATTTTTCCGGCAAGGTCATTTCAAGGTGAAACTTAAAACTCCCGTAACGGCGAAATATCTCAGAGGGTGTGCATTTCTTTGGAAATTGTTTCAGACAAAAGTTTAAGGATTTTTCCTGGGATATTTAATGGTAGCACAGAATTTGACCTTGAACATGACCTTGAAGGTTATTTCAAGGTCAAGTTAATTTTTTTAAATGGGAACCCCTATTTTTTTTCATGAATTCTGAAAGAGCGGGAAATTCTACGTCCGAGTATGATATGATCGATTTTTCCGGCAAGGTCATTTCAAGGTGAAACTTAAAACTCCCGTAACGGCGAAATATCTCAGAGGGTGTGCATTTCTTTGGAAATTGTTTCAGACAAAAGTTTAAGGATTTTTCCTGGGATATTTAATGGTAGCACAGAATTTGACCTTGAACATGACCTTGAAGGTTATTTCAAGGTCAAGTTAATTTTTTTAAATGGGAACCCCTATTTTTTTTCATGGATTCTGAAAGAGCGGGAAATTCTACGTCCGAGTATGATATGATCGATTTTTCCGGCAAGGTCATTTCAAGGTGAAACTTAAAACTCCCGGAACAGCGAATTAACTCAGCAAGAGGCACCATTGAATTTAACCTTGAAAATTACCTTGAGGCTTATTCTAAGCTCAAGCCTATTTTTTTTTAATTGGAACCCCGTTTTATTTTCGTAATGTTTCCAGAGTTTCCAGAGTGCAATGCATTATCATTGTTCCCGGATAAAAATATACATTTTTTTTTTACATCCGATACGTTTATAAATACCGTATGTATGGGTAACATTTTTACATTGTTTCCAATGCTACCGCCGGCTTTAGCATTACCCAAGATGTACCGCGTGGAGGTAGCACGGTCGGGTTTACACCTCTTCGGGGTGCTTTGTTCAGGTGGTTCCCCTCGCCGTCACCTGTGCGTGTGCGTGTGCGTGTGTGTGTGTGTGGGTGTCCCCAGACAGTTAAGGCAAGATGGGTATACTAAGATTTTGATGAAATTATGTATCTTACTAAAGCTTATGCTCAAAGTGATTGCCATGAACTTCTTGGCAATATCCCAATCGATTATAAAAAGTCGATACGACTTTTTTAATCATGTCTGGTTCTATAGCCGCGATCTCATCCCGTATTCGTTGTTTTACTTCCTCAATATTCACCGGTTTCGTTCGATACACTCTATCTTTGAGATAACCCCATAGAAAATAGTCAAGGGGCGTAAGATCCGGAGATCTTGGTGGCCATTCTATTACACCCCTTCGACCTATCCACCGTTCTGCGAATACATCACTCAAATAATTGCGAACATCTGTTGCATAATGGGGTGCTGCACCATCTTGCTGAAACCAAGTCTGATCGAAATCCTCGCCTACAATAATCTGAATAGCAGGGATGATGTCGTCCCTCAACATATCGTGGTATTTTTGACCAGTAAGGGTACCCTCGATGAAGAAGGGCCCAACTACCGCATTGTTTATAATACCTGCCCATACGTTTACTTTTTCAGGATATTGAGTAGAACGACTATCGGCCATCCAATTAGGATTGATTTCACTTCAATAAGACATGTTATGTCTATTGATTGCCCCATTTAAGAAGAATGTAGCTTCATCAGAAAATACGATGCGATTCAAGAAACCGGCATCAGCATCTATTCGATTCATCATTAATTCCGCAAACTGTAGGCGTCTATCAGGATCGTCTTCATTCAATTGTTGCACGAGTCTAACTTTGTATGGGTGAAATTTTAAGTTTTTAGTTAAGATCCGTTGTACTGTACCGTAACATAAGTCGTGCTGCTGTTTAACTTTCCTGATGGAAGTATAAGGATCTTCCGTTATTGACAGCGCGACATTCAACTCATTTTCTTCAGTTGATGCTGTTACTGGACGACCTGCTCTTGGGAGATCCTTCACAGTACCGTGAACTTCAAAACGATTTATTGTTCTGCTAACAGTAGATTTAGAAATCGGTTCTCGTCCCTCTCTAAATGATGCGTTAAATAAGGTTCGCACATTCTCTAAAGATCACTGGTTATCACCCCAGCCTCTCATCATGAGAATGGTTATTCTTTCTCGTTCACTTAGCGCAGCCATTGCTCTTTGTACGAAATATACGTATGTATTTTGTTACTGAAATGATGCTTAATACGTTTAGATAGGAAAGGCGTTTAGATAGGAAATCCATGTATCTCACAAAACGATAAAGTTAAGACCAAAATGTAACCTTATAAGACTGTACACGTATGTATAAATTCAATGTGAATGTATGTTGTTTATTTACTTCGCTGGTGACTCGTGCTCTCTGTCGCTGTTCGCGCGCCCAGGTTCACTTTGCACAAGTGTTGCGTAAGATGTATGTATACACTTTTTTTAAACAGTTTATTATTCTATTTACAAAATTAGAGGACAAGCGAGGGACAGGAACTGATTCCTAAATCGACTTTTGGCAGAACAATAAATTGTTTCGAAGTTTACGGCACTGTAAAGGATCTCCCTAGAGCAGATCGTCCAGTAATAGCATCGACTGAACAAAATGAATTTAACCACTCTCAATACCGGAAGATCCTCATAACTTCGTTAAGAAAATGAAACGGGGTTCCAATTAAAAAAAAAAAATAATCTTGACCTGAGAATAATCTTCAAGGTAATTTTCAAGGTCAAATTTTATGCTAGCATTAAATATCCCGGAAAAAATCCTGAAACGTTTGTCTGAAACATTTTACCCGAAAATGACCTCTTGCTGAGTTAATTCGCTGTTCCGGGAGTTTTAAGTTTGGCCTTGAAATGACATTGCCGAAAAAAACGGCCATAGCATATTTGGACGTAAAATTTTGTGCTCTCTCCGAATCCGTGAAAAAAAATAGCAGTTTCCATTAAAAAAAACAAACTTGACCTTGAAATAACCTTGAAGGTTATGTTCAAGGTCAAATTCTGTGCTACCATTAAATAGCCCGGGAAATATCCTTAAACTTTTGTCTGAAACAATTTCCAAAGAAATGCACACCCTCTGAGATATTTCGCCGTCACGGGAGTTTTAAGTTTCACCTTGAAATGACCTTGCCGAAAAAAACGGCCATAGCATATTCGGACGTAAAATTTTGTGCTCTTTCCGAATCCGTGAAAAAAAATAGGGGTTCCCATTTAAAAAAATTAACTTGACCTTGAAATAACCTTCAAGGTCATGTTCAAGGTCAAATTCAATATCGCCATTAAATAGCCAGGGAAAAATCCTTAAACTTTTGTCTAAAACATTTTCCCCGAAAATGCACTCCCGCTGAGATATTTTGCTGTTCCGGGACTTTTGATTAACCCTGTATATATATATATATATATATATATATATATATGTGTGTGTGTGTGTGTGTGATTATAGTAGCCATCGGGTAGTGAGGATTTGCAGTATTAGATTTTCACAAGCATATTATAATCACTGGGTAATTTAGATTTTTCGAATCTAATATTAACAGTGTGTCTACTATTATAAAATAATACTCATTTTCCATTCTTTTAAAATGGTTGTTTTCGAGCGCAAGAAATTTGCTATTATCATAGCCGAAATAATAATCTGTCTCTATTCTGTGCACAGTCAAACCTGTATCATTTTCGACATCTCCATCTAAATTCTTTCTATACTCTGTAATACGGGTCCCCAATCTTCTTTCCGCTTGTCCAATGTAGACGCATTTACAATGCTTGCTTACAATCTGATATACTACATTCTCTCTTAAACTCTTCTTTACCGATGTTTTTATCATCTAGCAACTCTGGCTGGAAGTCCATCGCCATAAACTCTTTTCTTCTTACACGATGGTAATTATAAGGAACAAAGAGAAAAAAATTGTAGATATTATACTAACAGCCTTCATTGAATCCTAGGATGTGAAAAGTCGATATGACTATCATTTACACCATTATTATATGATATATTTTAACGTTAAATGTTCCGTATAATTCCTCAAATACGGGGAAAATGACACAGTTAAATTTACCCTGGCGAAAATTTTCTCCGTGCTTTTTACGCATTTTCTCCGCATTTACTCCGTAAACTCAGTTTACAGAAAAATGGCGGGAAATATGCGGAGAAAATTGTTTCTTTTCTCCGCATTCTGTTTATGTTGCAAATGATGGACAAATTACAAGGAAATCGCGGTATACTATGTGGCGAAAAATTGGTGAAATTAAGACGAAATTTTGTCCGGAATTTTTTTCGAAATTTCTTCCCATTTTCTCCGCATACTTGCAATTGCCGAAAAAGTACGAAAAAAATGCGGAGAGATTCGTGGAGAAAAATCGAAACATTTAGGAAATATTCTACAAATTTCTTTGTTTACAATTTCTCCGCACTTTAACCGTAACCACGAATTACGGAAAAAGTATGGTTAAATCACGGAGATGCTTTGAAGAAGAAAATCAGCGAAATTGAGAAGAAGTTCTTAAAATTGTCACATTCGCACTTTGATCACATTTTCACAGTTAAACCAAGTTGTGGCGAAAGTACGGAAGAACTGAGGAGCCACTATTGGAGAAATGACGGACAGAGAAATGTAAGAGGCACGAAGAGAAATTAAAGATAAATATTTTGAGAAATAACAGATAAAGTCAGGAAATAGTCAGTTATAATACCCCGAGTGCTTGAAAATTATCGAGTATTTCCCGATAGTTTCGTTGCTCAGAAACATGTGCGCGCAGTTTGGCAGCATCAAAATCTCGAGCGAATAGCCAGTCCCAAACTTTTTCTTTCACAATCTTAAAGCCCATGAACATAGCTTTCTTTTAAGCCTGATTAAAAAAATATTAAAAATACGACTCTTACAAGAAACGAAATTTTGAAGAAGTATTGAATCTATGTACTGGGCGCCAAAAAATTACCCTATAGTTTTTTTATCAAATGTCGACGTTTCAGACCCTACTGAACCCAAAAAACCAAAAAAAAAATTGGTGTCTGTGATCTTGTACGTACGTAACGCTAATTTTGTATACGCGATATCTCGCCAACAGAAAGGCGGATTAAAAAAGTGGACCTATATATTGATTTGTCATGGTCTAACTTAGAACTGATTAGTTTTTGGAGTCGGTCCGTATAAGATCAGGTGGAAGTCAGTTAAAAAAACATTAACCCATTAACGTCCAAACGTCCGAATTTTCTGAATGATTTTCAGCGGCTGTTATTTTGATCAAATCGGTCCTAAAAAAATTTTGGAATAATCATTTCTGACGTGAAATTTTGTGATCTTTCAGAATCTGTCATCAGAATTTTTGAAAAATAAAAACAAAAGAAGTTATATTTGTTTATTTAAAAAAAATAACGTTTTTTTCACGAAAAAATCTTCTTCAATTGATATTTTCGCACCGAAATCGGATCGGAAATTGTGTAGGTAGTACAAATCTTGCGTCCATGGACCCTTATCTTCAAAATGGGATGATGAGAACTTTGAAATTCAAGATGGCGACGTCCAATATGGCGGTTCAAAGCCGAAAAAATTAGGCTATTTCGAATTCTGCCGAATATAACAATGTATTTTGATGAGATTTCCATAAAATGTTGTATATTGTTGTATTTTTGGTCGCTGATTTCGAATCTGTTGCCAGATTCCTCAAATTCAAAATGGCGGATCCAATATGGCGGACGAAAATAAACAATATTTTTCAATTTTAGTGAAAATTTGCATATAGGGGTTTTTTGGGTCGCTGATCACGAATCTGTCGTCAGATTTCCCAAATTCAAAATGGCGGATCCAATATGGCGGACGAAAATAAACAATATTTTTCAATTTTAGTGAAAATTTGCATATAGGGGTTTTTTTGGGTCGCTGATCACGAATCTGTCGTCAGATTTCCCAAATTCAAAATGGCGGATCCAATATGGCGGACGAAAATAAACAATATTTTTCAATTTTAGTGAAAATTTGCATATAGCGGTTTTTTGGGTCGCTGATCACGAATCTGTCGTCAGATTTCCCGAATTCAAAATGGCGGATCCAATATGGCGAACGAAAATAAACAATATTTTTCGATTTTAGTGAAAATTTGTATATTGGGGTTTTTTGGGTCACTGATCATGAATATTTCGTCAGATTTCCCGAATTCAAAATCGCGGATCCAATATCCGAGTATTTTTCGTTGTATTGTACATCATTTTTAACTTTTTCTTCTATTTATAATTTTTATATATTTTTTTTTTCATTTTTATTGTATATATTTTTTCATTGTTTATGGAAATTATACGTTACTTATAATTGCGCGCGCACGCGCGCGTGCATGTGTACGTGTGCCTGTGCGTGCGTGTGCGTGTAGGTGTGCATTTGTGTGTGTATATTATATAGTCCTGATTTTGCTGTTTTATTTACCGACATAGTGAGATAAAACTAACCGTTACTGCCCGATGCGTTCAGCGGGTAATAATGAACTCATTATTACCCGCTAAATCTCCATCGGTCAATATCGGTATATATTTTTGTCCCTTTATATAGGCCAGTAACACGTCAAATAATTCATTTGTTGCATAAAATATCGTATATAACATGGAATGTCATTATCCTCCTTGCTAATTATTTCCAACACTCGTCATTATGTCTGGAACGCTACGCGCGACCTCGCATGCCACATAATCTACTGTTGTGATACTTCGCGACGTCCATAGGTGGCGAGACTCAGGAAGGGCGTTAAACGCAAATCGAATGTGTTGCAGCAGCGTATATGAGACGCCGCGTGGGCGTCGAATATTATCATTTATTTCGCTTGATGTATGCAAGACAACATGAATGCGTCGAAGGCCAAACGTCAAAAAGTGCGTCAAAGTAGGCAAAATGTAGAAACTGAAGAGACTGACGATTATCTGGAAGTACGAGTAATTCCTTCGTACGATGATTCCGGAGAATCGGATTCTGATTCTGACCCAGAAAATGTTGACAGCGATCAAGAAGTTGATCATTCACATTCTCCTGCATTATATGATATTCCTACGAATTCTTATCATACAGTTCTAGGAAACTACACTGAAAACCAACTAAAATTGGAGCCAGATCATGTATTTGAGTGGTTAGACGGTGAGAAAAAATGTAATGAAGTTCCTGAAAATATACTTTTGATTTCAACATATGCTGAAATGAAAATTCGTAATTCTTCTTTTATTCAGCTATTTGAATGTTTCTTTTCAACAGAGTTGAAAGAGCATATAATTGAAGCCACGAAATTGAATGGTTATAATCTTACAATGGATGAATTAAATATTTTTATAGGTATAATTATAACCTCAATTTTTAACCCAAGAAAATCTCAAAGAGATTATTGGGCCAGTAATCGATTACTTGCATGTGAACCTATAGCTTCGGCTATGAGTCGCCTGAAATTTGAAGTTATCAAATCAAAATTAAAATTATCAAAACCTGATGATAAAAATGCAGAAGACAGAGCTTGGCGAGTACGTACAGCATTGGAGATTTTTAAGAAAAATTCAATGCAATTCGGTTTCTTTTCTTCTGCTTTATCAGTAGATGAAATGATGGTAAAGTTTAACGGCAGAACGATTTTGAAACAGTTTATGAAGGATAAACCTGTACGATTTGGCATAAAAATGTGGGCGATTTGTAGTGTCAACGGATTCTTGTTCGATTGCGATATTTACTGTGGAAAGGGATCGAGGATTTTCTCTTCTGATAAGGAAGTAAAACTGAGTAAATGTTCTGTAGGGAGTCGCGTTGTACTACAAATGGTTCAAAACCTCCTTTCGTCAGTTGTGCCCAGAAAGATAACACAATATCATTTATATTTTGATAATTTTTTTTCAAATCCAGATTTGCTCGTCCATCTGAGAAAAGTTGGCTTACGAGCAACAGGGACTGTTAGGGCTAATAGAGTTGGTGTAAGTAACGAAATGAACAAGCAAGCAAAGAGAGGCACGTTTACTGTGAAACATGACAAAAATAGTGGTATTAATTTTATCACAGTAATGGATTCAAAACCAGTCTCGTTGCTCTCAACAATGGCAAGTGTTACACCACTCTCTTCCGTCAAAAGGTATTCCAAAGAAGAAAAACAAAAGACGGATATACCGTTTCCGACAGCATTCACGGTTTACAACAAATTTATGGGAGGAGTTGATCTTCACGATGCGCACTGCAGCAATTTGATGCCTTCTATACGGTCAAAAAAGTGGACCTGGGCAATATTCATGAGGTTGATACAATCATCAATTGCCAATGCGACAGTGCTCAGAAACCAGATTTGTCATGAGACAAAAGTAGGGACCAAAGAAGTTGCATTGCAAATTGCTGAAAAATATCTTGAGAGAAGTAGTAATTGTACTACACACAAGATTCAGACGGTAACGACTAAAAGAAATTGTATAAATTTCAATCAGTGTTCTTGTAGAACACAAAAAAAGTGCACTCAATGCAATAATTATATATGTTCCACATGTCTACAATCTAATAAAAAATAAAAAATAATATTTATGCAAAATTATAAATTTGAAAGAAATTATGAAAAACTATATAAAAAAAACGATAAAATCTATAAAAATGAAAAAAAATATAAAAATTAAAAATAGAAAAAAAAAGTTAAAAATCATATAAAATACAAAAAAAAAGACTCTTTCCTACGTCAACCTCCTCGCGGTAAGAGTCGGGCAACGGAGATATTATCGACGGCTAATCGACGTATTTCGTTTCATTGACGAAAATCCAGGCACTTTTCGAAATTTTAATCGCCATATTGGATCCGCGATTTTGAATTCGGGAAATCTGACGAAATATTCATGATCAGCGACCCAAAAAACCCCAATATACAAATTTCCACTAAAATCGAAAAATATTTTTTATTTTCGTTCGCCATGTTGGATCCACCATTTTGAATTCGGGAAATCTGACGACAGATTCGTGATCAGCGACCCAAAAAACCCCTATATGCAAATTTTCACTAAAATTGAAAAATATTGTTTATTTTCGTCCGCCATATTGGATCCGCCATTTTGAATTTGGGAAATCTGACGACAGATTCGTGATCAGCGACCCAAAAAACCCCTATATACACATTTCTACTAAAATCGAAAAATATTGCTTATTTTCGGCCGCCATATTGGATCCGCCATTTTGAATTCGGGAAATCTGACGACAGATTCGTGATCAGCGACCCAAAAAACCCCTATATGCAAATTTTCACTAAAATTGAAAAATATTGTTTATTTTCGTCCGCCATATTGGATCCGCCATTTTGAATTTGAGGAATCTGGCAACAGATTCGAAATCAGCGACTAAAAATACAACAATATACAACATTTTATGGAAATCTCATCAAAATACATTGTTATATTCGGCAGAATTCGAAATAGCCTAATTTTTTCGGCTTTGAACCGCCATATTGGACGTCGCCATCTTGAATTTCAAAGTTCTCATCATCCCATTTTGAAGATAAGGGTCCATGGACGCAAGATTTGTACTACCTACACAATTTCCGATCCGATTTCGGTGCGAAAATATCAATTGAAGAAGATTTTTTCGTGAAAAAAACGTTATTTTTTTTAAATAAACAAATATAACTTCATTTGTTTTTATTTTTCAAAAATTCTGATGACAGATTCTGAAAGATCACAAAATTTCACGTCAGAAATGATTATTCCAAAATTTTTTTAGGACCGATTTGATCAAAATAACAGCCGCTGAAAATCATTCAGAAAATTCGGACGTTTGGACGTTAATGGGTTAAAAAACGAGTTTTTTGCATTTTTTTCTAAAATATATACATGACACGAAAAATGTTTCAAACAAAAAAGTTAGAGCATCAAATTGTCTACAAAAAAGGTTATGTTCGTTTTTTTTTCGGAAAACCAACGGTAATGTCACAAAATGCGAATAAACATGAAAATATCACGTTTTTTTGTTGTATCCATACGTGTAAGGATGGAAGGGTCTCTCTTTCTTTAAAAAAAGGAAGGGGGGATTCTCTAAAAAAGAGCACGTGGGGAGGAGATATAAACAGAGAGGGGGGTCAATCTGCGAAAGAGGGGGAAATGTGGAGGGGTTCTCTATAAAAAAAGTGGGGCTCGCTAAAAAGAGAGGGGGGGGGGGCAATCTGCGAAAGATTGATTGATTGTCTTTATTATGGCTTGAGGTTTACCTCTTAGGCCAACCAATATAGAGCATACATACAGATAACTAAAACTAAAACTAAGCTTAATATAACAAGGCATACTAACAGATGCATGTAAAAGCGCAATACTAGAACTATAGCAAAGTAAATATAAAATAGATAGATAATAATAATAGTCGAGCGATTACAACGTAGGGTAGGGTACACGCATACCAGAAGTAAAAGTGGACTAAAATACTAATATTAAATACTAAAATACTAATACTAATACTAATACTAATAATACTAATACTAAAATATAAAATACAAAATAATTACACTAAAGTCCGACATAATAGGTAGTTTTTTAGTTTTACTTTAAACAAATGCACATTTTCACTTGCACGAATTTCGACTGGAAGTTCATTCCATAACCGAGTAGAAGTGACAATAAAAGAGTTGGAATAGGATTCTAGCCGATGTGTCGGTACTCGAAGTTGTTGCATAGAGAGAGGGTCGAAGACTGGATGTAGATTCATCACGCCACTGGTAACGTTCATAAAGATAGTGGGGTACGTGGGTCTTAATAATCTTATAGGTAACGATACCAATGAAGTATAACCTACGCGATTTGGTATTGAGCCAGCCAAGCTTATTACGATATGGGGGAATGTGCTCATCGCGCCGTAGATCAAAGATGAAACCAATACCCTCATTAAACATTCGTTCCACCCTGATTTTTTGAGTTACATTAATGTTGTAAACTGCGCAGCAGTAATCGAAATAGGGTAAAATTAATGAGGAAACAAGGGTTTGCCTAACATCAGTTGGTAGTTGAGCACGGTTATTACGTAGTTGACGCAGAGTGGAGAAAACTTTATTGGACATTTGTATAAGATGGTACTTCCACGAAAGCGTTCCATCAAACACGAGACCCAAGTTCCGCACCAATTTAACCCACGGTATGACCGAATTATTAACAACAATCGGTGTGATCGAATCAGTATTAAAGGTGTTCAGCTAAAAAGCACTGCCGACAATTAATACCTTAGTTTTTTCGATGTTAAGTCGAGTGATATCGATGTTACCTTTGTAATGGCGATGTCAAGCTCTGAAACACGACATTTTAGAAAAATTTGGGTGTCGTCCACGAAAATCATATGATCACTATGATGGAGAACCCCAGGTAGATCGTTAATAAAAACTGAAAACCACAAAGGTGCTAACACAGAACCTTGGGGCACTCCAGCACCCATTGGAAGCCACGACGATCTAGTGCCATCCACCCCTGTGACAGCCTGAGATCGACACGAGAGGTAAGACGCAAACCACCGAATAGCGGTATCCGATAAATTAGCCATTTTTAGTTTCTGCAGCAAAAGGCTATGACTAATAGTATCGAACGCACGGCTAACGTCAAAGCGGATAACAATAGTTATCATGCGATTGTCTATTGTTTGCCAGCAATATTCAGATATATATAATAGTGCTGTTTGCGTGCCGTAGTCTTTACGGAAACCCGATTGGTGAGGATCAAACCAATTACTGTTATTCAGGAACCCAAGTAGCTGATTGAAAACAATACGTTCTAGTATTTTAGAGAAAGCAGGAACAATAGCGATAAGGCGGTAATGAGCAGGAGAAACAGGGTTAGTAATTTTGCTAATGGGTATCATCAATGATTTTTTCCAATCAGCAGGAAAGATGGATAAATTAAGCGATTCATTGAAGAGATGAACTATGTGAGGGGCAATGACGGGGAATGATTTGATGTAAAAACTAATAGGTATCGAATCAGAGCCGCATGCTTCCGACTTTGCTACCGACAAACGAGCAGCTACGTCCTCGATGGTGACATTAGTGAAGAAAAATCTACTATCGTTAAAATCTCCGTGATAAAAGTCTTCATCGAAATTTAGGTTGAAAAGATCAGTGTAAGGAGAAACAGAAGCTGTGTGAAATTAATTGAGTTCATCCAAAGTGCAACACAACGGTTTAACAGCTTTATATGAAGCCACCAGATAAAGGCTGCGCAACTCCCTCCACATGGTCTTAGCGTCCCGAATATTAGTAAGTTTGTTTCGATAGTAGTTTTCTCTCGCTAATACCCATGCCTGCTTATTAGCTTTATTAGCAGAAATGAGTCTAATTCTTAATGAGAGGTCCCTGGTCCTGCGATAAGCACATAAGAGGCTATTTCTCTCGTATTTAAGTCTAAGTAGCTGAGGTGAGATCCAAGGGGAAAGCTTGTGAGTCGGTGTAAAGGTGTGCTTAGGGGCGTGCTTGTCAAAAGTTTGTAATAGACGATGACTAAGCGTCTTGGTGAGTAAGTTCACGTTATTCGGCGGAGAAACAGAATTAAAAATATTCCACTCATGGCTACTCAGGTCCCTATGCAAACTCGATACATCGAACGAACGATAGTCTCTACATGTGATTTGTGTCGGCTCTGCTCTCGGTGTTCCAATCTTACATTCGATATCTTTCAGATCATGGCCACAGATAAAAGGTAAATTGGCTTGGCTATGTCCTAGAACATTTGTAAGGTTATCGACAAGGCAGTGGTCAATCCATGTATCAGTTCGGTTCGTATGATTAATAGGATGATATGGCACGATTTGAAGAGTATTGGCTACGGCAAACTGCTGTAAATATGTAGATTCAAAATTAGCACGATTTAAGTCAACGTTGAAATCTTCCATAATAATGATTCGATCATAGTTACAGCTTTGTTTTTGCAGTACAGATTCAAATAGTTCGAGAAGAGCTTTCTTCGGTGGTCAATAGATAACCGCAAGTAGCACTCTGAGGTTCGTAGTAGCGCTGTGACCGACTTCAACAAGCATTAACTCGAGGGGGTTAACGGAAGTGCATTCAGATTTTTCCAAGATTTTGTAATTTAGAGCGGTATGAATGTACATAGCAACACCTCCACCGAGCTTATACTTGCGGTCATTGCGAATCAAGTGATAATTAAGCAAAGAAAAATAGGAGTCAACAGTTTTAGTATTAAACCAGGTTTCAGAAAGAATAATAATATGATAAAAATTTTCGGTGAAATAAGATTTAAAAACAGAAAATTTATTAGCAGAGCCGAGAGATTGAACATTAATATGACATACTTTTAGATTAATGTAGTTAGAGTTTACTGGAATTATTGAATTAATTAAAGCCTGGTTGCTTCCGGACGTCGATGCAGCCGTTTCACTATTTTCGCAACACTAAGAGTGCCACATGCCAAACGTCAATCGCTAATCCTTCGATGATCTTCCTCGCAAGTAATGTCGATCGCGTTAGCGCCGCTAGTTGGTCAAAAACGTACAATGCCGTGATAGGTGTAAACATACTTATGCGGATGGTCCTTCACTGACGCACATGCTTTTCTGAGTAAATTAAGCGTCGCAGATGGTAAGTGCTCATTGATAAAAACGCGGTTTTTCACATAAGAGTTATCAATGTCGGTGGTAAATAGCATCTTCTCAGCTCTCATACCTTTGATGAAGGCAAATCGTCGGTCGGGATTGGAGAGTTTTACAAGTATTGCTGGGTGCCCATGGGATGTTTGCGTTAACGAAGACGCAAGCACGGAAGCAGATAAGTCGGTGCCATTTGTTCGTTGTAACCGATAAGCTAAAAGAATGTCTTCTATGTGAAGCGTCACATTCAAAACTTCGGCAATTTTAAGCGAAATTTGACGCAAATCTTCCATGTCTTTCGCAGGAATCCCTGTGATTATTACATCGCAGTTCTGAATGTCATAGCCCATAGTAGCTCGATCTGCCTTTAAGGACTGTACTTCAGTTTGGAGTGATTTTACACTATCTTCAACATATCTATTTCAACAACGCCATTGAAAAGAGCGATCTAAAAAATAGTAAGATATGTACATTTCGTTTTTTTTTCTAACTTCTCTTTCCATACGAAATATTCACTGGAAAATGAGGAGAAAAAAATGTCATTTCAGGCGTTAATGAGTTAAATTGCTGCCCGAGCACTGCTTGGCTGTGGCCCATGCGTATGTCAATACTTTCCGAAACATTTCGCAACATTTTTGGTGTGAATGAATTGGAAACATGTGTTATCCTTTCTTGAAAATCATTAATATCGGCAGTTTTTTTCTTCAAGTTTCCCCAGTAAAAGAAGTCCAACAGTGTTAAGTTCGGTCATTTGGCCGTCCATTTAATCGATCAATTTTTATAAGAAGCGCTTCTTTGAATTATTTAAGTATAATTCTACGCATATCCATTCCATTGTTATTTTTTTCTTTATAAGTAATGCAGAACTAAGCAACAAAGTTCTTGAACTACTTTGTACTCGGGCGTTTTAAGCTTAAAGATTTTGTTACCGATAATTAGTTACCTATGCCGAATGTTTTTGTATCTTGGAACAATTATATGTCACGTCCTTTGTAACGTAGCGGCTTCTTTGTTATTTTTTATTTATTCAATTCTTTTATGCAGTAATGGGAAAAAGTTCTGGAACGTTGATATATCTTAGCGGGAGTGCATTTTCGTGGAAAATGTTTTAGACAAAAGTTTAAGAACTTCTTTCCAGCTATTCAAATGTACGATTGAAATTGATCTTGAACATGACGGGTGGTAGCCATGTGACTTGTAAAATTTTTGTAAAGGATTTTTCATTCGATATCATATTCCTGAGCTATTCTCGAAGGAGAATAATATTTTGGAGAATGTGCATAAACACGTCATTGTTTGTAGTTGTTTTTTGTCCACCAGATCTTCCTTCGTCAATTACTGAACCGGTTCTTTGAAATCGCAAAACAGTACGATGGACAGTAGATTTTGAAATTGGATCACGATTTGGAAATCTGTTATTAAACTGCGTGGTAACTTCTTCACAGGATCTCATTTTATCAACACATCCTCGCATTATAAGAACATGAATTCGCTCTGTATCAGGGAAAACGCATTTTCGATATAACCGATAGAAAACCAATCATAAACTTACAATGCAACAATGAATAATTTTATGAATATATTTTTGCAACAATACCAGTATTTATTTATTTCATTTATTGACGGGCAAAATTGCCCTCACATATGTAATAGCCCAAGTAGCACATCAAGCTGCAAAGTAGCTGCAATGACGTTTCTGCAGCGAAGAGTTGCAGCATAATAGTCACCGCAGCTACCTTTGTAGCGCTCCGGAAGCTACTGCGGAAACGTCGTCGTAGCTGAAATGGGGATTTTATACTGTCTGCCAATACGTCGTGGTAGCTTGACTGATGCTGCCGTTGCTATTGTGCTACCAGCAATTTTGCTGCATAAAAGCTACAAAACAGCTACGGTGACGTTATTGCAGCAAAGACTTATTATGTCGGATGCATTTGCTGCGATAGTGTTTCGGTGTCGTCACCACCGCTAAAATTTTGTCTGTGCAACGTCACGACAGCACGATTTCAGATTTAATGCACTGAAAAAAAAATTGGGAGAAACAACCAAATACTCGAATAACATATTTATTTAACAACAAATGTTTAGTAGCACCGAAAAACAAATTTCGATACTTTGATTTCTTGAAGTTACGAGGAGAGAGAGAGAGAGAGAGAGAGAGAGAAAGAGAAAGAGAGAGAGAGAGAGAGAGAGAGAGAGAGAGAGAGAGAGAGAGAGAGAGAGAGAGAGAACAGGATCGAACAGGATAGGAAATAGATAGAAGAGGAGAGTGGAGTGGGTTAAGGGTATTTATATTACATATATATTACATCTTTTTTACAATACTTTTTTTACATACTTAACGCTCATGAGAAATAAATTAAATTATCGCAGAAAAAAAATCTAGTGGAAAGCGGGATCGAACCCGCGACGCTCGCATTACGAAGCCGACGCCTTAACCATTACGCTACCGCAGACTATACTGACTTGATGATTCTTAAGCAAGACGCGTTATAGAGTGAATTTTATTGAAAAATTACGAGTACCCACCACAAAATTTCTATCTTCTATGGGTAATGTCGTTCATCATTACGCGCTTCCTTATTTTCCCGCGAAAAGTGATAGGATAGAGCCGAATAAAGTTAGAAAAGTGAGCACAATCAGGTTTTTTCGAGTGAAAACAGGTAAGAACAAAAATTTGTTCTGAAAAATTACGTATTTTGACGATTTTCATGTTTTTGTAATTTTCTAGAATGTGGATAATCGTGGAAACAATAGAAAATGGCACTATTAACCTCTGCACGGTGCCAGAGAATTGGGTAGAAAATGGAATTTTGTTTTGGCCACCAGGTCGTAATGGCTATACCCTTTGCAAAGATGACAGTGTTATCCCAAATCCACAATCTTGGTCAAAACAGAAGTGCGTGATAAAAAGATCAAATTTTTTAACGTATCAAGCTGCTTTGCGAAGGTGCCCTTGAATTTTTTAACGTTCATCGTGTTCCTTTTTATTAGAAGTGTCACGAGGAATTTTGCAAACGGCCTCTTTACAAACCGTATACAGTTATACGTGTACATAACCTCTAATATTGCTGCATATTTGCTGCAACTTGTGCTGCCGCAGGCACTTTGTAGCGCTGCAAACTATGAGCTGCATTACTGCTGCAATTTTTGCTGCCTGAAGCAGTTTGAAGCACTCTGATTGCAACCAATGATGCCATGCTACAAAGCTGCTGCAATTTTTTGCTGCCGCAGTGAGTTTGTAGCGCTGCAGAATACATGCTTCATAGTAGCTCCAATTTTTGCTGCCAAAAGGTTTCAGTAGCGCTGCGGGAAGTATTGGCTGCATTTTGGCTTTCACTAAAGCTGTGGAAACGTTTCCGTGACTATCATTTAGCTACAGCAGCTAAAGTAACCACCGCGTGCTACTTGGGAGGTATACAATATAAATATGATATGTAAAAACAAGAAAAATATACACAAATCACTATAAAGCATAATGCGGTGACATTTTGGTTGCGATACGTATTAACATACTAGTATTATTAACAAAATTAAATTGGTTTAAAACCAATTTAATTTTGTTAATTTCCAAAAAAAACTATCGTAATAATTCAATTTTATTATTGATACTGGTATTATAAATAATCACATTCATAGCCCATAAAACTTTAAGGTTGATGTCTTACAGTAAATTAGAAATGCGGACGTAGTGTCAAAACTATTCGCCGGGAATGGAATAGCATTCGAGGTTCTTCGCAGACGATTGATTACTGAGTAAAATGAAAAATGTATCTGACCTCGAACAGGGATCGAAAGTAGTGGTACGAATGAATTTATGAGATAAGACTAAGGATTTATATAGGATAATAATTTCTGATGTGCCAGTGAAGTTTTTTGTGGAACGGATAAGAAAACCGAGCTGCTTAAAAGCCCTATTTGAGGCCAAATACAGGTGCTGTGAGAAGAATTCTTGGGAGTCAATCACAACGACTAGATCTTTGATAGATTTAACTTCATATAAAGGATGTTTGTCGATCAGATACTGATAATCCAGGATTGAACGTGATCTGGAGAAGTGGACAATCTAGCACTTAATTGGGTTTAAGTATAGGCGGTTGTATTTACACCACTCGCCGATACGCTCCATATCGCCTTGGATTTTCGTAGCATCCATGGGGACAGTATGCAGTAGAGTCCCGGTATATTTGTCCGCCCGGTTCCTCGCCCCCCCCCTCCCAACTCCTTATATTTGTCATAAGATTTCTCCCACTCAATTCAATCGCGCTATGCTCTTGTCGTCACAACAGATCCTTCCTGAGGCCGCAGACCGCAAAGTGGGGGAAAAATAATGGTGGCAAACAAATAAAACGGAATGAAACCGATCAAAAATGCTGGGATGCAAATATAGCAATTATACCAACACTGATCTACTGTATAAAAGTAATCCAGACCAAGTAGTAACCAAATAATCTACTGTAGTATTGTATAATTCCAGGACGTCCACATAAAGGAGGAATTCAGATGAAGAAATCACATTTTTTATATCGTCGATAAAATGATAAATAATAAAGGACCTTGATGCGACCCTTGAGGTACACCGGATGGTATCTCATCCCGTATAATACAAAGCTGCTATAGATCTCCACCGAAGTTCAATTTCAGAAGCTCCCTGGGAGCTTGCTCAACTGCACTGTATGAGCTCTATAGGAGTTCCATCGGTAATCTTCTTATATATATAATATTGTATGACTTTCATCACGAAGACCGCACTATGTTCCGGGCGAATTACGCGTTACGAATTCATGTTGCGATATTTGCACGGATGTATTACATATATGTATGTGGATTAATGGCAGTTCACACAATGAAATGAGGAGAAAAGATTTGTAGAAGCATTCTACTAACTTATCGAAAACCGACGTGCTTCCCGCATTTATTTCAAAACTGTCAAGAATTTCAATCAAAGCCCTTTCTATGTAATATATACGCCGAACAGATATATTTTGAAATTTGATATTGGGTTAACACGTCGAACAAAATCAAAAGTCAGAATCATTTACACTAACTCGTCTTATACCCGTATAACACAATAAACTATGGAACTCGTATAGAGCATCTTGATTTTCGTCGGAGCTTCATTTTCAACAACCATTTAATATTTAATGGAGCTCCAGAGAATATTCTATGTCCGCGTTTTCGTACTCCTGTGAAGGTCCATTCTAACATCTTGGAAGCTCGCTTGGAGCTTCGTGGGACCTCACCACGAGTATTGTCAACGGAAAAAATTAATTTGATTTGACTATACATGTATATACTATAGATATCATTTATAAACACATACCACATTACTTTTGGCTTAAATTTGACTATGTAATGATGTCCTATATGAAAGAGTAACTGTTGTGTAACCACCGCTTTTTTTAAATTATATTATGTACACTAAACGCTTATGAAGTATACGCAAATACTTTACTAAGAATTTTCCTACATTATCAACTAGATTCATTCGCCTATGATTCAGTGTCATAGACGTGTTTCAAATAAACTTCTGTTCGAGAATTTAATTCCTCTACTAAGTCTTTGATGCTACATTCGATTTTTTCTTTCGCAGTTATTTTTACATGATATGTTAAGTTTTTTGCTCCTAGCCTATCTACAGTCTTATTACGCCATTGGTAATAAAACGTTATTTCGTCATGATGGTCGGGAACACGATTTTATATTTACAAATATTACATTCCCTGTGCATACACGTTTTTTATTTTGAATCACAAGTCACGGAACTTGTAAACGTTTGTGTGCTTGGTATTTGCAAAATTTTTAGGAAAGCTAACTTTTGTAAAATAAAAGCGAAATTAGTATGTGTTTTGCACAAACAAGTATCGCGTGTTGAAAGTGTACGGTTAATAATCCAAAAAGGTCGCAGTTTATAAAAGGTTGATCGTGAAATTTTCATTGAAGTTTCAGCTATAAATTTTTTATATAAATTAACGACTGTGTCTTGCAAATATCTTTTTCGCATTGTCTTACCAAATTTCTTAACTGTATCTTTTTTCCCTGGTGCTATCGCAGAGTTTTCATCCTTTTCCAAAAATGATTGTGTACAATATTCTTGATTTTAGATTGTAAATTTAATTTTTTAGTTTCATTCCTGTTTATATTTATTTTCGCAGAATTTATATGTTTCCTTTGTAAATACCAACTCACTAAGCCAGAAGTTTTTTTCATAAATCTGTACTTTTTTTATAATTTTTCCAGATATCATTTGAGAATAAATAGATTTTTCTCTTTCAGACCTTATTTTAATTTTATTTTGACGAAGTTGATTCTCTAATGATTCGCAAAATAATAATCGGTGTTTAATTTCATGTTTTCCTTTTTTAATAATTTCATCAACATTTTTTTCAATAGTACTTTTGTCCTTTCTCATTTTCCGAAAATGTTTCAATTTCCATCGCTTAATTTTTTTTCGTTGTTAAATTACAATATTTTCTAATTTCTTCACTTTGCGGCGTAATGTTACTTCTCTTCTTAGTACTACTTTAATTGCTTCTTTACAGCATACATTAAGAGTCTTCTTTTTTTTGTGGTACACTGTTCAATTCAAGATTTAATTGAGAGTTTGTCAACGTGTTAGGCTGGTTTTCTAAATTAATAGAGTTATTACTACTAGAATTTGAAATTTGTAAAGCATGTGCAGTATTTTTTTTCTGTCTCCTCAAAAAGGTGGAAAAATATTAATGGAACTAATGCTCTTTGCTGGTAGGGGAGCGGCGGGTAATATGGCGCAGCGGCTAATGCGGCGCACCATCGATTTGAGAAATCTACGTAATTTGGAAAAAAGAAAAATTGTAATTGAATATTATTTGAAATTTTAAGATTACAGGGAAAAGAATTATGCGATTGAAAGCATTTGTTTAATTTTTATCAATAAAAGTTATTTCCTGAGGTTATGTAGTGAGTAACCGAATGCCATAAAAATATTGATAACTTTTTTCTTTCTGTAGCCAATTGGAAAAAAGTGCGCCGCATTACCCTCCGCTCCCCTACTTTTCCGATAGTATTACATGAATCTTACCTGCATGATTTTAAAGAAGCAAAACTTTATAGAGAAACAGTATACACAACAAAACCACTTTTAACCTCGTCAGAAAATATGCCATTTGACAGTTCGAAGATAGTTGAAGTATCGATTGTTTTTGACATTGCATGTAAGATTTGCTTGTAAAAATTTAAATCATCATAGCAATTCACTTTAAAATATTGAAAACGGAGATTTTCTTTTGTTTTTTTATTTGTCTTATATATTTCAATAACATTCTACAAAAAATGTTAATGTTGCAAATTCAATAATCAATCAAATATAAAATGTGAAACAAAACTTAAATAACGGTTTAAAAATACTAAACAGATATTATAACTGATCTTGATATCCAAGACCGAAAGATTTACCATAGTGGAATAAAGAAGCACAAAATGGGATTCCAAATATGATAAATGTGAAGCAATTTACAGCTGGATGTAGAGTGAATATGCCAATGAATGGACAGCACCGAATGATTGGACTGGAATGATTGGAATGAATGATTGGAATGATTGGACTATGCCACTATTTATTATGAATTTCAATTATTGAAATGAATAAAATAAAAAGCCAAACAAAAGCACGTATTTCATAGACTTTATGAACCGTATATTCATAATGCATAGATAATAAATAAATAGGCATACCGTCCAGTCATTGGGTGCCATCCATTCATTGGCATATTCACCCTATATTCATTTTCTTAAAGCAAGGAAGGCTTATAGTTATACAAGAGATTTGCGAGATCAGCAGACAACAATATTTTGTTGTAGAAAAATATTCAATAGTTCGGAATTGCTCCGTCATCCGAATCTCAACCTCTTCTTTTACTTTATTTACAAACAGTTGGTAAATGTAAATAAATATAGTCTTGGTGAGTTTCGGTCTTTAACAATAAAATGAAAAATAAATATCTTCGACAGGAAAATTAATTAATAAATAGATAAGTGAAGGTTAAAATTGAAGGGTAATAAATTTAAAATAATATGAAGGTCAAAAATGGAGGGCAGAGGCCAGTTAAAAATTCAAAAATAATTAGAAAATTAATGTAAAATTGGAGGGCAAAATTAAACGTTTCGACCCTGATGTGGGTCCTCTTCAGTAATCGAATGTGAAAATTTAGTCTGACCTGCTTCTATTTATATTAAAATGCCGGAAAACACATATGTACTGTTGGTTAATGTGTGTTTGTGGTACCGAGAAAAAAAGGAAGTATTTGATTTGAGTGCGGCGTTAGATAAGTTTAAATTGTGTAACTGAAAATTTTAATTCTTAGTAAAAACATTATAGACTCCCGGTAGGTTGGACTTTTCCAGTCTTATGTTGACGGTGTTTTTCTCTTTTTTAATAAAAAAGTTTTCAACATGAGACCTTTTTTTCCAATTTTTTTCCTTGGACAGGATTTTGGTATTTTCGTAATTAAAATCGTATCCCGTTTTTATCCTGTGGTCTGTTAGGCCTGTAAATTTCTCTTCCTTAGAGGCAAAAATATTCGTTTTGTGTTCTTTTAAACGAAACTCTAGAGGTCTACCTGTCTGACCGATGTACGAATTTTCGCAATGTCGACAGGGAATTTTATAGATTACCCCTCTTTGTTTGCCTGGTGGTAATTTGTCCTTTCCGGGTTTAATGTTCGCAATATTAGTTTTGAAGGGTGAAAAAACGATTCTAATGCCTCTATTTTTAAAAATTTTCGAAATTTTTTCAGAAAGACCTTTAATATAAGGACAACTGATTGTTTTCAATATTTGTAAATCGGATGGTGTGTTATTGTTTACTATTTTGTTGAGAAATTTTAATCTTTTGTTAATGCATTGATCAATTAGTTTTATGGGATAGCCGTTTTCAGATAAGGTTTTTTTAATAATTTCTAAATTTTTTTGTTTAAAATCGGAGTAGGATAATTTAATGGCGCGGTCGATTAGCCCGTAGATCATACCAATTTTGTATGAGAAAGGATGCACGGAATCAAAATGGAGATACCTTCCAGACCACATTGGTTTGTGGAACCAATCTAATTTTAAGCTACCGTCTGTCTGAATAAAAATTCTGACATCGAGATAGTTAATTTCCCGATTGGTTTCAGATTCGCACGTGAAAAACGTTTGAATTATTGCTAATATAGAATTATAATATAGAATTATAATATAGAATTAAAAACGCGCAGATCAGCCGAATTACGCAAAAATGGTCAAACAATTTACGAAAGACCATCCTGACATCTTTTTTACGAGAGCTGACAAAGGTAACACTACTGTTGCCTTAAACAAATCAGAATATTATTCAAATATGAATGATATCCTTTCCGATACCTCCACCTACAAACGTTCGAAATTCGAATATACTGCTACGATCACAAAAAACATCAATAAAATGCTGAAAATTTGGAATACAAAAAAACTTATTACTGATATAACCCTAAAAGCTCTAACCGTTAACAATGCCATTATACCGAGGGCATACAGACTTCCCAAGGTCCACAAGATGGGAAATCCACTAAGAATCATTGTGTCAATAATAGACGGTCCCACATACACCTTAGCAAAATTTTTGTCCACTATTGTTTCGAAAGTATTAGGAAACAATAGTAGCGACATCAAAGATTCCTGGTCCTTTGTAAAAAACATAAGAAACACAAAAATACCTGAAAACTATAAAATCATATCTTTAGACGTAGTTTCTATGTTCACAAATATTTCCAACGAATTAGTAATTAATAGTATCGAGAACAAATGGAATGAAATTAAAAAATTTACATCTCTAGATAAAGACGATTTTATTACGGCAATATATATTTGTTTAGATTCCACGTACTTCAAATTTAAAGACGTTGTTTACAAACAGACTTTTGGTATGCCGATGGGTTCCCTCTCTCTACCGTACTCGCGAATTTAGTTCTGGAATATGTAACTGAAAACGTTTTAAAAAAATTAAATTTTAAACCGCCTTTCTTTTACAGATACGTGGACGACATTCTCACGTCAGTCCCAGATGGTTTTGAAAACGAGATCTTATTGGAGTTTAACAACTTCGATGAACAAAACCGACTAAAATTCACGTGCGAATCTGAAACCAATCGGGAAATTAACTATCTCGATTTCAGAATTTTTATTCAGACAGACGGTAGCTTAAAATTAGATTGGTTCCACAAACCAATGTGGTCTGGAAGGTATCTCCATTTTGATTCCGTGCATCCTTTCTCATACAAAATTGGTATGATCTACGGGCTAATCGACCGCGCCATTAAATTATCCTACTCCGATTTTAAACAAAAAAATTTAGAAATTATTAAAAAAACCTTATCTGAAAACGGCTATCCCATAAAACTAATTGATCAATGCATTAACAAAAGATTAAAATTTCTCAACAAAATAGTAAACAATAACACACCATCCGATTTACAAATATTGAAAACAATCAGTTGTCCTTATATTAAAGGTCTTTCTGAAAAAATTTCGAAAATTTTTAAAAATAGAGGCATTAGAATCGTTTTTTCACCCTTCAAAACTAATATTGCGAACATTAAACCCGGAAAGGACAAATTACCACCAGGCAAACAAAGAGGGGTAATCTATAAAATTCCCTGTCGACATTGCGAAAATTCGTACATCGGTCAGACATGTAGACCTCTAGAGGTTCGTTTAAAAGAACACAAAACGAATATTTTTGCCTCTAAGGAAGAGAAATTTACAGGCCTAACAGACCACAGGATAAAAACGGGACACGATTTTAATTACGAAAATACCAAAATCCTGTCCAAGGAAAAAAATTAGAAAAAAAGGTCTCATGTTGAAAACTTTTTTATTAAAAAAGAGAAAAACACCGTCAACATAAGACTGGAAAAGTCCAACCTACCGGAAGTCTATAATGTAAGAATTAAAATTTTCAGTCACACAATTTAAACTTATCTAACGCCGCACTCAAATCAAATACTTCCTTTTTTTCTCGGTACCACAAACACACATTAACCAACAGTACATATATGTTTTCCGGCATTTTAATATAAATAGAAGCAGGTCAGACCAAATTTTCACATTCGATTACTGAAGAGGACCCACATCAGGGTCGAAACGTTTAATTTTGCCCTCCAATTTTACATTAATTTTCTAAATATTTTTGAATTTTTAACTGGGCAGTTGGTAAATATTCCGGAATGTATTTTAGATCACGGGATTGAATTCAGCGATATCAAAAATCCCGTACTAACAAGTTTTAAACAAATTCAATAACTTGTCAAAAGTAATATCCGACATATTGGATCCACCATTTTGAATTGTTCAATTATAATCATGGATTCGGGTACTGCAACCCCGTAAACCCCCGAGTAACAAATTCCATTTTGATTTGATGAATTTTTAATGTCAATTGTAAAATTATTAAAACCATTTGTTTATTGCTTATATCTCATAAACAAATGCCCATTGGCAACAAAGTAAAAATTTTATAGATTTTTCATGGTTTACACTATGAAAATGAAGTTTGCGGGTGTCTGAATCACTGTTTTCGTAACCAATACACCAAATTGGTCAAGTATAGGTGTTTTCCGAACAGATTAAACTTTCCAGTGGAAGTTCAGTTCATTAAGAAATACACTATTTCAATTTTAAATGCATTCTTAGCATAATAAAATTTATTGTAATTAAAATCCTTAAGCGGCATACGTATTTTCTAAATATATCTGATACAATGTTCCGATTACAGCATAGATTGACTAGTTTGAAGCAAATTTGCGAGTGTGCCTTACAAAAATGTGTAATTTTAAATGGAATTACGTTTTTCATTAACATCTTGAAATTGTTCCTGTAGGACTATGATTCGAAGCACATTAACGATATTGGTCTTAAAATTTTTGTTATATTACCACCTATTTATAGATACATTAATCTTTTGCTTTCATCCCGCGCCGCACGAAGAAAGTTCATAAGAAAATGATGAATTATATATTTTTTAAAAGTTACTTCACTCAATTAACCCTTCATATCTTTGTTTATATTCACGGCACATTAATGGGACTAGGTATAATTTTTTAAAAAATACGTTGATTAGCAATCGTACGTAAAATCTAAGCGATATTCTACACGCCGCGGAAATAAAGTCGTTAAGAATACAAAATTTTCTAAAAGGATCATGTAAGATTTAAGCATTTTCGCACTTTTAAACCTACAGAACTACTCGACAAATCAATATTCGGTTCTAATATTGCACAGAACTCTTAATTTGGATAGTATCTAGCAAAATATAATGATAACTTAAGTTTTAATATAAAATAATACTAGGTTTTACGTGTTTTTCTCGAGGATCACCAAAGTTAAAAGTTCTGTGGATTTGCCCATATATTCTGAGTGAACATGCACTTTTACAGAAACGTACAATGATCATAACTTTTACAACTATAATAACTACAAGCCTTCAGATTCAGATTCGTCGGTTTGTGTATAATTATTTACATTCTCTATATTACTACATTTTATTGAACAAGTGCATAGATCGCAACATTTCAAATTTTGCTTTACACAAAAACAAATTTCTTGCGAATGGCAAGGTGAATTTCCACTGCATGAACAAACAAATTTCTGTAGCATTTCCATGGCTGTATCTCCTTCGAAATAATTAGTACAAAATACATTATTGTTTAATATTCAACCAAATTGAGTTGGATCGAAGGATATTATTATTAAATATCTATTATTTATTTTTTTATTTAAATATCTATATAAATATATTAAATAAATATTGTGTAATGCAAAATTTGAAATGTTGCGATCTATGCACTTGTTCAATAAAATGTAGTAATATAGAGAATGTAAATAATTATATACAAACCGACGAATCTGAGCCTGAAGACTTGTAATTACTATAGTTGTAAAAGTTATGATCATTGTACGTTTCTGTAAAACTGCATGTTCACTAAGAATATATATGTTCAGCATTATTAGCATTATTAACGTTCCGTCTGTACTTTTGTGTCGTATTATTATTAAAGTCGAGAAGAAATATTTAAAGCTGGCACTTTTTGGGAGTTTTTCAATGTTGAATATTTTGTTCGATCAGAAATAAGAAGACTTTTTTTTTTTTAAGTAACTAACATGTTTAGTAAACATTTCTTACAGTTTCTGTGACAAAATAATATATGGCAAATGACCTCATTTATTATTAAAATATTCAAGTTTTATTAAATATATCTGACAAGTGCAATTGCTTTCAAAACGAAAAAACTCACCGCGGTGACGCGGCGCGGCAAAGGTCATGTTGTTCTTTCAGCAATTGTACGATGAAAATAAAAAGTCGCCAAAATATAAAAAATACATGCTAAAAGTACAAGTTTAAGTGTGCATTTTGCGCTGAATAAAATTAAAATCGCTTCGGGAGAAGCCGAGAAAAAAATTCTTGAAGATGGCGTTTTTTCGTCATTTTTCCACTTGAAAACGCTTGTAACTCGAAAAGGAAGCGTTTTTGGAAAAAATGACACGAGACGAAAAGTGTTTTTCTTACCCCAATTTGCCTAAAAAAAAATATTTTTGAATCGATTTTTTCACTTCGACATATTGATCTTAATTAACTGTTAATAACTAACTACAGACAGTCTGAATAACAAAGTTTCATGGAACTTTTTTATTTGCAACAACGTAATACATCAATCCCAATTGGTTTTAATCTGGCGAATTACAATGGTCGGTCATCGACACTTTTCGAGCGTCTTTTTCGGGCCTCGCCTCTCACCTAATAGCAGCTTTGTGTTATACGGGTAGTTCGCATTACATTTTATCTAAATAATATGTCAGGTATACGAAATGCCAGGCCACAATTCGAACGGAAAATTATTTCCGAGCATAGAGTGCTTTTGTTTACATAGTCATCTTTAACGGTTTCTCGAGAAAACAGTTTCAACAAGGAACAACAAACGACAGAAAATTTTCCCCCGCGTTAATAACGAATATGTCTATTTGCGGGTCGGCTCTCGGGTGGAGAGGTATAGGATGGACAACACATAGACATTATACATGACGGAACAGGACAACACAACACCCACCAGAGCCAGTCCCCCTTCCCCAATATCGGTACCACCAGCAGATTCGGCGGTCTGTGCCTTAGCGAGTACGACGCGGGGCTTATCCCATCTTTATCCGAGATAAGACCCACGACGTACCGACCGCGGATAAGACGCTGACGGTACCGATAACTGCCGACGGGGGTCGGGAGCGGTCCCAAATTCGTACCTTCGCCCAGCAAAGTTCCCCGGTTATTCCACACTGGACATAAGCAGAGAAAATTGCACGGACGGGGGTTCGAACTCGGGACCTCCGCGACGTTCAGTTCGGGCGGACTAAGACTGACGCCTTAGCCCGCACGACCATCACGCCGACTACATATTCACTGTATTTTTATTACATTTAATAAAGTAATTTTCAATGTGACATATTTTATGATAATTATGTTCTGAGGCCAAAATTTTAATGTTAATATAATCAAAATCATGTCCAGTATTGATTCTGTGTAAAGTTAATAAAATTGTTCAAGAATGCGATTTTTAAGTAATCTTTTGGTTTGTCCTATATAACAACCACTACAATGTTCACAGTTAATTTGATAAACGACGTCATTTAATTGAGTAATATCTAGTTTGTCTTTAAAGGGGTTGATGCCTCCAATATTGATATTAAATGGTTTGTGCACAATTCTAATTTTTTGATCAGCTAAAATCTTCTTAATTTTTTCAGATAATCCCTTAATGTATGGTATACTCACAGTTTTAATGAAATCTTGTTCTAAATTAAGTTATATAAAATTGTAAATTTCTTTGTAAAATGTAATTTTTGATATAGAAGAAACTTATTGAACCTAATTTGATTATGGTAAAAAAATGTTTCATATATATTGTTGGGAAATGTTTGTGTAATTAATCTGAATAAAAATAATTTTCTGGATCGAAAATGATTAATTTGTAAGATCACGTCACTGATTTCCAAATATAATATTTTTTGTTGTTGTAATTGTTAGATAATAGATTATATTTGTATTTGATAGAATTAGAAAAAAATGAAGTATTATGTGAAAAATGATTATGATAAATGTGTTTAGGAATGAATGTATGTTTTCTACATCTTAATAAAAAAAAATGTGGTAATAGCCAATTTCGGTATTGATTAGGTACGGTGTGTATGTTGTTTGTCGAGGAAGGTTGGCGCTATCCAGTCATACGTTCAAATTTTAACATTCTTTCGTTGGTATTAATGTTTTTAATATTTTTGGTTATATCCGTAAAATTACCATAACGTATAATTTTTCATATCAAATTATACAAATTTTCAAAGTTGGCGCGCGCAAGAAAAATGTGGGAATAATTAACGAAAATTACTTGGAATGAGTATAAAACTTTCATTGATTCGTTGTAGGATTCAATGTAAATTTTATTTAATTAAACGATTAATCATGTATATCATTGGTGATGTGTGATTACAGCGTATATCAAAAAATGCCAAAGAATATTGATATAGATATTGGTTGTATAATACAAATCAGTCACAATGTATAATAAATTCATGTGTTTAAATGTTACAGGTAAGATACCAAAATCATTTTAGTGCAGTTCAAAGGCATAGCATAGCGGGTATTGGAACTAGCGGAATACCATCCACCGGTTCTCCACAATCCCTTTGCACATCAACGCCTATAGCCGGTGGTGGAACCAATATAGACAATCTGTTTCGTTCAGCACGCAGTATGCCGGCCTGCTTTCAGTGTTGTTCTTTAAACGAAAATGCCGCAAAAAAAATCTGCCGGAAACAACCATTAGGAGTCATCGCTCATTCCGAGACTCAGCTTATCCGCACTTATCCAGCAGGAATGAGAATTGATTCTTCAAACTTCAATCCTGTTATATTTTGGGCCTTTGGTATTCAAATGGTGGCTTTAAATTATCAAACTGATGATGCAGCACTTCAACTTAATTATGCTATGTTCGAACAAAATGGGCATTGCGGTTATGTGAAAAAGCCATCCGTCATGACTGATAAAAGCCATATGATGTACAGGTAAATAATTATGTTCATGTACGTATGAGAATGTATGATTTATTCTCAATATAACTATAAGCTCACATTCACTTAAGATTATACGAACGTCCCATAATATATGTATTTCTAGATACACATTTGCATCAATTATCATATTACTGCACTACCCATTGAGAATTAAAAATTATGCATGTTATCATTTATTCCACTGAATATCTATATTAACTTATCAGTAAGTTACGGTTTTATTCAGTCATAGAGAAAACAGAAGGTACTTTGGATATATTTACTTATATTTCGTTCATTAGGTATTGTTAACCAGATTTTCAGGGTACCATAGTGCACAGTTACTACGGAATACCTTAAAAATATTCAATGTCGTTCCATAATACGGACAGGAACAAAGAGTAATGGTCATTCGAATTAACACCGTATGTAAATATATTTCTAATTCAACGGGAATATAGGCTATTAAACGTAATTTATTGTCCAAGTACAATGAAAGGGCAAACAGCCATTAAGCGACGAAATCTCGAAAAACAGCTTGCCGTTCACCTTGTATCGTTAATTTAAAAAAAATGAGATGATTAGCTTTTAGGAGGATCCCAATAATGATCAACATTTGCTATCAATTTCATTCTGATTATATATATACATTCATTATACAGATTTTCTAAAATTTTTGGACTTTATATAGTTTGTTTTCTTAAACCATAATTCAACTAATTACATCGAATACCATTATAATATGTCTTGAGTTCAATAGTCTTCAGAATAGTAAATATAATACATAAAGGATTTGCTATTCTTTGTTTGAAGACTGTCATAAGTTAGATATTAGACGGAACAGTCATTGATACTTGAAACTTAAACGCACACTATATGATATCCAATCATATTTAGATGTCCAAGAAATTAGCAATCGGCTTCTTAATTATTATATTTTTTTTATTTTTCACCCTCTACCTTCCACCTAGATCGAGGCATCCCAAAAGCTCTCACTCAAGGAGCTTGTCCGGATACATGTGAGTATAAATCCGAGTACAGATATAAGTATAAAATAAAATTATACAATTTAAAAATATTTGTTTCGTTTTTCGAATTCCGTTTGAGGTAAATTTATTTTCAATTTCTTCGTGTATATTCTGAAAGTGATCAAATAATATGCGTGCGTTAATTCATATAATCTATTGCAATATTTTATAAGATTATAAAAGATGAGCTCTCGGGAAAACATTGATCCAAATAAATCAGGTAATTCAACAGCCCAACATAATCTAGACTATTTGGTTATAAAAAAGTTAATTTTCTTTTAACAGGAATAATCGAATTGCATTATTTTAAAGTAAAAATAAATATTTTTTATCAAAACTTAGATTTTATATAAAAGTTCGATTTTGATGTGTAACCTGATGCTTAAGCTTCCTGATGACCCATATTCCTCAAATCATAAGAACCGACTGTAAATTCTGAACATTACCTTTTGTAGCTGCGATAAGATACAACTGTTAACTTGTGAAAATATAGTACTTCTTCCTCTTTAGCTAACCTTCTAACCTTCTGCTTTCCTAGCATTAATTTCCAGCCTCCTTGCCATACATATAGAAGTCAAGTAGAAGACTAAAACTTAACAACAACAAATGCGCAGATTATGTCGTTCGATTTGACGGGTGAGGTGCAATCGTCCGAGTCCGGCATGGGTGCGTTCGTGTTCGTCGGTAATATAATGGGCGGGGCGGGGGAGGGAAGAAGTCTCCGCCCACTGTCGAACTAAGGAGGTCCGGCACTGTCGAACTAGGGAGGTTGTCGAACAAGCTAAGTGTCGAACAAGAGAGGTTGTACTGTAGTTTGGTTTTTACGGAGTTTTGGGGTCTCTACATACGAATCTCACGTCAAAAATTCGAAAATCGCGTTGTCGGATTCATTATTTGCGAATATTATGGCGAAACTCAAAATGTTACGTCCAATATTGCATGAGAAAATTATAAATGTGATTGAAAATTGATGGATAATGGTATTGCCGAGGTTTTAAGGCCGCTAAATACTTTTCTGATGTGAAAATATCGAAAATGAAAATGATGGTGCCTCTATGCTGAACAAAACTTAAAAAATTAGTCCCCAAAATGAGGTTAGCAGCTAGTTTTTGTTTTTGTATGGTTGATTACAAATTCGAAATTAAAACGTCCAAAAATCCCTAAGTAACATTTTGAATTTACGGTCACCACATTGCATGCCATATTTTGAATTTGGAAATTATGACGTAAGATTTCAATTCAGTGGCCCAAAAGACTCGCAAATACCAAATTACGTCAATTTTCAATCACAGTTCGAAATTTTATCCGCCATTTTGAATTTCAAAATTCTGACGTCAGATTTGTAAATCGGGCATCCATAATTTTGAATTAGTAAAGTTTTTCGTCATATTTATATTTATCTACCCCTAAAACCTGTAAATACCAAATTTTTGCAATATTCAATCGCATTTAAAATTGTTGTCCTCCATATTTGGTCCGCCATTTTGAATTTCAAAATTTTGAAGTCAGATTGGTACTCAGCGACCCGAAAAACTCGTAGATACCAAGTTACGTCAAAATTTTGAGTGAGATTCTCATGACATTCTCATAAGAAATTGAAACAATTGCCTTATAATTATTGTAAATATACTTTATAATAATTCCATTAGTTGTAGATGTAGTCTACGAGGTCTATAAAGATTCATTATTTAAAAGAAAGAACCTTAATACACTGAATATGTCTATTGTATAAGCATAAAGTCATGACCATATTCGACTGAAATTTTTTGGAAATTACATAAAAATGTCATCAGGATTAGATTAATTTTAATTGCAAATTACATAAATTATTCAATAATATTTCTGTAATATAGTATGAGTATTTTACGACAGTTATATGAAATTTATAAGGCACTTGTTTCAATTTCTCATGAGAATCTCATGAGAATCTCACTCAAAATTTTTCGCAGGATTCATATATACAATTTTCGTCCACCATATTGAATCCGCCACATATGGTACAGATCCGATCCGGTACAGATATGTTGGTCTGCTGTCTTATCACTTTGATTTTCTACGTTTGACCTTCAAATGACCTTGGCTCAGACCTGATGGGGTCAATCGGCCATCGGAATCGGATTCAGCGACCCCAAATGCGTACAGATATGTGGGTCTGCTGCCTTATCACTTTGAACTTCTACGTTTCACCTACAAATGACCTTGACCCTGACCTGATGGGGTCAATCGGGCATCGGATTTGGATTGAGCGACCCCATAAACCCCCAAAGAACAATTTTCAAGTGAATCCGATGTACTTTTGAAAATGCATGACCTTTGCGCGCCCTCTAAATGACCTTCAATCCAGATCAATGACCCATCAAAATATTTGTTATTATGTGTACTTTAAATCCATGAGGTAGCCCGTTACAATTTTAGCACGCTGGTTGCGTTATATACAATTTTGTTTTTCGTGGAACACCCTAATATATATATATATATATATATATATATATATATATATATATATATATCATTTTAATTGTTGATCGGTTCTTGAACTAGTTCTATAATGAATGAAGTAGTCTAAGAAGAAGTAGTAGCATGAGGCCAATGAATTTTTAACCAAATGATTATTTTTCACAGTAATATATATTTATTATATCTGTACGAGATATGCCATGCAATAAATGTAGGCAATTGCCCAGAGGGACTTTCTTACGGGATCCGGGTCCAGTCGATCATGCTCGATGGGTAACGACTGCAAATCGAATTTTGCGATTGTATATATATATAAGCACTACTAAGCCATCTGCTGACTCAAAAGTAATTTCCATTTTCATTTTAAATGTATATTCTATCATGTGGCTTGCAATTAAAAAGGGGCCTTCTTGTAAAGATGGAAGCAAACTCGTTTGGGAGTACATCAGCAAAACACGGTACTTACCAAAAAAGTATCGATCAGTAATTGATTCAGTCATTGCGCGCAATGCTTTTTACGATCACCCCGAAAATCTGTTGATTGCAATGTTGGGAGATGAGCATCGAGTTGTTCAAAGTTGTTCGAGTTGTACTAAATTTAATACTCGGAAAGTCCGTCCGAACTTTCTGGTTTAAAAGCTAAAATTCAATCAAATTCTCGAAACTTTGAAGCTCGTTCGGGGATAGTAAATTTTATCCGATCGAAGCCAAATTTTTTGTACGAGTTACTACTATGGTTACACAACTTTTCCTCATACTGCCTAATTAAAAGTTGAAATTTCAATTTTTTCGATACACCCTATTGCACATTGCTCTAAGGCAGAACGGACATGGCTGCTTCGTCTTTTCCCCTCTTACACAGTGTAATAATTTTTTTTACTAAAATTGCATAACATTCTTACATAAGAAAACAAAATTAGCAACTATTTTTTTTTAATGTTAAGGTTGTATTATTACATATCACATAAATATTAACACTTATATACTAACCTAAATTCACTTATTTTATTCTCACATACGTCAATTTATTTTACCACGTTTTTATCAACTCGTATTCTTGTCTGTCTGTCTGTTTGTCCGGTGCAAATCTTGTAATCGATTTTAAACTAACTTCCCGATGAGCTAGAGACTTGAAACTTTGAGGATAGCCCAAAATTGGATGACAATGCATTCCTTTACCGTTTATTACAAGTTTCAATCAGTTTTAAGAACAATTTCAGCAATTTTAAATTTTATATGAAAAAAAAAATAAGTTTCAAAGCGGGGGCCCGGCATTTTCCCCCCTTCCACCGTCGCGCTTGTCCTTTGTTTTCCTTTCGCAATCGGGAAAAATCCTCCACTGACGTCATTAATTCCCTTGCCTATATATACTCATTCACGACGGCAAGTGGAGCAGTTAAGATGGCACAAGAGACATCAACACAGCGCAAGCGACGGCTAGAGAAGGAGAAGAAAAAAAGATTGGAGAAGCAGCTACAGGAATCGGAGGTATGTAAAACTATTAAATTGGCCAAACGGCGAAAGGCAAATGAAGATGCGATTGATGAACAACGTGAAATTAGACGTGCAAAAGATAAGGCACGAAAAAAAAGAAAGGACAAACGAAGAACCCGAGCAATACTCCTCTCGCCGCCATAATCAGCAAATTCGTCAAGCTAACCTGAGAGCGAACGAGACGCCCGAACAAAATTTCTTTCGCCTTACTAGTGATGCGAAACGACACGCTATGTAAGAGCGGTCGAGACGCCTGAACAAAATTTATCTAGACTTGAATATGATCGATTAATACATGCTCACACAAGAGAAATTGAAACTTCTGATCAACGTGAAATACGACTTCAACACCAACGACAGGCGTATGCTGAACGGATAGTCGTATTTACCGAATCGTTGCTCAAGATTTCCTTGTAAATGCAACAAGAAATGCCTACAATGTGAATATGGCAAACATTGTTTCAGGCGATATAAATAAGACTGGAGGATTCCCAAAAGAGTTGGAAATTTTTGTTGGAGCAAGAGTGATGTTGCGTTCAAATTTAAATATTGAACAAGGACTTGTGAATGGCGCCATGGGCACAGTAACAGAAATCGTTTGGCCATTATTCCGTCGAGGTCAAATGTAGAACGAAGACATTCCATCTTTTCGCATAGACTTTAATCGTGATGGAATACATTTGATTCAGCCGAAGTCAATTCAATTTCCGGCATTAAGAAATTTTGGCGCAATGGAGCGGACTCAACTTCCCTTGATATTGTGTTGGGCTTGCACAGTACATAAAATGCAAGGATGCACAGTTGATCATGCTGTTGTATACCTAGGACCTGCACTATTTGCCAATGGACAGGCTTATGTGGCACTAAGCCGTGTCAGATCTCTCGATGGCTTGCGCATTGAAGAATTAGATTGTACAAAATTAACTGGCAAAACTCCATGTAATGAGGAAGCAATGAGTGAAATGGAGCGATCACGACAACTTGAACCTGCGCCGCCATAATTTGAATTTGAATTTGAATTTGAATTTAGTTTTGGCTTGAGCCAAAAACCTAACCTCTGGGGCCAACTATTACAAAATATACATATAAAAATAATTCATACATAAATATACAAAAGAGCTTAAATATAGGTAAGAGTGGAGGTAAAGTGGGTTTAAATGACTATCGCTACGTAGAGCATAAAAGGTATACAAAAATAATAAAAATAACGCAGTGAGTGGACAGTTACATATACATTCCGTGATCGCAGTGGGGAATACAGCGAGTAGTTTCAACTAGCAGTATAAGTTCGTATGTGGTAGTGGAGTGTTATCGCATAGGAGTGATATCGAACAATGGGTTGGAGAACAAGAAAAGTCAAAGTTTTCCCTTAAATGACGTAACATTGCCACTAGAGCGGATGTTGGTTGGCAGGGCATTCCAGAGTCGAGTTGATGTGATGATGAAAGAGCGCCCAAATGACTCATGCTGATGAGGCTGCACACGAAGTTCACTAGTGGCGCACGGTCTTAGTATTCGACTTGTGCTTTCATTACGCCACTGATACCGTTCATATAGATATTTCGGTATCCTTGTTGTGAGGACATTATATAGGTGATGATGCCTATAAAGTATAATCGGCGAGATGCGGTTGTAAGCCACTGAAGTTCCTCACGATATGGGGTGATGTGATCGACTCGGCGCAGTCCATAAATAAATCGAATGCCCGCGTTGAGCAGCCTTTCAACCTTGGTTTTCTGCAGGGCGTTGATATCATTATAGACAGCACAACAATAGTCAAGAGAGGGTAGGAGCAGTGTTTTTACTGGAGTCTCACGGAGATCGAGAGATCACAAAGCACGGTTTTGTCTAAGTTGGCGTAGAGTGGAAAACACACGCTTAGACATTGGAACAAGGTGTTCTTTCCATGATAGTGTGCTGTCAATAATGAGACCAAGATTTTTTGCTGACTTAACCCAGGGTAAAGTGATGTTGTTAATTACCAATGGAGGAAGAGAATCAAAATCAAGGTTTAGATAATATGAGCCACCAACGAGTAGTGCTTTGGTTTTCCTTAGATTAAGCTTAAGTCCATTCTCATCCGCCCACTGGCAGAAGTTCTCCACATCAGTTGTTACTTTCTGGATCGCCATTGGTAACTCAGAGATACAGTGGTCCCCGTACAGTGGTATCCGTAATGGTCCTAACGCATATGTTTCGTTCCATCAAAAATGGCCGCCCCCGTCCAAACGCATATCCTCCCTCAACCCTCACTACGGTAAAAGTCTCTTTGCATTTATCACACTGAGCATGCGCGTAGATGTCTCACTAGTAGCGCTAGCAACTAAGAATCGCGTTTTGGGGAGAAGAACAAAGGGGAATCTATGTATCTGGACGGGAAAGAAATATGCGTTTGGACGGGAAAATGCTTTAGGACGGGATGCGTTAGGACGGGGACCACTGTATGGCACTTTAAGAATATTTGGGTATCGTCAGCAAATATCATGTGATTACAGTGCTGGAGGACCAAGGGAATGTCATTGATGAAGATCGAGAATAGAAGTGGTCCAAGAACCGAGCCCTGAGGAACTCCAGCACCAACTGATAGCCATGAGAATCGCTGGCCATCATCAGCTGTAACTGCTTGCTTTCGTCCGGACAAGTATGATGCAAACCATCGTATAGCAGTCACAGAATGATTTACACTTTTCAGCTTATCGATGAGAATAGAATGGAATGACTGACCGTGTCAAATGCTCTGCTAAGGTCGAATAACCATAATGCCAAATTTTCTACGTTCTTTAAATGTTGCTGTGTTTTCTGGTAAAATAAATATAATTCTAAAACCACTTGCATATTCGTTTCATTTTGAAACTGCTCTTTTCAGATTGTTTATAAATGTAATAGTTTAAAATCGATTGTAAAATTTGACCTATTAAAATTAAAAAGCAGAAAATAATTAATGAATAAAAAATTCTTTTTAAAAATCACGTTTTTATAAATGGACTAAAAACGATAAAATAATTTTTCCCATCCACACAGGTCACTAATACCATGCCGAAATATATACCCAATAATTTTTCATTTTATTAGGAAATAAAATATTTTTAAGACTTAAAATGGAAAACGTGGGACGTAATAGAGGTAACAGAAATGACTCCTCCTCGACGAACAATAACAAATTAGAAACTTATGCTTAAATGAACAATATGACACGCCAGTTTAGACATGATAGTCATTTCTGTTACCTATATTGCGCCACACGTTTTCCATTTTAAGTCTTACAAATATTTTATTTCCTAATAAAATGAAAAATTATTGCGTATTTATTTCGGCATGGTCTTAGTGACCTGTGTGGATGGGAAAAATTATTTTATCCTTTTTAGTCCATTTATAAAAACGTGGTTTTTAAAAAGAATTTTTTATTCATTAATTATTTCAATGTCCATAACACAAATATCAAATGCAATATGATATTAAACTTTTCGCAAAAATTAATGTCTTTTCTATTTTATTATAACTAATCAGAATCGCCAGTCGAAAGTTTTCACTAAAGTAACCTGATTTTATGTTTTTATAATAATCACTTGTTTTAAAATAGATAACATACTCAACAATATACACTAAAAACAAAAAAAAAATATAATTCTCCGCATAGATTTTTATAATGAGATTTCGCATGAACTAAACAATTTATTTTCTCTTTGAGCCTTTGATTCAAAAATATAATATAATCAGCGAAAAGAGAGAGAAATTCTACGAACAAAATGAAATTAAAAACCTGGCCAGGAATTTTGATATTCCTCTCGTCCTTTTCTTCATCAAATGTAGTCTTCAGTTTCCTTGTCATGGAATTGAAATGTTGACAAGATAAAATTGATCTCCGTCCGTTGACTTCAAAGAAAACGTGGTCGATAAACAATGGCGTCACCAATGGGCGTCGGTCCAACTGCATCGTCGTTGATGGGGTTCCAAAACACTTTGCTAATTCCTGAAGCCAATTTCCAATTGTAGAAATCGTGGATTGATCAGGCCGAAAAGGAATATTTCTTGATATCCAAATGGCAAGGAACAATTACGACACGAACGCCAGGGATTACTTTTATCGGATTGTCTTTGGAACGTCTTCTCGTTTCGGAGTGAAAACTGAATGTGTGGCGTCCGTCTTCTTCGCGGTACCGGTTACCCGTGAGTTGTCAACATACAAGAATGGATGCGCTCATCTAGTGACTTTTCTTCAACGATGCAGCGTCGTCACTAGAGATATTCATTCTTGATTGGTGGAATCATCTAAACTTCGGATACCACACGAGCTCAAGGAAAATTTCGTTACTATTTATTTCTCTCTCTTAATAACGTTTCTTTAATACATATACATTACTAGAATAATACGAAGAAATAAAATATACATAACATACAAGACGATCCCCTACAACAGATCGCATCTCATCTGGGTGGGTCACGGCACTCTTTCATCATTCGCGTCTGGTTCCTGCTTTGTTTTTTTTACCCAAAGGACAACTACTCCAAATTGTCGTGGACTTCATCATCCTACGGCCTAGTTCGGTGATATTTCGTTCCCGCAGATAACATCTGTTTACATATATATAATAATAATAATAATAACGCCTTTATTGACACAATATACATTAATTTACATTGTTCAAGGGCCGAGGCACAGCATTAAGTACTGTTTTGCAGCCTGACATATTCATTTCATTACATTTTATCAGAAAAAAATGTATTCAACACGGTAAGATACCGTGTAGGATAGGAAAAATGTATTCACTCTTCTAGCCACAATTTTCCGCACAAAAACAATTATTTCATTTTAATTTTTAATAGAACTTTCGAACGCTTCGGTCATATGGGGTGTGCCGCACCCCGCAAAAAAAGTATCATACTTTTAGTCTCAACACTCCGAAGACTGACGCAACATCCGGCTTCGGTACTCGTCGAAACTCGTTAAGAGACGATCGGTCAACAGCGACATAGGTCCCATTTTTATGCTTATTTCCAATTTTAACTGGTGTGTGCTGCACCTAGTGTGACCTCAACGGGTTAAATCTTTTTATATTTAATTTTAGGGTAATAAAGTATGGATATCATACCTTTGCTATTGTAACCCTTTTCCTAAATGGGACAGGAAAGAACACAAAATTAATAAAAGACCGCGATAAGGCTCAAAATATGGTCCCTATCAGGGATGCCTTTTGTAACCCTAATTTCGGATGGGTTATAATAAAATTATACTCAAGAATCAATCGCAACAAACTAAACATGTATTTCGCAATATAAGGGGGAATGCAAAGAAATTTTGGACCGGACGGCAGAAAAATGAAAAGGGCATTGAGTTCGCAAATCACGCGACGGAAAAATTACGCGACTATGACCCATTATACTAACACGGAGCGAAACGAAAGGGGAACAAAAATGTAAACGGAGCAGCGGTACTCGCAGCTATTGACGCAAACAGCGGGGCGATGGTCCACTGAGGGTGGCTGGTCGCTTCCTGGGTGGTTAATAGTGGTCGAAGATGATGTCGCAACTCTTGGGGAACTTCACCTCACAAAGATCAAATTTTTTTTACCACTCGCGTAATGGGAGGGATCTTTGGCACTTCTCAATAACTGCGTCCGCTCAATATCGTCAACGCACGCCTAAGGATCGCCGGATGGAATATCGGGGCTCCCGTCGAAATTTGCGAGGTTCGTGCCCACGGGCACGGTGTTGCGAATTTTCCATCGGCGTACAGCATCAAGGGTAAGGAGGACAAGGAAGGCAATACAAGACGGACATGTTGACGGTAAAGGACAGCGATACCGGACGAAATTAGGAAAGATGTGGCGGAAGTACAAAGGAAGGGAGGGGTGACGTAACGAGACTTATCGTCATAAGGAGGTACAAAGGGGGTAATTACATTCCCTAATAAGTAAGAGAGAGAGAGAGAGAGAGAGATGCACTGTTGAAACGTCTCAATGCGACAGAGAGGGACGGCGGCGATTTCCGTGTCCTGGAGAGAAACGGACGGGATATCGTGGATTATCGTCTCTTGATATGGAAATTCCTGGTGGAGTGACAGCAGTCATCAGGTCATGCGAGTTCCCGTATGCCATGGGGATTTGCCCAGTGACGGACTCCGACACGAAACGATGGCGGCAACGAAAGCCGCCAAACGTTGCATGGATACACAAGGGGGTAAGGGAGTGAGACGGACGCAGCGACGACTGCATGAGTCCGATGAAGATGGATGAGTATTTGTTGTTGGGGGGGGGCGGGGGGGCTCTGTAACACAGACGAGCAAAGGAAAGAGTATCGGCGCGCGGGCGCCCGTCATGTAACGTCCATTTGACGTTCGAAAGTTTTTGATGGCTGGCAGACGCGTAGCCATGGTGGGGAGAGAAAACGAACATCGTACTCCTCCACGTGACCTTGAGTTTAGAAGACGTCTCCGACGTTGCCACTGCGAGGCTGTGAATTTTACCGTTGGAATAATTTGAGATGGCGAATGCGAACGCGAAGGAAAACCCTCCGGCGGGTCGAACAATAAGGACGCGGGGAACTTCTCAGTACATAAAATTCAAAGATGGCGAAGAATTTGGACGCGAAAACAAAGAGACGCCAGTTGTACAGAGCCAACCTCTCCGGTGGGCGGGTGGCTGCGCGGTGGTGTGGAGCGAGAGCGAGTAAGCGACGGGAGGGAGATAGCGAGGAGCGCCAGCGTGATTGCGGATGGCGTGAAGTGGATAAAGCGTGAGAGAGTCGCATTGTTGGTTATTTTCTTAAATTTTTCAAAATTTTGGCATATACGGAAAAATGCTCTTGCTTTTTCTTAAAACTCAAGAGCAAGTTTTTGGGTTCGAAGAGGTTCACCGAAATATGAGAACAGAGGTACGCGTGCCGGGAGGTGAGAGTCAAAGGAGCGACGGACTAGACTTTGTTGTTAAAAAGGGCCCTACCTATCGATTAGGTAAATAATTTTATGTTAAAATTACCAATATATAAATATCTATTTCTTAAAGTCTTGGTTTGGGCACTGAATGTGAAGTTCATTTTTTTTATAAGAATTCAGTGTCGAATTTCGATTAAAAATTGCTCCGTTTCGAGTTCTGTTTATCGAAATCTCTATCTCAGATTGGTACTGGCAATGTTTGTGTGTTCCACTTATCGGGACTAAATTTGAAGTTTCAAATTCCTATAATACCAAGGTTTGGCATATCCCAATCTAAATGGAAGAGATCTCTTTGGTTGTGATAATGCTCGTGTTCGGTATGTCTAGACCAATGATATTCTCTATTTCTTTTAAGGAATCTTCCTTACTTATTTATTTATTATTTGAGAATGCTAGCTTATTATGCTAGTGTTCAGTATGTCAAACTTATTTACTGGGATTACCTTTCAAACAAAAAGTTCATCACAACTGAGAAGTTTAGAGTCGTGACCAAAGCAATTGTTAAGCAGAATGGCAAACCGCTCTGGTTGCGTTATTGCGATAACGAAACCGAACATTCCAATACTGGAACCGAGCAAAGCGCGACTGGGGTAGCTACTTGTATAAAAGAGACAGAATGTGATAGAAAGAAAGAGACATAAAGTGACAGAATGTGACAGAAAAGGAGAGACTGACAGTGACTGGAAGAGAGAGACAGAAAGTGACGGAAAGAGAGATACAGATAAAGATGGAATAAAAGAGACAGAATCAGACAGTGAAGAAAAAGAGAGAGCGACGAACAACACAGAGGTTTCGATGAAAGGTATCCTTTCAAAACCTTAAATTTAAAAATATTGAAAATTGCAAACTTAAAATTAAAAAATTATTTGTTAATAAATATGTTAATAAAGATAATAAATATAAATCTGCATGAGTTGACTGGCGATAATCAATATAATTACATGAATTGCGAAATTTCAGAAATAATGCGACAGTTAAGCAAAATAGCTCATAGGATAGAGATAATAGAGAAGCGACAGAAAGATAGCGAGCAAAGAGAGACTAAAAGAGAAAGCAAATTGATGTAATATCTGCATTCGGAATTTGACGTAGGATTCTAAGGAGCAGTGGGATTCAGTAGAGGGGTAGCTGACGAGCTAGACGACATTAAGCGACAGGTTAGTAGCGATAAGTCAGAAAATGAATCTGACGATACCGACTTTGAGAACCGTAGAAATTCTACTGTATTAAAGAAAAATATTACCGATAAAAATGAGATTTCTCAGATGATACGATCTGAATTTAAATTTAAAGTTCTGAACCTAAATTATATTTAAATAAAGATTGTAGCGACAGTTGCCATTTTAATAATTCCAAGGAATTAAAGGAAACATTAAGGTCTCAGCTAGTGGAAAAAGACTCGATTGTGCGACGCGATTATAATTTAACTAAAGAGACTAAGTTTGAACATTTTTTTTTATTTCTTTTCGTCAGAGTTAAGGGCTAAAGGCCTACTTTATATTATAGGTTATTAGAACTCGGTTATTAGAAGTGTAAATATAGATGAAAGAGCTGTGGAAAACAAAAATTTAGTATGCGTGACATTCTTATAAATCATATTGATTCAGAATATCACGCAAGAGTAATTGAAATTCAAGATCCGGTAAAACTATTAGAAAGAATTAAATAAATTAAAATGAACGAAGTAAATTTGTTTCCACAAATATCTCAAAATTGCTATATAGTATACAGTATAGTCCTGTAAAAGAAAAGGTGACAGTTTTTCTGGATCGCTTCGAACAGCTAATTCGAAGTTATAATAATTTGAATGATGTTCAAACTATGTTTGATACGGAAAAGAGGGATACTCTGTATAATGCTATTATAGCGAACGTTCCACAAATATAGAACGTCGACTTCATGGCAAAAAGAGTGAATGGAAAATCTTTGACATACGATCAAATAAAGATGTTCATATTACAATTAGAAAGTATAAAAATCCAGATGACTACTGCGACACCTGCGACTGAATCAGCGATTGCCCTAACAGCGACAGACAGAAAGAAGAACACCCGATGTTTCAGCTGCGATGACTTTGGGCACTTGGCGCGCGACTGACCGAATGTAGGACAGAATCTGAAGGTGTGGTTTGAGTGCAAATGCTGATCAAACATATAGCTGCTGAATGCCCTGAGAGACGGCAAAAAAACTGCGACAGAATGGTGCGAAAAGGTACATGAATAAATCTTACTCTAATAATGCTAATCATAGAGGTAATTACGGCAGTGAGAACTTTTGTAAACGTAAATATAACAATGGGGGATATAGCGACAGTCCAAAGCGATTCAAAAGTATGGGATAGTACAAACGAGAATTTGTTAATTCAAAAAGAGTCGGAAGTTACCCTGGGCGTATAAATTATGGAAAAATACCAAAACTCGGGGTTTCCGGTGAAGTAAAGAAAACATCCGCAAAAAGGGTAAGATAGAGGAATTAGATAGCAATGCAAGAAAATTAAATTTGGACAATAACTATGCATTAAAGGCTGTCAGTAATAATTCAATGTTGGCTAGATTCTTGGCGACGGAACATCTGAAAAATTCGAAATTGATTTTTAAAACTTTTGATTATAAACTAGACGAAATTAATGTGCGAATAAGAGAGACAGCGCGAATTTGAGATCGGAGGGAGTCGGTACGGTATGTGGTATTACGGATTAGAATAAAATTGTACAATTGAATAAAGTTATATGTGCCGAGAATCTAGCTGAAAATCTTCTGTCATTCGTAAGTTTGCTGATGAGGGCTTTAGCATGTATATGGACAAACAGAGAATAGATATTTATGAGCCGATATCAAATGAGTTATTTTTATCAGATATATATAAAAAGCCTTTCTGCCTTATTGAATTTGTAATAGATAATGTGACCGATGATAGTGAAAAACTAAGTAAAACTTTAGCTTATTTAACAACTAGGAGCTTGAAAGACAGAACAAAGGCGACAGAAATTACAATTGCTGAAAGCGACACGAAAATAACGAGACAGTATCGGAATTAAGCTCTGTTTTTGGAAGCACTGCAAGAGACCAAATTATTTGTGATGTGTCAAAAATACTAACACACTAACACGTTAACAAAATAGTAACATACGAAATTTACAATATTCCGCCAGTATATTTGTGCAGTTTAAATGCTACGATGCACGGGCTTTCGATTATCTAATTAGCGCCTCTGCGTGTGTTATTCACACTACCGCGGCCGCTTCTATTATATTGTTTTATCAGTATATGTCAAATTTATGATTCCACTTTCGAATTTACATTATTATTATACATAAACGCGTTAACGAAAAGAAACCTCAGTCTTTTCAAAGTCTTTCTGAAAGTTTCGCTAAAATAAACTGCCAATAACGCAAAGATGTCAATTGTTTTACCCAAACTCTCCAGTAAAACGATCCTGAACCGCTCCGTATCGTTAACACCTTATCGATACACAGTTACATAGTTATGACCGGGTTAGACTATGGCATGTCAGAATGAAACATGCTTCGATTAAATATTTGAAGGAATTGCAGAAGAAATTTCCCGAGATAAAAGACCTAAAGGAGACTGTTTTTGGTAACACAACCATAGACTATGAAGCGTGTATTATGTCCAAAATAAACGTATGTCCATAGACTGTGAAGCGTGTATTATGTCCCTTTAACATTACGAGAGAGTGAGAGAGAGAGAGCGACTGAACCTCTACAGATTATTCATTCAGACATAATGGAAAAAATTAGTCCTGCAACGTATCCCAAAAGATATAATTATATTTTTGTTTTTATTGACGATTACTCTCGACCAGTTATGGCCTATCCGATGAAAACAAAAGAAGAGTCAGGTTATCATTTCAAATCCTTTGTAAAGAGCGCCAGAAATTTACTTTGAAGGGATGCCAAAGTATGCTATTTGAGAACAGATCATGGAACAGAATGCACAGGTGGATACACAACTGAGGTCTTGAGAAATCTGGGGGCTGAACTCCAGTTAGCGTGGCCTGACACACCGCAGCATAACAGAATGTCTGAGAGATTCAATTAGACTATCCAGAAGAAATTGAGGGTGTTTATGTATGATTCGGGATTGCCCGAAAACGTGTGGGATTTGGCATTAGGCGCATCAGTGTTTGCATACAATTGAATGCCTCATGCTGCAAATGAAATGAAAACGCCGTTTCAGTGTTTTAATCCTAACTATAAGACTGACATAGAACAACTCAAACGGTTTGGATGTCTGACTTACATGAAAATCCAGAGAAGAACAGGTCCAAAATTCAGAGCGACAGGAAGGCGAGTGATACTGGTAGGATATAAGGAGACAGATTATATCCTATTTGGACCTGAAGATGAAAAATTGTACGAAACTAGAGATGTCAGATTTAACGAAAAAATGGTTTTTACTGACAAACACAAGCGTAGTGAAATAAATAACTCGGAGACAGTCTGTGATCCAGTGGATAAAATATCTTGGTTTACTGAGTTTATCCGAGAAGAGACTGCCGATGAGTGAAGAACGCAGGGAGTGAGTGATCAAACGAGGAAGAGGGCGACCACGTAAAACCGCAGAGCCAGCGTCAGGCAAAAAACCGTATCGACTGATGAGACAGTTTGCGCTTTGGTGGCTGAAATGAATGGTAATCCTGCATCTTATCAGGAGGCCATGAATTCGGTAGACAGTCAGAAATGGACAGAAGCAATAGACGAGGAATTGAATTCTATATACAAGAATAATGTATGGGAAATTGAGGTTTCTTTTCGTTATAGTATTGACTCGAGATATGTATTCAAAAGAAAAACAGAATCCGAGAACAAAATCAGATACAAAGCCAGGCTGGTGATAAGGGGCTTCAAATACAGAAATGTTTATGAACTGCAAGAGACTTATGCCCCTGTCTCGAGATTGCCTTTAATAAGATCTGACTTAGCGATAGCCAACAAATTTGACATGGACATGTGTCAATTAGATGTTAAAACTGCTTTTTTGAATGGGCTTTGGCTTTACTCCAAAGCGAGGTGTTTATGGAAATTCCCGAGGGAGTGAACTGCTCAGAAGAAATGAAACGACGGAAAGTATGTAGATTGAGAAAAGCATTCTATGAACTGAAAGTGAGTCAGAAATGTTGGAATGAAAGATTGCAGGCTACAGCTGTTCGGATTGGACTCGGAGCTCATGAAGAAAAACCTTTGTCTGTTCACATGGCGTATTTTTAATTCTCTATGTTGACGACATCCTGCTAGTAAGTAATGACAGAATAAAGTTAAATGAAATCAAGCGATAGTTAAAAGGCGAATTTGAGATGACTGTCTTTGGTGAATAGAATGAATTTCTTGGATTAGAGATCAGTAGAGACAAAAACACGAAAGTTTTGAAAATAAGTCAGGAGCGCTACATAGACAAATTGCTAAGGAAATTTGGCTTCGAATATAGTCATCCGCAACGAAACCCGATTATCACTAATCAGGTTGCGAATAGACAGCGAAAAGAACGTAAAGAGATAGATGAGCCTGAGAGAATAATTGAGACTGAAAACATATCAATCAGACCTTATCGAGAGGCCGTTGGCAGCAGACCCGATATTGCTTATGCAGTAAATGTGCTTAGTCGATATCAAATTAACTCTTCAAAAGACGACTGGAAAATGGTCAAACGAGTACTAATATACTTGAAAGGTACTAAAAACAGAGGTCTTATTAATCGAGGCGAGAGTAACAAGCAGGGTTTTTCGGATGCTAGTTTTGGTAATTGCAAAGGCTCGCTGACTACAAGTGGTTATGTGATTAAGCTATTTTGCGACACTATTACTTGCAGAACGAAGAAACAACACTACGTTGCTCTGTCAACTTGCCAGGCTGAATATGCGTCTATGAGCGACTGCAGTCAGGAAATTATTTCAATTCATATTTCGTTCAATCAAGTTTTGAATATTGATTTCTCTCCTATGGTTCTGTTGTGTGACAATAAAGCGGCCGAATCGAGTGTAAAGACCGGTGGAGGTAACAAGTTGCGTCCCATGACTGAAATCAAAGAGCATTATGTACTTGAGTGTGTTAGTCGAAATTTGAGTGAAGTCCAATGGTTGCCTTCGAAAGAGCAGTTGGTAGACGCGATGACTAAGCCTTTATCATTAGATTTACATGAGCGACTGATTAATATAATTTTAAACTTGTAATTTATGTTGTGTCTGAAATTCTTTTCTTCTGTCTTAGGTCCTAAGTCTGCAGAAGCAAAACAATGATATTGAGCAGAGTGACGTGGGAGGGAGTGTTAGCAGTGAGCACGCCATCTCTGCTATACGGACTGTACCTCCATATAGCCTGGTGGCGCCCCCTCTTCCTGTCGTCTGCCGGCGGGACGTCACTGCCCAGAGTCAGTCTGCTGCGAGACATTGCCAGAAGCGTATGGTGTGTGGAACGCACGACGGCTTTACGAAAATTAGACTTGGTGACATTTGTCCTTACTCTGTACAGAGAGACTGCTAAACTTGTCAATAAATACAAACTTGGTTTTCCTTAAAGTGTTGCTGGCATACTTCATTCATCCAGACCACTGCTGCTTCGTCACTAATAATATCTTATAAAGCCAGAAACCCGGCTGGTTTCATTAGAAGTATTGCAAATTTGCAATACTGAAGAAATTGTTAGAGATAATTAATTTTTAATTGTACGGTATAATAGTATAACGACAAAAATATGAGTATACCCCGAAGTTTTTCTGCATCATTGCTACATTGATCTGAATCAAACGAGTTTCTGCACCTGCTCTGCTCCTCGGTATCCTAATATTATCACAAGCTGGAATTATGGGATCCAATTAATTTAAGAAATTATTTATATGTGTGAATATAAAAATATTCAGGTTTAGGTTTTGTTATAGATTTAATTTTCTCATTTAAGTTTTAAAATTGTATATTTGAATATAAGATCTGTTTGCATTCCCGTAAATGTAACCAATTTGTACATCTAATTAACTAATTTTTAACAATTAACGTAATCTTTGTCGAGTAGCATCAAAATGATCATCTTTAGTGTAATTCAAAATATTTTATGATAATATCTGAGCAACATGATAATTATGCCATTGAAGGTATGTTGTATAGAAAAAAAAATAGGTAGAGTTAAATGTTTGACTATTATTTATTTTGTCTATGTTGTGAAAAAATTATACTTTGTATGTGTAGCGAACAGGACAGTAATCGGCCATGTAACTACCGTTTAGTAAAATTTTGCAAATGAGTGATTTTTATTACACTTTTGTTTAGCATATTTCAATAAGTATAATTAAGCCTGTACATATTCAAATTTATTTTTTATTATTTATAATCATTGATCATTTATTTAGAAGAAAACTTTAATCTTATTATAAATATTATTGGACATGACATTGAAAATTATATGGAGATCATTTTTTATATCTTCGTCTCCGCCAATCGGTAACATTAATATTATTATTCATGTGACACAATCAATGTTCCACAATCATCATCAATATACAAATTATGCACATATATGTCTAGCCATCACATCACCTATTCTTATGAACATTTCGTCGCATCTCTGTATATATCTCATATCTCGCAGACTAATTCACAATATTTCATACATCCTTGATTGTACAATTCGTCGAGTCAAAATGGATAAAAAATAAATACGTCAAAACAAAAGAAACGGTTAAATTACGCGGATAAAATTCTGTAAAAGTGAATAATTTACGCAGATAAAATTGTGTCTAAACGAATAATTTACGCGGATAAAATTGTGCCAAGCGAATAAATTACACGAAAACAAAAATTACGATAAACGAATAAGGAACATTACATACTAATTGCTCACCGCACGCTTTTAAATGGAGAGCAGGAGCGAGGTCTTCATTTCTCGTCCATCATGATTGATGTCGGCTCTCCTGCAATATTGGTCCTATTTCTTGGAGTGTGATTCTCCGTCGCCTTGTAGTTTATTGTCGGGATGACAGTCGTAGGATCCGCCGGTTGAAGTGAAGATCTGATAGTGAGCGACTCCCTCGGGTACCCTGCTGTAGCCGACCCTGCTTCCTGGACCTTCGCGAACCTCGAAAGGAGAAGCAGACGGCTAAATTATGTTCCCAGATGGTTATTGGAAATTGAGGGAGTTTGTTACCCTTACCTTGTGACTTCGACCGGGTTGGTCGAAGTCGATGAAGAACACCAAGTATATGGCCAAAAAACTGCTTGGACCGGACTTTGTGACCTGGTGGCTAAAGATATGGTGGTCCGGAAGAAGGTGCCCGCGTCGTAGCGGTACCCTGCTGTTTTATCAGCCAAATAGAGAGGGCGAGTACATCTCAGGGAATCCTATTTATAGGTTTCGACCCTCTCGGGCTGCACCCAACCCGTTCAACCATTACGTGGAATTGTGGACGAAACTGTCAGTTTTTCAAATGTCATGCTGACAGCCTCTCACTTCTGCTTGATTCGTCTGTATGTCCGCATAGCGCATTCTCTGACCGCGCCCGAAGCGTCGCGTCGTCAATCATCGGGTATATCACCAAGGCAGGTCATGGTGGTCGTCTGTCGCACGTGCGAGGCACTCGTCATGTTCGCGCCGGTGCCGGTAATTTCAATTTATTTTATTCGGTTTACAAATACGAAATGTTGGCTCCTTCTCTCCTTTTTTAATATGAATGTCGCATTACAATCCTAATTAATAGCGAAGTATTGTTTCGTTACAAGTTTCTTAATATTTTGAAAAATGGCCGATAACTGTCTGCTTCACCTGGCCGAATACTGTCTTTTTGAGATTTTTGGAAGATACACTTTTTTTATACGTAAATATACATTTTGCGAATATTACTCACATTTTATTTTAAAAGAAATTAAAACAACAATGCTAGTTGCACTTTTGACATTAAGTTTACCAAATTCATTATTTTAACGGGCCGACTACTGACTCATTTGATTATTCTTTAAAATATAATTATTTATTAGCCAAAAATTATTTTTTCGTTATTATAATACGTATGCATATTAATAAAAGACGACCGCTAAGATAAATTTTCTTAAATTATTAATTTAAATTTTGTTTCTATTGCTGAACAATTTAAAGTCAAATGCACTAAAATAAGAATTTTTAGTAGCCGATAACTGCATTGTTTACCCAGATGTGATATGTATTACACGAAAAAAATATTAAAATATATCTTGCTCAATGTTATTGCCATAACTAATCAAATTAAGCTTTATATTTTGAGATAACATACAGATGTTTACCTCTCAAGAATGTATCTTCATATATTGCCATACTTTCAGTATAAATAAGTGTAGGACTGCCTGAAAGAATAAACAAAAATATTTTTGAATAAATTGAATAAATAATTTTTTGTAGAAAAATATTTTATGTTTAATTCGGCAAAAAGCGAATACGACTCTTGTAATTTTCTAATAATTAGTTTTTGTAGTTATCGTTATTTAGCAATAACAAAAAAAAAGTAATAAATCGTTGAATTTAAAATACGTTTAATTGAAAATTTAACCTATTTTATTTCGTTTTTGAAAATTTGTAGGGCATTAGGGCGATTTTGTAACTTTATTGATTGGACAATATTGCAATTAAAAATTCATCAGGGAAGACTTACTCATTGGTTTTGCGTTATTTCTGCAACTCGCTTTTTATGGCGATATTATGAATTAGTAAACTGGCAAAACGACTTTATAATTTTGATGAAAAAAAATTAAAGCTGTCGTAATGTCAGTAATAGTCCGGGAGCTCGAGACATAATTTTGGACTGATTTTTATATGGACAATTTATAGAAATCATCGCCATACATCCCCTGATTACGAAAACGCCCGCCAGCAGCACGAAAGCGGGTTGGCAGCCATTTTGTTGTCGTTAACTTTTTCTAATTTTTATGTGGCTGATCTTCTGAGACATCATAAAGTTGCCCCGAAACGTGTCCGATTTTCGATGAAAAAATTCTGATTTTTATGTAGATGGAATTTTATAGAGTTTATACTTTATTACGTGCAGAATAAGAAAACAACAGTCAGCTGCTCGTCAGCTGGTGCATTTCTACGAACAATGCAATTTAAAAGTCACTTTAAACAACAGAAATCGCGGGGTTTATTTTAATATGCAACATTTTTTTGTAATTCTGATATATATATGAGGTTGATTTTTCTTTCAATTTATACTTTATTACGTGGAGAATAAGAAAATAACAGTCAGCTGCTCGTCAGTCGGTGTATTTTTTTCGAAAACGGCTTCTAAAAGTCATATATAGTTTTAACGAAATTTCGGCGCTTCTCTTACTATTATATTTTGCAGCAATTCTATCCTAACAATTTTGTATAATATTACTGCAATAAAAAACGACCAAGATAAAAGTGGTAAACTGCGAGGCAGCTGCATTTTTGTAATTATTCTACACAGAATCAAGTATAAACTACAAAAAAAACATCCACATATATATGTATATACCGTGTGGATGCGAGAGAACAGCACATTGGGAAACCCATGTATAGCAGGCAGCTAGTGAGATGCGAGCTTTAGCTTTCGACGTGCGGGAATTGACCAATGGCATAATGGTAACGAAGTGCTACCGACTTGGTAGTTGCTATACCCTTGACCATGAAGTGGAGGTTAGGGAGATGACTCTCACGTTTGACGATTTTATTATTTATTTTATTTTCTATTATCCCAAAGTTATTTTCGCGTTTTAAAGTCATTTTAAGGTAATTTTCGGTCACCATCAACTCTCGCAGTCATAAGAATGTCACCACAGGACTTCCATTACTAATTGTAGGTCAGTAAATTGTACATTTTAATACCAAAACACTGTTTTGTTATTATGCAAAATTTTACAGTTTTAGATGTTTGTGTTTCAGAAGCAGGTTTTTCTAAATAAAGGAGAATCCATCAGATAAGTATTCATTTTCATGATTTTCATCGTGTTTTGAAAGGTATGATTCTTTTAGGTTACTCTCAAGAAGAAGCGAGGCAAGGTTTCGAGTCCCAAGGTCACAACGTAGATATCGGACACTTCTAAATTTGGAAAAAGATTTGCTTGCACCCGAAGGAAATCAAGCTGTTTCTTTTGCCCAAGGTCCATCGCTAATTACTGATCCCTTGGATGAGCTTAAATCAATTCTGTTGACGCCCCTCAAGCAGAGTCAGGAAACTAATGCTGAGGACATTCCAACTCATTCATTTCTACAAGTGGAAAACCCTGCTGGGTTCCTAGCACCATGTAACCTATAATTGTGGTGGCAAAAAAAAAAGGAAACGTTTCGTGACGAGTCCTTAATATAGGCTCGTAAAATTTTGTGTAATTGTGTAGTGAAGTGAAGGAGAAATAAATAAATATTTAAATAAATTGTAGACGTAAATTATTAAAAAATAACAACAAACAAGTGTTTGTGACATAATTAACATTTCATTGTGCAGTCATATTTTTTCTTCGCACTTGTGTTTAATTTTGCATTCCATTTATATTTTCAGTTTGTTTACAAAGTGCGTCATGATGCCTACAATTGAAGAGTACACAGGAAAAGCAAAATAAAAGTAAACAGTAAAGATGGACAAACTTCGCTTTTCTTCATGTACCATTCAATTCTGCATTCTAAAAAGAGTAAATGAATTTTGAAGTCGCATGTTCATTTTTTCAAAATATGTTTAATTTACAAAATTAACTTTAATAATAAATATAAAATAGAAATAAAACATAAATACAACATTTTAATTAAAACCTTTCGAATTTAAAAATTGTTCAAATTTTTTTCAAAGGAAAATGTTCTTAGAATTTATCACAGAATCTACTGTTAACCGAAAGTCATTCAATGGAGAATCACCCTGTATATATCAGAATTGTTAAAGAATTGTGCACATTAAAATAAACCCCCGATTTCTGTTTTTTGAAGTCACTTTTAAATATCGTTTTTAAGTAATAAACTCCATAAAAACTTTAGACAAGATGGCGACCCAATCTCGTTCTATGATTTCAAGGAGCCGCGCAGGAAAGTAAAGAGGCTTGTCTTCAAAGCGCCCACCAGTTTCTGCACTAGTCGATTAAAATCCCTCACGTCATCGAAAGCAATCTGAACAGAGCTCAGGAAACTAGGTTTAATAAAACTCAAACAGCGATCCCCACAAATAAATTGTTCCTTAGATGATCTCAATGGATACTTCAGCAGTATTTCGAATTCCAACAGTGCTATCTCCTTAACTATTCTTCCATCGAACCTGATTGATTAACTTTCCAGATTAGGCGGATATGTTTTACTTCAGCCAACTAAATATGGATGACCTAACCAACTCCCTAAAATCAATCGCATCGTAATCTGCTTGATTCGATAGTATAGACTACAACTGCGTACAGGCAGCATGGCCAGAAATTGCGCAACCATTACTGAACATATTTAATAGTAGCCTTCAAACTGGAATATTTCCATCTTTGTTAAATATTTCCATCTGTGTGTTTAAAGTATTCAAAAGTACCCTCCACGTATCCGTTCATTTTACCTGATCACCCGATCCTGGGCCCGCAGCTGAGTTGCAGCCACCCAATATTGCTGCTGGTACTGCAAAAGCGAACATTTAGCGAGCCTGCCGCTAAATTTTACGTCCGAATATGCTGTGGCTGTTTTTTTCGGCAAGGTTTTTTTTTCAAGGCCAAACTTAAAACTCCCAGAACCATAAATTAACTCAGCAAGAGGTCATTTTCAGGGAAAATGTCTCAGACAAAAGTTCCAGGATTTTTCCTGGGCTATTTAATGGTAGCATAGAGCTTAACCTTGAACATGGCCTTCAAGGCTATTCCAAGGTCAATTTTATTTTTTAAAATGGAAACTGATATTTTTTTCACAGATTCGGAAAGAGCAAAAAACTCCGAAACGTCCGAATATTTGGTATTGGTATTGGTAAGGCTTTCATCAGGTCCACGGTTAAGACCCCCGAAATCAGCGCACTTGACAATTTGCCTTTGTACGCTATTCCTGATGCCATTTCAGGGTTCAGCTGGATAACCAGCCTTATTGCAGAAGTTCAGAATCTGCTGAAGACTTCGCGCCCTGATTTCCTCCTTCGCCAGAAATGGAGAGTCTAGGAATTTCCTACGTGTCTCCATTAGGGCAGGGCATTCACAGAGGAAGTGTGCTGTGGTCTCCTCCATGTTTTCGTCGCATTTAGTACACAGCGGGGAACTTTTCTTTCCCACCGTATAGCCATGCTTATTCAGGTTCCCTTGTCCAGTGAGGATTTCAATGGAAACTCTTATTCTTGTTCTGTCCAGTTTGGTCAGCTGTTCAGCCCATCTATCAGCCTTCAGTTCACCTGCAAGGCTTTTGGTTGTGGTGCATTTTTTGTGGTTGATCCACTCCTTAACCTGCTGAGCTCTAAGATGGCTCGTCAGCCTGTTAAGTCCTTCCTGAAAGGGCATAGCAACCCTCCCGGTCATGTCCTGGCCATTTATTATGCCCGACTTGGCCAAGGAGTCCGCCCTTTCGTTTCCTTTCCAACCCATGTGTCCGGGGATCCATGTTAAACTTGCCTTTGCATCTCTGACTAGCGCCGGTTTAACGATAGGATTCCTATGGCTCTCAATGCCGCCTGGTTAACGGAGCATATCCATATCATATTACCTGCCACCTCCTTCCTCAAAAGAGTCTCGGCACATTGAAGAATGGCCGCCACCTCTCCCTGGAAGACTGTGTTGAATGTATTGAGCTTAAGGGAAAAGTTGGCCTTAAGCATCGGTCCGCAGAACCCTGCGCCTACACCTTGACTTGTTTTGGAACCATCAGTATACCAGATGGTTCCATTCTTAGGTGTTACCGGATTTCTTCAATTGTGGGTGTACTTTTCCTTACCGAGCAGATGCCCCGTAGGAACATACCCTGTACTCTATTCAGTTTTTGTTGCACATTGGCCTTTTCCACTCTACGCCACCATATCGCTGCCCCGTAGGTGATTCTGGGTGTCACGATGTGCCGGTAAATCCAGAGCAGTTGCTTTGGTCTTAGACCCTAACTGCAGCCTAGTGCTCTTATACATTGCCAAAAAGTTGCGATTGCTTTTTGACATTTCTGTTCCAGATGTCCATTCCAGTTCAACTTCCTGTCCAGAATTACTTCAAGATACTTGGTTTCTCCGGTATATGGAATCTGTTTCCCCCTATCACCATTTCTCTGAGTTTTTTCATCTTGTACCTTCTCGAGAAAGTGATAACGGCTATCTTCTCCGGTGGTCCCGCATGACAAAAATATATATCCAGGGATATATCCCGCATATTGTATACAGGGTGTCCCATTTTAACCCATTAATGCCCAAATGCACAGAAAATTTACACCAACTTCAACGCTTATTTCCAATATGAAATAAATTTCGAAAAAAATCAAACTTACCAGATTCTACCATTTTCGGGGTCGCTCTTTTGAATGGCGATGAGAAAATTCAAAAAAAAAGTCAACATTTGTCTATGATTTTGACATATATATTAAAAAAACATACTTTTTTCAGTGCGCATTTTTTACAAATATCGAGTTTTCGATACAATATCGTGCTTTGAATGAGCTAAAATATACTAGAAGAGTGCACTCGATAGTTATACTTAAAAGATACACTGGTATGCATTTGAAATTTTGCGATGTCAGATCCAAAATGGCCACCGCAGTAACGAATTTCTATTCAAAATTTAACAATTTTTTTTCTTGAAAACCATACACTTTAAAGAAAATGTTCTAAGGATAATTTTGTTTTAGAATGAGCCAAAAAATACCCTTGAATTTTTTCAGAATGTACTGCTACAATTTTTTATTTTTCAAAAATGCAAAAAATCCAAAATTTTCAAAAAGTTATTTAATAAATCTGAAAAAATTTGACAGTATTATCTAACCAATTCTAAGACATTTTTTATCTATAGAAATTTTCTCTAAAGACTATAGTTTTCCAGAAAAAAAATATTAAACTTTTCTAGATTTCAAGACAAATGATTTATTTTCTTGAACACTGCTGTCTTTAGAGAAAATTGCTATAGATAAAAAATGTGTTAGAATTGGTTAAAGAACACTGTCAAATTTTTTCGGATTTTTTAACTAACTTTTTGAAAATTTTGGATTTTCTGCAGTTTTGAAAAATTGACAGTATTTGATGAAGAATTTTACATTCCCTAATACATAGGACACTGATCCAAGATGGACATTGTTTTGATTTCATGCTCCAGAAGCCACATCGTATAAGATTTGTGATGCCGTTCGAGAATTTTTCCTATCGTCCAGGTAGGTCTCGTCGCGTACCATTCGAGATGAGAACCGCAATCTCGCCTTTCAAAGCACCGTGTACCGTCTCGTCTCGTATGGAAAGTCTCGACTACCGATTTTCGATTTTCACGATCTTTTCCGATCTTTTTCGATCTTTTACGCTCTTTTACCATCTTTTTTATCTTTCACGATCTTTTTCGATCTTTTACGATCTTTTACGATCTTTTACGATCTTTTACGATCTTTTCCGATCTTTTTGAATCTTTTACGATCTTCCTCGATTTTTCCGATCTTTTTGGATCTTTTACGATCTTTTACGATCTTCCTCGATCTTTTACGATCTTCCTCGATCTTTTACGATCTTCCTCGATCTTTTACGATCTTCCTCGATCTTTTACGATCTTCCTCGATCTTTTACGATCTTCCTCGTTTTTTTCGATCTTCCTCGATCTTTGTCGAACTTTTCGATCTTTTCCGATCTTTTTCGATCTTTTACCCTCTTTTACCATCTGTATTTTTATCTTTCACGATCTTTTACGATCTTCCTCGATCTTTTACGATCTTCCTCGATCTTTTACGATCTTCCTCGATCTTTTACGATCTTCCTGGTTTTTTTCGATCTTCCTCGATCTTTTTCGATCTTTTACGCTCTTTTACCATCTGTTTTTTCATCTTTCACGATCTTTTTCGATCTTTTACGATCTTTTACGATCTTTTCCGATCTTTTCCGATCTTTTTGGATCTTCTATGATCTTCCTCGATCTTTTACGATCTTCCTCGATCTTTTACAATCTTCCTCGATCTTTTTCGATCTTTGTCGAACTTTTTGATCTTTTCCGATCTTTTTCGATATTTTACGCTCTTTTACCATCTGTTTTTTAATCTTTCACGATCTTTTTCGATCTTTTACGATCTTTTACGATCTTTCACGATCTTTTACGATCTTTTACGATCTTTTTGGATCTTTTACGATCTTCCTCGATTTTCCGATCTTTTTGGATCTTTTACAATCTTCCTAGATCTTTTACGATCTTCCTCGTTTTTGTCGATCTTCCGCGATCTTTTTCGATCTTTGTCGAACTTTTCAATCTTTTCCGATCTTTTTCGATCCTTTACGATCTTGTACGATCTATTTCGAACTTTTTCGATCTTTTACGATCTTTTTCGATGTTTGTCGACATTTTTCAATCATATCGATTATTTTCGATCACATTGATAATTTTCTCTCATTTTCGATCCGTTTCGATCTTCTTCGATCTTTCTCGATCTTTTTCGATCTTTCTCGATCTTTTTCGATCATTTTGACCATTTCCGTGGTAAAGGTGAGGGGTTCCATTAAAGGAATCGACTTGATATTAAAATGACCTTGAAAGTAGCTGTGAAAGTCAACTCTAGGTCAAGGTCATATTCGAACGTAAAATCTTCCGCGCTGTCTTCCAGGGTAAAAAATAAGGGGTTCCGGTGAAAAAAAACGACTTGACCTTCAAATGATCTTGAAGGTTGAGGTCAAGCTCAATGTCAACGTCACATGCGGGCGTGAAGTTGTCCTCTGTTTCCATTTCCATAGCAAAAAATTAGTGCTGCCTTTAAAAAAATCGACTTGATATTAAAATGACCTTCAAGGTAGTGGCGAAGGTCAAGGTCAAGGTCACATTATGGCGTAAAATCTTCCGCTCTTTCCATTTCCGTGTTAAAAAATAAAGGGTTCCATTTGAAAAAATTGACTTGATATTGAAATGACCTTGAAGGTTATCGTCAAGGTCAATGTCAAGGTCACCATAAGTTAGCTCTGTCTTTACCCCTTCAACTTTTGTTTTAACAAATTTCCTCCAAAATGTTTACCATCCGAGATATTCTAATCCGTTATTAAAAATGGGACACCCTGTATAAGATAGGCAGGATATATTTCGGCAAAAAGTATACTATCCGGTTTATATGCGAGATATATCCACTATGACCGGCCCGAATGTGTTTCAGGATATATCCCTTTTATATGCAGATTATATCTTTCGATATTTACAACATATATCTTATTATGTATGTCACATATATACGCACCCATATGTGTTTTCGGCAATATTCAATATATATCCAATCTATATCCAACATCTATATCTCCAATAACTCTAGATATAAGAAATTTATATGCTTGATATATCTTTATTCGATAAGTATAATATAAGTATGATATAAATATACTAGCATTGTTTTCGTTTAAGTAACATGGACATTTATTCTGTTTGTTATTATTTCCGTGAGTTAGTATTTAGTAAAGTAAACTTTACGCACTCGTTTTTACTTTACGCACCGAAAACTGTTGCGTAAGTAATATGTCGATACTTGTAAAGTACTTTACGCACACGCACGTGTATCGAAAACTATATATATATAAATATAATTTGTCGTACACATTGTGTAGACATTTCTTCGTTAGTTGCAAAATAAATCATTTTGTTATACTGCCAGACGTTGTATTAAAAAGACACGAAAATTATACGCCGGATACCAGGATGGTGACAAGTTAGAACAGGAGCTCCCAACTTTTTCAGCTCGTGGTTCTCTTGGCAATTCCTGTGGCTCGTTCTCGGTTTCGTCGTCGTCCTCGTCATCGCCGTTCTCAGTGTCGACGATGACTACCACGACGACGACGACGACGACGACGACCACGACGACGACGACCACGACCACGACGACGACAACGACAACAGAGTCATTCGACCAGTCGATCCTCGTCCTCCTTCACCTTCAACGGACCCATTTTCTCCAATACCTCTCGATATACCACTTACCTCGCATGAGCTATTCGCCCCGCCGGTACATTTTGTCACGAGCGAGCTCGTAGCTCCAGTACTACTCTTGTCTTTCATGGAGGACCTAATCCTCCGTTTTTGTAAAACCAAGTTTAATAAAAAATAAACGTTCCTAGTATCTTTACCCAACTGTCTTTATATATTTTTGTCTTCAACGAAGAACTTTTACTCCCTTGCATCGAAAACTACTATTTTGTCATAACGTGTGTAAAATGCGGTACTTTAATTCTTTTTTTACTTTTTTTTTACAATTTTAGGGCCTCGAGTCGAAGAAGAGGGGGCAATATTGTTGTTGGGTGTCTCCGTCCCCGTGTTGCATACGATATTTTACGAGATGGAATCAGCGATTAGTCGGGCCATGTTAGCCCCCACAGGAAAGGACAAGGAACTATAGCGGAATAACGGACTCGCAATAATCCGTTATTACCAAACTTTTTAATCTGGTCCGTTAATCGTTCTCTTAATTTCAAATAAAAGTTTTAAAAAAATAAGTTTTAATTTAAAAGTAAATAAACGAACAGTTTCGAATTCGATATTTCCTGGAAAAAGTAGATTTATTACGAAGTTGTTTACAGAAATCGCAGAGCGCGCTGATTGACGCGGCGCGGAACCGATTAGACAAGGACAGTGTTAGTGCAAAATTCAAGCGCGATGATTGACGCGGCGACACGCGAACTATAAAAAAAGCTGTAAAAGACCGCGAGTTTCGCGAACAAGCATTCATCCCGAGCTAGCGAAGTGAACGGACCTCCAGACGAACGAGTGGGGTAACAGCATTCCCTCCCGGAGTACTTCCACAACACCGGCATCGGACAAGAGAGCTTTATCCACTTGACGGCGGCGGATGAATTACCAACTAGACAACCATTTCCTGAGGCTCCAGCAATCGAACTGCAGCAGTCTCTCGGCGTGCAAGGACGTAGCACACAATCGATAAACTCAAACGAACGAACAAACTCAAACGAACGAACAAACTTAAACGAACGAACTAACTCAAAAGAACAAACTAACGTAAACGGGCGAGCTAACTCATCAGTCCTTTTTAGGACTTAGACGTTCTTTTCAGCAGGGGCTACCGCTGACATACGAGTCGTCGAGAAGGACGACCTAGAATACAACGAAAATACGGTCTGCTAACCGTTCCATCTCGTGCACGGCTTGCGGGTCTGCTGACCCGGGATTAGCCGACATCATCTTCATCCACAGCCTACATCCTGGGGGAACGAAGCTCCTGCAACACGATCGGTCTGCTGACCGGCACATCACCAGTAATGCGTATGTCGAAGGAATTTTAAGAGGTTGCTGCCTTTTGAAATTTCCGGAGGACTCTCGTGCAACGCTATCGCGATTCGGAAATAAGCTCCTTTCCTTGTTCGGTACGCCGCGCATTCGACGCACGAAATTTCAAGTCGGTTTTAACGCACAAATTTCGCGTCCATTCTCCTTACTGATTGGTCGGTACAGTTTTCACTAAAGTCTAATTTCCTTTGTACTTGAGCGCGCGAATCATCGAACTCGGGATTTCGAAGTGGCAAGCGATTGGTAGCATCACGCGCGGGCAAAAAGCTTATAAACTCGCGAAATGGCGAGTGACACGACATTCGCATTATAATTTAAGTTACTTTTAAGGAATCCAAACAAAGGTGTAACATGCGCAAAGATTACGACGAGTTTCCTATTCACTGTTTTATAAAAAATCTTCTAAGTTAAAATAACCCTTACATTTATGATATTTTCTGGGTTATCTTACTTGTTCCTGAACACGTAGTTAGTCGTATTTTTTTAAGATTCCATCGTCGTAGGTTATTTGAAGGCTATTTGGCACTCTACGTTGGTTGTTCGAATTTTTCCGTTTCCACAGTCGTAAATCATAATTTTCATAACCTTCTAATCGACATAACATACAACTTCGACAGAACAAAAGGAAAGAAGACCGCCTACAATTTTTGAGGATGAGGAAAGTTGTCGTCCCCAATATTCTCAAACCCAAGAGCGAAGTTCCCTATATTTACGCAGTTTCCACGGAGCGGAAGACCTTCAGTTCTAATTCCCATTTTTCAAACCAATTTAAAAATATATGTTATATCGTCGTACTGAGTCGCTTCAAATTTATTTGTCAAAAAATGAACACTTTGTAGCGATTATTCTCACAGTTTACTTTTGAAAATTTCTATAAAAAAAAATGTTCCATTACCAGAATGGAATTTGGCAGATGAATCTTATAAAATAGTAGTTTTCGATACAAGTGCGTGTGCGTAAAGTACAAATATCGAAATATTATTTACGCAACGGTTTTCGGTGTGTAAAGTAAAAACGAGTGTGTAAAGGTTAAGGATAGGTTGGCGGTCGAAGAATCAACTCCTCAGACTTGAATTTATAGTCGTTTCTTAAGATCTGTGCAATTCTTATCTTTGCATAAAAGGATACGGCTAATGATTAATGACTAAGGAATTCTGTATAAGTCTTCATATAACGTAAAAAGGAAAATGGTACGCGTGAAGGTAGGTATTGCTTCATCGTCAGATATATTTTACGAATGTAGAAAAGTCGCCCAGGAAAAATTCAGAAAAGTTGCCTGCACATAGGGGACAATACACCTAAGACATAAAAATAGATACAATAAAATGCTACTACTATTATACACAAGACACATGAGTGCATTTGGACAATATTCTCAAACAGCTGCTGGAAAACTGTTTATTTCTTCTATATGGGATATAAGTGGGATATATCTCAAATATAGGAAAAATTTATTTTTTATTTATATATATACATATATTGGATATTCACCGGATATAGCTTACATCTGCATATCTTATATCTCGGATATATTACATATGTATGATTAGTTATATCCTGAGATATATAAATTCGGCAAAAAGTATACTATCCGCCATATAAGTCGGATATCTCTTGTATATATATCAACCCTATCTATTTATATGCCAGATATATATCGCATTTTTCCAGGATATATCTTTCGGATATATATTTTTCCATGTGGGGTATCGAGAGTGTTTTCTCCATGCACCATCTTTCCACAACCCTTAGGGCTTCTTGAATTACCTCCTGCAAGACCTCCTCGAAGTTTCCTCTGAGCCATGATAACGATATCGTCCGCATATCCTATAGCATAGATTCCACTATCGTTTAGTTTCCTTATCAGACTATCAGCCACCAAGTGCCATAAGAGCGGGGACAACACACACCTCCTTGAGGGCAACCCTCGGAGATCGTTTCTCCCACTATTGTTCCCTGCCATTCAGTATAAATATACCTGTTTTTTAGGGTACTCAAGATCCATCTAACAATTTCTCTCGGTACCCCATGCTCTTCCGCTCCTTTCCGAATCGCTTCCATCGAGGTGCGGTTGAAAGCACCCTCAATATCTAGAAAGGCGTCTATGCACACTCCCCGTATATTGAGTTGCTTCTCCACAAACCCCACAGCGTACATTAATGCTGCCTCAGCAGATTTGCCAGCTTGGTATGCGTATTGTTCACCATGTATAGGTGAGGTTTCCAAAGGTCCTTCTGCCAGATACCTTTCAACCAGTCTTTCCAAGAGTTTCAATAGGAAAGATGTTAAGCTGATTGGTCTGTAATCCTTTGCTTCCACGAAGCCTCTACTTCCTCCTTTCGGTATGAATGAAACTCGTGCTTTTTTCCATTCTTTTGGTGTGTAACCGAGAGCCACGCACCCCCTAAGGAGTCCAGTCAAAAGTCCCAGAATGACCCCCAGGCCTTCCTGAAGAAGGGCTGGGTAAATGCCATCTGGTCCAGGCGACTTGAACGCCTCGAAGGCCATTAGCGCTCTTGACACCTTCTTTGGATTGACAACCTGGGCAGCGATTTTCCAGTTTCTACTCTCTCTCTCTCTGAGAGTGTTCCCTTGTAATCTCTCGCTGCCCAAGATCTATGCTTGGAAAGTTGCTAGTTAGCAGCCGTTCCAGTGTATTCTTTGGAGAATTGGTGAACTCGCCATTTTCCCCTTTTATAAATCGTAGACTACCCTCCTTCTCTTTGGAGAGTATCTTCGCAAGCTTAGCCGTGGAGGAAATGTTTTCTGTCTCTGTGCAGAAATCTCTTCACGACTCGATTTGAGACTCTCTAATCTGCTTCCTGTAAGCTTTAGACTTACTTTTAAAGGCAGTCCAGGCTTCCACAGTGCCCGCATTGTGCTTCCACATTTTCGCAATATCTGACTAACCTGGTTACCTCCTCAGGAGGAGTTTCCCCTGTCATGTGGAAAGTAGGCCGATGCTATCACCAACCCCTTCTCTCTATCTCCTCGCGAGACTTTGACCGCAGCCAAGTCTCTAGTGGAGAATTCTTGTAACAGAGCAGTATCTATGTTTTTTAAAACTACACATGCTCCCTGTGTTTCATGCAACCCACTAGCGTAGACTGTGCCAATTCTACCCAGACCTCATATCTGGCCCTTATAGCACCAAGGCTCTTGTATTAATGCCATGGCTTTGTTTGTGCGTATCACATTTAGACCCCTCATAAGTAAAGCTGAGGCACCTTTGCTGTAATGCAAATTCATCTGAAAAATTTCAGCGCGATACCTAGCCATTGGGCTAGTTCGTGTTTGAATTTTTCTTCGCCGAGCTTGTCGGGTTCCTGGAGGCTAGCCTAAACACAACCTCACCTGTCCCAGATAAGCTCGGTAACCACGAGACTCAAGGCGTTTCGCCGAGTCCTCGTCCACACTGAGAACTAAGAGGGTGCCGTTTTGCAACTCCTCTCTTTTGTGGACTACCCACGTCCCGACCTTCAATTCAGCATTTTGCTTGTTAATTATTTTAAGCAAAACGCTGGTCTCTCTCCTGGGTGGTGGTGAGAGCACGGTCACCCTCTTGACGAGTTCCTCAGGGAGGACTATCCTCACCTTACGGCCCTCCTCAAGAGCGATCTGCGGTACAACTCCGCGCAGCCAACCAGCACTCCCCTCATCCACACAGAGAAAGGGAACCCCGTCTAGGATATCCAACACCCTGTCCATGATGAGCCCTCCGAGTTTGTCGAAAACTCCCTTCTCGACACGCAGCTCCGCGTTCTCATCGAAGGCGATCATAACCTTCGGGAGCCCGGAAGCCGCCTGCGAGTAGGTCCTTCTGGGGGCGGAGACTTGCTCCTGCCTACCCTTTGCTTTCTTTACATGGGGTTTAACCGAGGGATCAGAAACGCTCCTCTCAGCCTTCCTTTTATCCCCAGGGGGAGCATTAGCGGATGTCACGGTCGAAGTAGTCGGCTCCTCCAGACGGGTTCCAGCCCCAGCCACGGGGAGGGCCCTTCTGCTGCCGCCCTTACCTTCTCCTCTTCGTATTTCAGCCACAGCTCTCTCCTCCGCTGTGCGCCACTTAGTTTTTGAGGTGGATTTGCGTCCTCAGCCGTACCCGTTTCCATCGGAGTGTCATGCGCCACATCCGATGCTGTTTCCTCGGTGCCAGACACCTGGGGCGTGAGATTTTTGTTTTTTGGAATTGTTGTCTGCATTGTGTTCCCACGAGCAGCTAGGGTAAGAAATTTTCCTCCCGGCAGAGCCCCGCATACCGAGATGAGGCGACTTAATACGAGGGGTGGCGCCTGGTGCCCCAAGGGACCGTTTGGCGGTACCTTCTTAACCCCCGATACCAAGACATCCAGGATGTTACCCGAATGACAAGTCGATCCCCGGTAGTCTGCCAGTTTCCAGCACGGTGCCTACCACACCTTCCGACTTAGGGGCTGTCTCTTCTTAGTTGGATCGTCCTTTCAACCCATAGATGCGGCAGGTTGCCGCCCTCTTAGCAATCCAGCTGGGACACACCCACCCAGGCAGCAAAGCTGCTCCAGATGAGTATACTGGGTTCGTGACCCGAGATCAGCTACCAAATTGGTGACATAGTCCTCGGGTTGCCTAATAGTCTCACAAGTTCGGACTTCTACAGTGTCACAGTCCTTGAGAAGACCAGAGAAATCCCTTCAATCCTGCGCCTGGGATCGGACTCAAAACATGGGTCATAGTCCCCAGGAGTCAACAGACCCCCGAGATCGGTCACCAATTGGTATTACAGTCTCCAGGGAGCCCGATGATGGAGTGGAGGTCCACTTAAGCGGACTCCTCAGGTAATCTATCAATGGGCGAGCGGAGGATCGTAAGCTCTCCCACCAACGACAAGGTCTTGAGACAGATAGAGAGAGAGTACGTCCGAATATTCTATGGCCATTTTTTCGGCAAGGTCATTTCAAGGCCAAACTTAAAACTCCCGGAACTGAGAATTAACGCAGCAAGAGATAATTTTCGGGAAAAATGTTTCAGACAAAAGTTTCAGGATTTTTCCCGGGCTATTTAATAGTAGCATAGAACTTGACTTTGAACATGACCTTGAAGGTTATTCCAAGGTCAAGTTTATTTTTTAAATGCAAAGAGAATAACATTTCTGAAAGCTACTTGGGGTGCTCAACATCGATTAAATTGTTTTCAGAGTGCGTAATGTAAATCCGTAATACAAGCAACAGGAAACTGCTAACCGGTTAAAAGAGTTTCCAGAGTGCAATGCATTATCATTGTTCCCGGATAACAATATTTTTTTTCTCGAATTTATTTACAATCTGTCAAAGTAAATTGTTTATATAAAACAACGAACGAAAATGAAGTAAACAGTTAAGTTAGGTACATCTCCATTGATCAGTACCTTTACAATATATTCATAGAAAATTTATACACAAACCAATTAACATTTGTTGTAGCGATGTACATTTCACTAAAATAGTGTTTTATATCTCTTGAGGCGTGAAGTCTGGATTTTAGTCCTTAAAAGATTTGCTGCTAGTTGATTGGGATGATTTTTTAATTTGTTTTTATATTGATTAGAGCTGTTGATGATTTCTTCCGTAACGGCTTTGATGTTTAGATCTTTCCTTATTAGCTCATTAGGGACGAAATATGGAGCATTCAGGAAGTTTCTTAAGGTCTTGTTTTGAAATCGTTCCAAGATCTCGATGTTTGAGTTAGCTGCAGTTCCCCAGAGTTGAATTCCGTACGCCCATATCTTTTGTAATTGGGACATTTATCGAAACAATAATTGGAGAATGATCTCATGACGGATCAAAACATGATTCTGGTAAGAAGATGTTTGGTCTTAGTCCTTCAACTATTGCAAAATCAATAAGATAAGGAAGTTTTTTACGATCTGATGACAATAGGTGGGTTGACCTGTTCATATTGGAAAGAGATTTTCTGCTACCATTATTGAGGGCAGATTCTTACCTGATCTAGAACCCCACCAAGAGTGTTTTGCGTTGAAACCACCACCTGCTATGAAACGTTTACCTAACGTATTGAAGAAATGTTTAAAGTTTTTTTTTACTAACTGTGAACATTGGCGGGCAGTATACAGCTGATACCGTGATTGGACCTCTATCGTCTTCGAGACTAATATTTGTTGCTTGAAGATGTTCTTTTCGATAATGCACATTTTCATTATGTCGTAATTTTGATTCAACTATTACGACAGTAACACCGTGTGCTTTGTCATTTGGATGATTTGCGAAGTAAATATTGTGATTGTAGATCTTTAGATTTAATCAGCATAATATCAATGTCATGAATTTTTAGAAAAGTTTTTAATTCTTGGCTTCTTTGTGCAAACCCGTTAGCATTCCATATAGCAATTTTGAGTAAGTTTTTCATTTTATTTTATTTTATTTATTAAGCTTGAAATTAAATTTAGCACAGTATCTAATTTTGACATTAATTTAGTGATCATTATCGCGAATTTGTTGTTATTTACATTTGGTGTATGTGTATTGATATCCGCGGTATTTTCTGCTTGATCCCATTCATTACTTGACGTAGCTTGAGAAAATGTAACACCTGGTTTAACGTTGTTACGAATTATTTTATTTACATTTCTTAAATTTAAGTTATCGATTGATTTTTTTCCGTAAGTGTTGGAAACAGTTTTGGTTGTAGTTGTTTACGAACCACGTACCCTTTGTAGCTTGCTGGGTGGTTTCCTTCGCAGTTTGCACATTTGACGTCTGTAATTCTTTCCTTAATTGGAAAATTTTTGTTAAATGCGTCTTAGCAAATTTAACACACATTGAGCGTTTAAAACAGTAGTTTTCTATGTGTCAATATTCTTGGCAGTTTAGGCACTGCGGAATATCACGCTTTTATCATGGTGCTTCGAATGTAACTAATAAATTGAGTAGTTTATTTATATTATAAATTTCTTTGTTATTTTCGTTAGATTCAATTTTAACGAAAAACAAGGGTAACGGTTTTTGAGTGACACTTTGGCGAATGTTCGTTATTCTTACTACCTTAGGATTTGCTTCCTGGATTCCGTTTTTTAGTTTAGTGGAAGGACTTTGTACGTTTTATTTTGTTTACCGTGAAAGGTGTAAAATTCCGTATTCTTCTTCTTAAGTTCTTCTACGATCGGTAGATATTTTTCTGAATCCTGAGGTTCAATTTTCAGTGTTAGTAGGAAGAATCTTGAGCGTGTAGCCATTTTCAGCTTATTTAATAACTCTGTTAATGGTCGCATATTGCTTACTCCACTAACAAATATAGGTAGTGATTTTATTATTATTTTGCCTTTTTCGACTGTAGCATCAGCATTACATGCTTCCGCGGTTTGTAGCTCTTGTAAAGGTTCAAATTGGTTTCTAGAATCTACTGGGGTTCCCAGCCAGTAGTCCTTGATTTTTGTTTGACGTTTAAATATTTTATTTTTGTTGTTTATATCTCCAGGACTATTTCTGATTCTTTTGCCAGACACATAATTCCACTTCTCACTCGGTGTTTTGGATGAGTTGGTAATATCCATATTATATGTAAAAACTTTTTCCGACCGAAAAATGTTCACTGGCTCACGACAAATTTCACATTACAGCTGGAGACGGTGTGGATAAAAATATAAAACTTTTCTTTTCTACATCCGATACGTTTATAAACACCGTATGCATGTATAACATTTTTACAATGTTTTCAATGCCACTGACGGCTTTAGTATTACCCAAGATGTACCGCGTAGAGGTTGCACGGTCGGGTTTACATCTCTTCGGGGTGCTTTGTTCAGGTGGTTCCCCTCGCCGTCACCTGTATGTGTGCGTGTGCGTGTGCGTGTGCGTGTGTGCATATGTACCCAGCCAGTTAAGGCAAGATGGGTATACTAAGCTGTTGATGAAATTATTTATATCACTGAAGCTTATGCTCAAAGCGATAGTCATGAACTTCTTGGCAATATCCCAAGCGATTATAAAAAGTCGATACGACTTTTTTAATTATATCTGCTTCTATAGCTGTGATCTCATCCCGTATTATTTGTTTCACTTCCTCAATATTCACCGGTTTCGAATTGATATGCTCTATCTTTGATAACCCCATAGAAAATAGTCAAGGGCCGTAAAATCCGGAGATCTCGGTGGCCATTCTATGACACCTCCTCGACCTATCCACCGTTCTGCGAATACATCACTCAAATAATTGCGAACATCCGTTGCATAATGGGGTGCTGCGCCGTCTTGCTGAAACCAAGTCTAATAGAAATCCTCACCTACAATAATCTGAATAGCAGGGATGATGCCATCCCTCAATATATCGTGTTTTTTTTACTAGTAAGGGTACCCTCGATGAAGAAGAGACCAACTATCGCGAGTTTATAATACCTGCCGATACGTTTATTTTTTCAGGATATTGAGTAGAACGACTATCGACCACCCAATTAGGATTGGTTTCACTCCAATAAGACATGTCATGTCTATTGATTGGCCCATTTAAGAAGACTGTAGCTTCATCATCCGTTGTACTGTAACGTAACATAAGTCGTGCTACTGTTTAACTTTCCTGATGGAAGTATGAGGATCTTCTGTTATTGACGGCGCGACATTCAACTCATTTTATTATTTTTTTACCCGCGAATAGGCTAAAAAATATTATTAAAGCGGGGGATAATTCTTTAAAAAAAAAACTCATTTTCTTGAGTTGATGCTATTACTGGATGACCTGTTCTAGGGAGATACTTCATAGTACCGTGAACTTCAAAACGATTTATTGTTCGTATATTTAGAAATCGGTTCTCGTCCCTCTCTAAATGATGCGTTCAATAAGGTTTGCACATTCTCTAAAGATCGCTGATTGTCACCCCAGCCTCTCATCATAAGAATGGTTATTCTTTCTCATTCACTTAGCGTAGTATCGCACTTTGTACGAAATATACGTATCTGTTTTGTTACTGAAATGATGCTAAATATGGTGTTTAAACAAGAAATCCGTGTATCTCACAAAACGATAGAGTAAAAACCAAAATGTAACCTTATAAGACTGTGCACGTATAAATGCCATGTGAACGTATGTTGTTTGTTTACTTTGCTGGTGACTCGTGCTCGCTGTCGCTGTTCGTTGGTCAAGTTCACTTTGCGCAAGCGTTGCTTGATATGTATGTATTCTATTTTAAACAGTTTATTATTCTATTTCTAAAATTAGAGGACAAGAGAGAGACAAAAACTGATGACTAAATCGACTGTTACCAGAACAATAAATTGTTTCGAAGTTTACGGCACTGTGAAGGATCTCGCTAAAGCAGGTCGGCCAGTAACATCATCGACTTAACAAAATGAATTTAATCAATGAAGAAAATGAAACGGGGTTCCAATTAAAAAAAAAATAATCTTGATCTTAGAATAATCTTCAAGATAATTTTCAAGGTCAAATTCAATGGTACCATTAAATAGCCAGAGAAAAGTCCTGAAACTTTTGTCGAAAACATTTTCCCCGAAAATCACCTCCCGCTGAATTAATTCGCAGTTCCGAGAGATTTAAGATAGGCCTTGCTGAAAAAAACGGCCATAGCATGTTTGGACCTAAAATTTTGTGTTTTCCGAATCCGTGAACACAAATAGCAGTTTCCATTTAAAAAAATAAACTTGACCTTGGAATAACCTTCAAGGTTACGTTCAAGGTTAAATTCTATGGTGCCATTAAATAGCCAGGAAAAAATCCTTAATCTCTTTTGTCTGAAACATTTAGAAGTTAGATTTAGTTAGTGTTGTGCGCGCGAACAAATCGCTATAGTTATAGAGTAGTTAATTGTAAGAGTTGTCACGTGGCAACACGTTACAGCCGCAGTTGTGAGCGAGAATCAACTCGTTGGGATGCTGCAGTGCTAATAAGAGGGGGGACTGCCGATAGAGACGCTAATATTTCACTAGTGCTGCAGTCGCGGGGGCCATATCCGTTGGGTAAATGGGGGGACTGTCGTGATGGCGCTAATTTTGAGGATGTGGCTCCAAACCGTGGAGCTGATACTACACCATAATAGGGGGACAGCCGATCGTGGCGCTAGTTTTTAGGAGTAGTTTTGCTCCCGGAAATAAACTACCGCTTTAAATAATTACAGACTTTGTCTTGCCGGGAGGCTCAATCTGGGGCAATGGTGATTTTTATAGGGGGGACTGCTGTAGTGGCGCTAATTTTTGAAATCACCTTGCATTGCGTTAAATAGCATAGGCGCCAATGTATTGAAAGAAGATACTGCGCAGCTATTAGTAAACTAGCATAGGCGCCAAGGTATTGAAAGAAGATACTGCGTAGCTAGTGATTAAGTTTAGTTAGTAAGTTATTAGTAAACTAGCATAGGCGCCAATGTATTGAAAGAAGATACTGCGTAGCTAGTGATTAAGTTTAGTTAGTAAGCTGTTTGTAAACTAGCATAGGCGCCTAGGTATTGAAAGAAGATACTGCGTAGCTAGTGAGTAAGTTTAGTTAGTAAGGCATTAGTAAACTAGCACAGGCGACAATGTATTAAAAGAAGATACTGCGTAGCTAGTGATTAAGGTTAGTTGTTTAGATAGTTTTTAGTTTGAGCAAGTGCATAGTTAGTCGGTCTCGGCCTAAAGGATGTGGCCAGTAATTATTTAACAAAAAGTTTAGGAAAATGGGGGGGGGGGGGGAGATTACATCATGCATCGTATAAGTTCGTCTGGGTTTTCATCCGAAACTGAAAAGAAAATTTTATCGTTTAAATTCTTTTCTTTTGCATTGTTTAATATTTTTGGATATCGTGTAGTAGCGGGTTTGAGTCATTATAAAAATTAGTACGCATATTTGGGCATATTTCACATCATTTTAGAATATTAATTTCGTTAGAAGGTTCTCGATATTTTGGTAATTTCGTAAATAGATTATATTTTGCATCGGATAAATATTATATAGTTATTGTTTTGAAATTCTCGTCAATATTTGAACATAAAGAGCCCGATTAGAAAGGTTCTCGTCGCTTTGTTATGATGGTTACGGGATAAACAAAAGTTTCTGTTGTTTTGATAGAGGTATCGAGACAATGGATGTTTACGGCTTACCGCTTCTGGAAGTCTCTAGAAGGTTCCAGAATGCGTGAGGGGAATCGAGAGAAAAGGGGAAGAGACACCGCGGGGAAGGCCGCGGTAGTCACGCGGTACCGCGAGAGCTAATCAGCGCGCTCCGTCTCTGGTACCGGCGGGCGGCGAGGACCGCGTTCTGGCAAGGCGGCGACGAGCCTCGGGCCGTTCTCGTTCTGGCAGCGGCAGCGGCAGGACAACCTGGACTTTGGAAGGTGGGCCTTGCTTGGTGACAAGGTAACACGAGTTCCGGAAGGCAAATCGATCTTTCGTGGTTCTAATCATTGTCGCGTTCCTAAGTGAAGTGCCGCAAATCACTCGTGCTTTCGTTTCGTTTTTGTTGACTTTAAAATCTTTCGGTTCCGGTCTTTTTTTGATTAAATTTAAAATGTCGGGTCTCGTAATGAACTGAAGTTCCGGGTCCTGTTATCTTGAAAGCATCGCGGCTAAAATGTAATTTTGGACGTAGTGCGGGTTTCGTCCTTTGTTCTTCTAACGCGTTTCAGCAACCAAGTCGTGCGTGGTAGGCGGGCACCACGCGGTAAACTCAAAATGATAAGTTCTTTGTTTCGCGTCGCTCGGGTTGAAAAAGTTCCAAGGCAAGTGAAAATTTCTTAATATTTAAATAATAATTAAACTAGATGAATCTAATTCAAAGGGTTTAATTAACATTAAAGAAAACCTTGTTGCGGCTATCGTCCTTGACATTGGTCATGGAGACTAAACTTTTCTTAATATTTAAATAATTATAAAATTGGATATCGCCTTTGAATCTAATTCAAAGGGTTTAATTATCTTTAAAGAAAGCCTTGTTGCGACTATCGTCCTTGACATTGGTCATGGATACTAAACTTTTCTTAATATTTAAATAATTATAAAATTGGATATCGCCTTTGAATCTAATTCACTTTAAAGAAAACCTTGTTGCGGCTATCGTCCTTGACATTGGTCATGGAGACTAAACTTTTCTTAAACTTGAATAATTATTAAACTGGATATCGCCTTTGAAGCTAATTCAAGGGGTTTAATTAACTTTAAAAGAAAACGTCGTGGTGGCTATCGTCCTTGACATTGGTCAAGGAGACACTAAACTCTCCTAAATATTTAACCAAGTATTCAAACTGGATATCGCCTTCGAATCTAATTCGAGGGGTTTAATAATCGAGGGGGAAAATAATCAAGGAGAGCACCCTTCATCATGCTATCTTTCATGCATTTATCAAAATATGTTACGTATTACCTTGGAATTTATTCAATCGATAAATGAAATCGTGGTGCAAGTCCCGGCCTCGTGGCGTATTTCGTTCTGCGGAAATAGCCGTACAGGCGTTCGGGAGTGTTCGGATCAAGCGGCGCTGGCCTGCGTAGTCGAAGCTAGCGGATAATGTGGAAATCTTGGTTACCGGCACTGTGTGCACCCGCGGAATTAATTAATTTCTTTGGCGCCGATATTTTCATGACGATGATGGCTACGGACACCCGCTGTGGTTGAGGTGTGGCGCGATTTTTTGTATTGAATTTTGTCCGCATGGCTCCCGGCCCCTACGGGGCAACCCAAAATTTTTGGTCGATAAAACTTGGTTTCGTTTCGTTCTGACGTCGGGTAAATAGTATTGAATTCGCGTTTCGGCATCGTGACGATAGTGTGGGGTTCGGTTTTGAGGTTAACCCGTCCTCGCTGTTCGTGACCGCTAGTTTCTATCGTCGAGTTTCGGTTTCGAGTTTTGACTGCGCCTGCGAATACCGACCTCTCCCGTGTCGAGGGGAGGGGCGCGCCTGTAAATTCGGTATGCTTCGGCATGCCTGGCGCCCTTATTAACATTTTGCGCGTCGTAAGGTTTTGTGACCCCAGGGATTCGGTTGGTTTTGTATTTCGGTTGCGGGCGGTTGCAAGCGGCGACGACGTCCCAATTTTGGGGTTATGTTTTTGGGGGGTCACAGAGTACCCATTGGGGATTTTCAACCTGTAAGTAAAACATACATAATTGAATAAACCTCTTCTAATATTACATGTTGTATTTTTATTGCGGCCCTAGTCTCGTTACAATGGCGCCAACATGAAAAACTCACATAAATTAAACATAATTAAAACGAAAATTGTGACACATACATACACATACACAACTAACCAAACATAAAACTCTCACATACAACAAACAATAATACATTACACAAAACGAATAGAATAGATTATATATAAAACATACAATACAGACAACATAAACACACAAAAAGAAATCAAACATACCACACAACTTACTATTACACACCAAACTTAAAAACATTAGAGACAAAATCATTTATTACAAAAAAAATCCACAAAAAAATATTATTTTCAATTACAAATTTATATACAATAAATAAAGCCATAAACATGCTACGAACGCCGGCATTCACGACAGCAAGAGGAGGCACGACGATAAACATAAACATAGAAGAGACGCAAACAGATCAAAACAATTCAGACGATAACATCAACAAATCATTATTAGACATGACAATAGAAGAACTAAATAAAGAACTACGTACAAACACAAACAGACAAGACACACCAATAAATAATCAAAATCAACAATCACAACACATTATGCCAAATATAAGAGTGCGAAACCTATTGGTCGAATACTCAGAAGACGGTAGGAACACACAATTAACCTACAAAATCACAGACCAATAAAACAACAGGCATACACAGTATCACCAATCATTAACAAAAAAATACATGAACAAGTAGAGGAAATGCTAAGACATGGAATCATTGAACCATCAAAAAGCGATTGGTCAAGGCCAATAATAATGATGAAAAAAACAAAATGGTACGTACAGATTTTGTCTAGATTTTAGAAAATTAAATTCAGTAACAAAAAATGACGCTTACCCACTACCAAAAATGGACTCCATACTAAAAACATTACCAACAGCAAAAATAATATCGAAACTAGACCTAAGCCAAGCATACTACCAGATCCCACTAGAAAACAATAGCAAACACCTAACCGTTTTCATAGTACCAGGAAAAGGACTTTACCAATTCAAACGAATGCCATACGGATTAACAAACGCATCAGCCACATTCCAAAGATTACTAGACAAAATAATAGGACACGACGAAAATCCTCACATATTCGCTTACTTAGACGACATTATAATTGTATCAGAAACATTTGAAGAACACAAACAACTACTAACAAAAACACTAAATACAATAAAAGATGCAGGTTTAGTTCTAAACACGGAAAAATGTGAATTTGGCGTAAGAAATTTATACCTAATTTTGCACAAATAACAGAACCAATAACACGACTATTAAAAAATAACACAAAACTACAATGGGGACAAGAACAACAAAAAGCATTTAATTACATAAAACACAGACTCACATCTTCACCAACACTAATACGACCAGATTTTACAAAACATTCCACATAAGTACAGATGCAAGTGACACAGGATTAGGAGCAGTATTATCACAAATAGTAGAAAAAAAAAGAACACGCAATAGCTTACATAAGTAGGGCACTCACACATCAAGAAAAAAAATACTCAGCATCCGAAAAAGAATGCATAGGAGTAGTCTGGGCAATATAGAAATTCAGGCAATATATAGAAGGATATCACTTCACTTCTTATTAACCTCGTCTTCATACGTTTGTAAAAAAATCCGCTAAACCCCAATGAATAGACGGGTTAAATCAAATGGGAAGTTTTCAGTACCAGTTTTGGATGGCTTTAAAAGTGTGCTTTCATTTTACAAAATAATAAACACTGGAAGACCAATAGTACTGTAAATATTGTTTTGAATGTTCAAAGAACATAAAAATATGTATTTTGTTGCATGTTGTGCATCATACATTCATAAGAAATAGAAATATGTAGAAAATCGTACATTCATTGGCATATTCACCCTATATTAAAATTGAAAATGAGCATTTTCAAAACTTCGACCCGACCGCAGGTCAGCCGAAGCACTGATAAATGAGCACGTCTTTTTCACATGGATGCTTAAAAAAACGCGGTTTAGTCGAGTTTTTGACAGGTCGGGTTGCAGGAAATAAATTTTTTTATATGTGGGATACTTCGGTTTCCGTTTTTTACGGCATTATCGTTGATTTTACGAAGAAACGAATACAACCTTTTTTGTAAAGAATTCGATGTTCTATATTTTTTGTTTGAAACATTTTTTTGTACGATTTGTATTTTTTGTTAAAAAATGAAAAAAAAACGTGTTTTTTGAGCGTTTTTTTGTTAAACCTCCCCATAATCTAGTATGCATTGTCTCCAAAAACTAATCAGATCTAAGTTTGGCCAAGAAAAACCCAAATCCGTTTGTACTTTTTAAATTCGTCCTGCCAGTCGCGAGATATCGTGTATACAAAATTTTGCCCACGGACGGACGGACGGACGTACAACCTAACGGACACCAATTTTTTTATTGTTGCTTTGGGTTCCTTAGGGCCTGAAACGTCGACATTTTATGAAAAACTATAGGGTAATTTTTTTGCGGGAACTGACCAAATTCAATACTTCGCCAGACCTATGGTCTGGGTCGAAGTATTACCTTCGATTATATTCTGTGATGGAGAAACATTCAATTCCAAAAATTTGTTTAGTTCTTCGTCAATTATTTCGACCTCCTGGACGGTGTTTTCCTCAATTGAAGTATGTCCTGTTGAAACAATATTGCCTGTTAAATAACTTTTTTTAATAGAAATAAAACAAATAAATAGGCATTTCATTGATTGAATAAAGGTGACGGCTTGTAACACGGAAAAAGGAGTGATTAGACTAATTACGGAAAAAGTAGTAAGCGCAGAAGTAGATAATGTAACGAAAAAAGTAGTAGATTCAAGAAATCTATGTTAGTTATAGGAAGTATTGCAAAGTAGTTAGTTTATTATTATTATTAGTGTTGTGTTATTAGAGCCCAATATTCCTTAATTTGTATAACGATTTTTCATTGCGTTAACCCTTTAACGCCCAGCGGGACACTTTTTTCTGTCTTTTTCATCGTTAATTTTCACTGCTACTAAGGACGGAACAAAATTTTCCAAGACTCATTTCTGACGTATTTTTACTCGCTCTTTCAGAATCTGCTAATAAAATTGTGAAAAAATGAATGTGCAAACAGTTATGGCCATTTTTTTAGAAAAAATAGACATTTCAGTTCAGTTCAGTTTTATTTAATTCGCTTAGGCCCTTGTGGCCTTGTACAAATGAGTGTCGAATACACGGTAGCCTTTTCATTACACAGTAGCTTCCCGATGTCCCATGCTAACAGTATCACGTGAAGATATTATTCACCGTAACGAAGTTTACACACTTCTTTCCGAAATTTATGCAGAGATATGACATCACCCTCAGTTTCCGCGTTTAATACATTTAGCCAATAACCCGAATCTCCATCGTACTTATTAATTAGCCGATCCCTTTCTATAGTATGGTTTCGACAGTCTTCTAACATGTGCACGAGATTATCTTCGCACGCAACATTACAGCATGGACAGTACCCGTCTCCGGTGTTACATAATAGTGTATATTTATCGACTCGTATTTTTGGCGCTATTGTACCCAGTAGACGACATTGGGCTATGGTTTTTAGCATTCCAAAAGGTAACCGCATTTGTAGATATAATTGTGGACCGTTGGTTATTTGAATATGTGAATATACTTGGAGACTTGTCTGCTCCAATCGACCTCTGTCCTTCATTAATATTTCATTTTTACGATTGGTGCATATTTGATGTTGCCATTCTGCCAGTTTTGTTAAATTAGCATTACCCATGCCTTGTGACATATATGTGTCAACTATATATTTTACTTGTAAGTACCAATTGTATTTCCCGAGAGAGTTCGCTCTACTGGATAAGGAAAGAAGTCGTTTAAAACATACTTTTGGAAATCTCGTGTCATCCATTTGTTGCACCTTCCCAAACCAGTTTAAAGTACGCTTTAGTAGATTACAGCATAGTGGAGTTATACCTGTTTCCAGTCTGACGGCGTAGTTTGGACAGTGAGAAGGGAGGTTAAGTAATTTCTTGTAGTAACTCGTTTGTATTTTATCAACTTCTTCCAAATATCTCAGACCCCACACTTCAGCACCGTACAAAAGCACGCTTGTCGCTAGAGAATAAAGAAGATGAACTTTCGTTTGCCACGTATTAGATTTAGTGTCACTAAGTATGCGTAATACTGCTCTTATTGCAATTTGCGTTGCGAGTTTTGCTTTTTGAAATGTTAAATTGAATAAACCTGAATTTGAAAAGATGAAACCAAGGTAACAGTATTCTTTGACAATTTCGATTTCGGCTTTATTACATAAATAAGTGTGTTTTTTAGGAGTGCTTCCTTTATGAAAAATAAGTATTTTTTATTTACTCGTATTAATTGTTAGGGCGTTTTCTTCGCAGTACATTTCAAATATTTTTATTTTGCGCTTTAAATCCTGTGGAGATTCTCCTAAGAGCACAATATCGTCCGCATAAGCTATACATAATATGTCGTTACTCGAGTCAATTGAGATCCCATTAACACTGTGCGCTCGTAGTTATCGTTCAAAATCGGAAATGAATAGCGAAAACAGAAAAGGGCTCAGTATTTCACCCTGCATAACTCCTTCAGATAAATCCACCGGTTTGGAGAGGCCCTTCTGAGTTTTTACCGAAATGTTAGCTTTATCATATAAGCTTTTACATATACGAATGAATTTGTCAGTGACTCCCAAGTCGGATAGTTTCTTCCAGAGCAGCAAGTGTTTAACCGAATCGAATGCCCTAACAAAGTCGATAAAGAAACAAAACACTTTCTTTTTCGGTCGACTTAGGTAAATTTGCGAAATAGCTGATAGAGTGAAAATGTTGTCTGTACAACCCTTATTCATCCTGAATCCTGATTGAAATTCCGGAATTTTATTGTTTTTTTCGGCCCAAATTTTTAAGCGCTCATTTAAAATATTTGTAAATATCTTAGCTATACAATTGACTAATGCGATGCACCTATAGTTACTGGGGTTCGTGACAACCCCCTTTTTATGTATCATAGTAGCGTGCAGATCTGATCAGGCCTTTGGAACGTTTTCTTGATCGAGTATTTTATTAAATAAATTTTCAAGATACAGAAGCCAATTGTCCGGTAAGTGTTTAAAAAATTCGATATTTAGGCCGTCCGGCCCGGGAGATTTTCCAGTTTTACTTTTTTGTATACTTTCTACGATTTCTTTTTGGGAAATATGCCCATCAAGAAAATCATCTAAAATTCCGTTAAGTGTTATTGTTTTATCTTCACGAAGGGGAACCAGGACCTTGAGATCCTTGATCATATCGACATGAGCCCACCTACAAGTCCATAGATCTATCGTGCCGAAACCATTTCCCCCGTAAAATGTAAACTGCCCAGAAATATGCCTTGGAAATCTCCCGTTTAAAACTATCAGTTTATTTTCTAGGAAATTCTCAAGTAGTATTTTGCCTCTTGAGTTTAGCGTTTTATCACAGGAGAGTCATGATGTAGAAGTGACGCCGACTTCAGACAATAAACTGTCAGTTACACTATGCCGATCACCGATCCGTGAATTGAAGTCACCCCCAATGAATATTGGCATGTCTTCATTGTTTTTTAGTCCATTTTTAAGAGACTCATTTAGTTCCTGCAAACAATTTATGCATTTGTTCGGAGGAAAGTAGCATGCAGCAACAATAAAATCTAAACTTCTTTATGTAACTTTAATCATTAGAACTTCAGGTGTTGAATATATTGGTGAGCACGTATAGATATTTTTGTTAGTGGCAATCAAAATGCCCCCTTTCGGCCGACCCTTGGTCTTCTCTTTTATTGCATTTGAGTAAAATATGTTATAGTTCAAGAGCCAAGTTGGTGTTTTAGTCAGAGGAGAAGTCAACCAAGTTTCAGAAAAACACAGTATTTTCGATGCAAGCTCTGATGCATTTTTAAAACCTCGTAAATTCCAAAATATAATTCGAAGGTTTGACATGGCACTCACGTGATTTTTTGGATTCTCTTGTGATAGGTTACTTATATTTTCCCGACTATTTTCCTCTTCATTCTTTCGTTGCTATTTTGCTCCTGACTGTGATCGGGTATTATGAGGTGAGACGTTAAAATATTTATCAAGTAGTGGCGTATTTTTATGATTCGTACTTTTAACCGGAGGGCGACCTAGTTTTTTCCTTGATTTTACAGTGTTATCGGCGTTAATGAAAATATCAGAAGTGTTGGATCGCTCGGGAGTGACATTTGCTTTCGATTGATTTTGTTTATTTGGGTTGTAATCTTCCCTTTGAAAATCGGCATTCGAGTCAGATTCGTTCCTTCCCAGAAATTTGGTGATTTCATTTTCCAGAAGTTTTCGTCCACTAATTTAGTGTTTACATTTTTGCATTTTAATTCATATGTAATTTTCGGTACACGTTTCTTTTCTCTTCTCTTTTCTTCCGGTAAATCATTTTCTATAGATATATTAAGATTTCGGAGTTTTGGGATTTCCCTAAAGAAATACTTTTTCCATCGGGGGCAATAAGTTTTACTAAAATTGGTCTTCTGTTATTTGCCTGTGCTTTTCCAATTCGAAACGCTGTAGTAATACATTGATTCGTAATGTTTATTTTTGATCTCTCCGCTATATCCAGTACTGTGTGTATTGTGTCTTTGTTTAGGTTCTCGTCTTCTGGAACGTTGTATAGGATAATATTCGCTGCTCGCTGTCCTCGATCAATTGCATTAAACTTCGAATTAACTTCCTCGACAAAATTGTCAATTTCCGAAAACTTTTCTTCAAAAAGCATTTGCTGGTTCTTTATTTCGTTAATGTCTTTTTTCATTGTTTTGTTTGTGGATTTTATATCTTTTAGATCACTTTTCATTTCTGTTAGAAGCTTGTATAAATCCTCGTTGGTAGTCATATTTTTTTGAATTTTGTGCCACTTTCCACTTTTCACCGTTTTTAACACATCCACTTTAACCGCTGTTATCTCTTTAAATAATTAGATATTTTTACACAAATTAAGTGAAGCGTTATACTAACATTTTCGGGCACGGTTGATGTAATAATCTAATCACACAATATTGTAAATATTAGTAGGAGCGAGCGAAAACACGTCTGCTCACTACCGTGGCCACGACCGTGATCAGAAAAAATAGACATTTTTTACTATTTCATTTCAAATGTTACGACCTGATTTTACATACTTACTCGAAGTATGTTGTGCCTAGAATCGTGAAAGGGCGTTCAACCACACAGGTTGAGTCGGGTTGGCGAATGGAGGCGGCCTGCTTTAAAAGAAAAGGATGGAAGGAAAATAAATAAAGCTCATTAACCAGAAAAATAAATAAAGTAACTTTTATTGAGTTGTTTTTTATTGGTACAAATCAGAATTTAAATTGGGTGGATTGATGGGTGCGAAGAGTTCGTGAGGAGGCGGAAGAGGTTCGAGAGGAAAGGGAGGAGTAAAACTGATCGGGGAGTCAGAGTGGGTGAGCGAGGATTCCCAAATAGTGGAAGGGAGAGGTTCGACTGGAGGAGGTTGTAGTGGAGGTTTCTGAGGAAAATAAAATTCGTTTTCGAGGTTTCTTTGAGTGAAAAGTGAGCACTGGAGTGAACTTCAATATTTCGAGTGAAGTTCACTAAGATAAATCAAATTTAAAATATATGGCTATAATAATAGCGTTCCGAGACTTTTCGAGTGAATCTCGATCATAAGAGTGAACTTCACTATTTATTAAGACAAATTAGCATTTTTTTTTATTTTTGGAGTGAATCCCAAGTACTGAAGTGAAGTTCACTAGAATTAAGTTAAAAGTTAATAAGGGTTAGAATTTAATTTTTATTAGGAATAGATAATCGTACGATGAGTGAAGTTCCATTATTAGGGTGACCTTCACTTTTTAGGAAGACTAGTGATTAGTCTTATTGAATAAAGTCATATTTTCGTCTTGAGTTTCGAGAGTGAACTTGGAAGTACGAGATTGGAAGTAATGTTCACGTTTAATAAGACATTTCAGGAGTTCGAGAAATAATAAAAGTAATTCGAGAATTCTTAGAGTGAATCTCGACATTTAGAGTGACCTTCACAAGTCGGAGTAAAGTCGGGTCCCTTTGAAGATTCGGTTAGCGATTTTTTCCCTTAAGATCCTTAGATTAAGTATTCTTAGGTTAAAAAAACCAGTGGATTTAAGTTAGTTTAAGAATTAATATTAAGTAATCAAAGCTTGCAAGATAAGAGTGGGAAGTCAGTGTAGCAAGTCGAGACGTGTGAGAGATATTTGTAAGTACAGCCGTACAATAGTAAAGTCGCGACATCAATAAAGATGATTGACGGAAGCGATCCAAACGGTTGGAACGTAAGACGAGAAGTAAATCAGATCGTCGAGGACATAACGAACTTATCGTTATCCGAGGTTCAGAAAAACCTGATTAGAGAAGGGTTAAACCGATCGGGATCGGAGGAAATTGTCCGCGACCGTCTGATTCGCTTTCGCGCGAGGGAATGGTTCCCGACAGGTCCTTTTGCCTGGAACCAAAGTATAGATGAGGTCAGTGTGATGGCAGACATAAATGATCATCCGATCATGTAAACGCACGGGTCTCGGGGGGACGAACTTTCGCCGCGACTTTGCAAGAGCACATGACGAGTGGAATCCCTGACGTCACTACGACGGCACAAACGATCGCCTGTGTTACAGCGATGGCTACAGGTTATGGGAATGTGCAGCCTGTGTGGACGACAGCACATTCCGTGATGACATCACGCCCGTTGGCACCAACCCTGTATCCTTCTCCAATCTGGGCTCCGCCTACGACGGCTTATTTCTTGCTATTCTCAACTTCTAACGTAACGGCACAAGGTTCGAGAGTGTTGTGGGGATCGCCAACAGGTCTAAATATGGCCATACGTCGACCGGTTGCGCAGACCGGCGATGAAAAGACGAAAGTTCCAGGAGAGCTCATGAGCCGTGTGTTGATACAAGAGAAAGGAGCATGGGCACTGCCCGAAGAGGATAGTGAGGAGGAGGTAATAGCACCTCGACCTAAAGGTCAGAAGGACAAGGTGCCCAGAAGGGAACTTTTCACAGACGAGACCCAGGAGATAAGCGGACAACCACCGAGAATGTTCGCGTCCACTGACGACCTAAGACGACGCGGCGCGAAAATTAGGCCGCCAATTCAACGTCCGTTAGCTCCAACGAAGATGAGACGATCAGAGCCGACGGTGGAAGTGATCAATCCTCGCCAAGGCAGCAACAGTCTGAAGCAGCTGCGCTCATGGGGTGTCAAGTTCGACGGAAGTCAAGTCGAGGACTTCATAACCCTGACAAGCGAGTGCATCGATTGTCTTGAACTAGACGAAGCCGACGTACTGACATAGGTGAGACAATGAACGAGAGCTTCGAAGAGCATGTCATCTGGGTACGGCGAGTTCTCGAGACGCTCGCCCAAGCTGAACTGCAAGTCAACAAGGATAAGTGCGAGTTTTGTTGTTCTAGTGCAGTATATCTGAGTTGCCGAGCAAACCGCAAAGGATTGCGTCCCGATTCAGAGAAGACTCAACCCGTATGGGAGTACCCTGCACCTAAGAACTTGAAGCAGGTCAGACGTTTTCTGGGAATGGTCGGATAATAAGCCCGATTCATACCCAATTTGGCAGAGCGAAGAACTGCCTCTTGCCAAGCTGACGAAGAAAACGCAGACCTGGGAGAGAGGTGAAGAGCAGGAAGAGACATTTCAAGAGCTAAAGCGGGCTCTCACCGAAGCACCCGTCATAGGACGGCCTGATTTTAAAAGACCGTTCGTCGTACAGACCGACGCGAGCGTTTATGCTCTAAGCCTGGTCTTAACTCAAGGGCAAGACGACGTCACTCCTTGAAGTAGTGGTCTATGCCATAGTTTTCTGTGCATGAATTTCCAGTAAACAATTATCATAATGGGTACTTATTATAGATGATCCTCCGTAATACACCACTTCTTTCATCGTTTGGACGTTCTCCGATGTTCGCCTAGCCTTGCTATTCCTCTCTCTCTGCTTGCTAGTTCCGTAAACTTCATGCTAGTTTCAAAATGATCAAATCTTGATACTTGCTCTGTTGATTTCCTTGACTCTGTTATTAGAACCTCGTCCAGATCTGAATTTTGTATTTCATCTTCAACTAAAAGGCTTGTGATGTTTAATCCTCTGTGTCCGCGGTAACCTATCGTTTTTTCCGTTTCGATAATCCTTGCGGCTACGAAAGTTGTTTTACCCGCTTGATAATGGCGGCCACGCCGTTATCGCATATGATACGTAAATGTTCAGGTGTTGCGACAGAGTACAACCATACATTGGTTGCTCGTAATTTCGTCCAGAATGACGTTTTCTGCCTGAATAATCGTATGTCACAATTACTGAAGTCATTGAATACTACTTCAGCTATAATTCGTACCTCACAATTGCTATCGTTGTCTAGCTGGTGCAGCGGCAGGTCGCCTCGACATACGTAAACATCGCCACTTTTCTTACATTGTCGGAAATCCTCGTCGCGTATTCTTACGTATTTGTCTCTGTCGCTCGTTATTCCTGAGTATCGTGTTGCAAGCACTATAAACGCCGATCTTGATTGGTTTCCGATTTTTTGTGGTACCGGGACTTATTTAAGTTCATATATGTTGAACCTAACATGTGACACGAGAGGTATATAAAGAATGTACTTTAAGGTCGAATTCCAGTAGGCTATTTTCATTGAGGAGATTTCTAGAAGTGAGTACAATGTTAATGCTGCTAGCGGGATTGGAAATTCGCATTCGCATGAGCTATATATTTGATATACCCTGTCATGTTTTCCAAAGAGACAAATTCGGGATGAATTTGTCCTGCCTTTTCGAATAGCACTGCGTTCATTAACTGTTCCGCTTCCGTTGTGTATCGCTGTATTTCAGTCTCGATTATATTCATGATGTGACTCAGTTTTTCTCGTCTCCATGATCGTTCTATTTCCAAGTCAATCAGATCGTATTTGCCTTTTAGTTCGTTAAGCGACGAATTTATGGTTCGCAGCTCATGGTATACACCTGAAAATTCGATTGCTATTAGGTGTGTATGGTCCGCTATTAGTGTGGCGGTTTCGCTGACCTTTTCATTGGCTGCATCTATCTGTCGTTGTAGAACATTTATGTCCTCTTCTTCGGCTGTCCCAAATAAAATCTTACTCAGCTGGCCTATCACTCCGAAAATAGCTCGTTTTTGTAGGTTTTCGTGGCCCGCTAGTATTTCTTGTAGGTTATCATTTTTTCTTGATATTTCGCGAAGAGATAGCTTAGCTTCACGTCCGATAGCGCACATGGTTTGACTTCTGAACAACGGTTCTCCATTGTCTGCAAGGCGATTTGAAATCCTGATAACTTCTCAAAATAGGGATTTCGCGGTACTCTTGATATTAGTCTCCATTCCGTGTGTGATAGACGCAAATCTCCTACCTTCTAGGAGTAGATCCCTAGGTTCTGGTGAATCTCATGGTGTGAATATCTCTCCCTGCAATATTCGTGTATTTATTGCCAAGGAGAATTTGTTGAGATGTTGCCACATCTCCGAAAGCAACGAGTGGTTTGCCGCTCCTTCCTTCCCGTATTATAAATAAAAATATACCACATACATATATTTTCATTCTTAATGCAATAATGTCAAATCAAGAAAATTAGTAAAAATCTATTAAATCTAAAATAGATGTTAGAAGGGTCTAGAGATTTACAAATATGTCTGTTATTATAAGAGTAAACTCCTTCATTTTCAAAAGTAAGTCTGTAATGTAAGGGTTGACTTTTATTAAAATAATATAGCGAATACGTTAGTCTTATTTTGATGATAAAAGAAGGTGTTTGATCGATTATAGGCGGTGTAAATGGGGTATATTCATGCTCAAATGGTTTTAATTTAAAGAACAGCGATATAGTTAGCCGCATCATATATGCATAGGTATATGAACCCATGCCTTGTTCAACGTTTTTAGGAAGGGGGAATCAAGTGCGAAGCGCCGCACAAGAGAAGAATAACCTTCCACACATCTTTCCTCCCCTGAGTAGTCCAGGGTAATACATTGAATTTCAAAATTAAAACTCCGTTTTCGCATTATTTTTCGCGTCAAATGTAATTGCGAAAAACGAGAAAAAAAAGTTTATTTATATTTTCTATATGCATATTGTATATTTACTTTTTTATTATTTTTGCCTCATCATAAATTCGCAAATTAATTTTTTTTTCGATTCTTTTATTTGTATCTCAATCTTAATTAGAATCGTCTGACGAGTCTTGGGCCGTCTGCGGTCCCTCGTTCTCGCCGAGAATCAGAGGGTCATAACCTCGGCGTAGTTTATCTAGATGCACTATAACTACCTTGTATCTCATTTCATCTAATTGAATCCTGGTGTTCCGAGGTCCAATTAGTTCGATTATTTCATATGGACCAACGAAAATATCGTCGAATTTACCTGCTCTAGGCTCTTTCTCTAGCATCACGCAATCTTCAACCTTAAAATATTTGACATTTTGTTTTCTGTCGTAATATTTTTTTGATCGATGTTTAGCCCGATTTAAATTTAGTCCTGCTAACGTTTGTATTTCAATGATTTTTCTCAAGTGTTCCTCCGCGTAATGTGGGTATGTCGTTACTTTCTCCCTAGGTTCCATACTGGATGGTATTAATGCGGGTTTTCCAAACACCAGCTCATGCGGTGAGTATCTCGTACTTTCGTGTATGCTGGCGTTGAACGCGAGCATTGCGCACGGTATAGCCTTGTCCCATATCCTTACGTTTCTTCACAGAACATCGTAACTATTCTATAAGGACACTATATGCTACGCTCTATACTCCCGTTCGATTGGGGATGATAGGCGGACGTTCTATATTTTGATATCTTAAATAGCTTAGCCAAATCTTTAAAAATTTCTGACATGAAATTTGGACCCTGGTCTGTTAATATTCCTTTCGGTGCACCATATTTACAGATAAATTTCGTTACAAACGTTTCAGAAATAGTTAGCGCTGTACAATCATTGCTAACGAATATTTTGTTGACAGGTCCTGAATAGTAAGGACAAATCTGTTACCGTCTCGGGATATGGTAGTGGGGTCCAATATATTCATGGCGACCTTATCGAATGCTTCGGCTGCGATATCAGTGATCATCATTGAAAGTCTTATTTTGTTTCGATCGCATATTTCTCTAGTAATAATTTCGTGACAAACGGTGATACGTTTTATTTATCCTCTTGTGGCCACTTGCTGCTGAGCAACGACTTTTATTAATAGATACCGTTCAATGTCTATGGGCACCGTTAATGCGTCTTTGAATAAGGTTATAAAAATGTTCACCTTTATATTCGTTTGGATGTCCTCCGCAATTGTCATCCATTGTTGTTTTGGCATTACATCTAAATCGTAGCCCATCTGCGTCTTATACCAGTTTCTTTAATTGCAAATTCAAAGTTGATAGCACATTTCGATGCTCTCTCACTGATAACAGGTTTTACTATCAATGCGAACATGAAATACTTCCCAGTCTTAGTTACTACAACTTCCCCAATTTTTCGGAATGCTTTCTTTTAATTTTCCAGGTGTTATCATAAATTTTTCTTATAAGATCTTTCTGACTTCACTATCTAGTAAACAATCATAGGTCATGAAGAATGCCTTATGAACTTTTTCACTTGTCAGGTGCTTCTTTGACATAATAATGGTTGGTTCTCCTACTTTAATCATATCCGGTGTTTGTCCGTGTTTAATGATTCAAATAAACAATTTCCATCGCTGACTATTGTTTCATCTCAAAATAGCGAATGGTTCTACGCAATTTTCGTTGCTCGTATAATTATAAAGTGGTGAATTTTTCCCTTGTTCTTTCGTGGAATTCAACTTGCTGTTTTCTGACGGATCATCTTTCATGAATGACATGTTATTGTCGTGGCACGTGTCATCTTGTTTTCGCTCCGGCATGGAGGTGAAAAATCGAGTAGACTCTCGGTAGAATCATTCATACGCAACTCACTATGATTTACATTCTCTTCGTCGACTGGGGAGGGGGAAACTCTAATTCCAGTCCCTTTCGGCCGTCCGTGCGCTGTATTTGCATCTGACGAAGATGAACTCCTTCGCTGCTTGAGTCATGTGCAGTGGTCGTAGCGCTGTCCTTTCTTTCCGATCGCTTGCTGCCTCTTTTTCCGCGCTGTGGATGTAGGGGCGCGTCCATCTATTACACGATGCGCCCTGGGGACCTTCCATTAGCGTATTATGCTGATGCATATGCCGACGCTCTTTTTTACTGTCGTTATGCATTGATTTTTCGTGCGCTTTGCGCATTTGCTCCGGCGTGCGTGATTTCTTTTTTCGTTTATATTCATTTTCCTCCACTTCCGAACTTTCACTATCTCCGTCATTATCTTCGAGTCGTTTTATCTCGTAATTTACTTGATAACGCTGCTTCCATTATCCTCTTTCATTTTTAGCGCCAGTCCTTTGTGGTGAAACCCCGTTTGACCTTGTTCTATCGGTGACTTGCATTTCTTCCTCGGCACTCTCGTTATTGCCGACGTCTGCCATATTCATTTCATCATCTTCTGTATTATTTTTATTGACCGGCCAATTCCCTAACCGATCCTCCCATCTGACCCGATGATCTTTGTTTCTATTTTCTATATAATTTCCAATGTCCGAAACCATTTCATCTTAGGATACGCCGGAATTTTCATTTGTGGATTCTGCATGATCCATTATTAATCGAGCATCATGTGGCTCATTTACCAATAGCGGCGTTAGTGATTGGGTGGGTAGCATATCAAATGCATTACTTTGCGTGTCTGGTCGATCCTCGTGCGGAGTCGACGGATTTTGGGGCTGATATTGCCTACCTGATCGCATTATCCCAGGTTTTTTTTGTACTTCCATCGGCGTCAGATTCGACTTTTTCCCACTCCTAATATTTGCTTTGTGAGGTATCCTTTAGTTTCCTCTGTAATTTATTAAATTGTCCTGGCGTATCATCTTCGTCGTAATTTTCTGTTGTTGAGTCAATAGTTTCATTTGGACGTTGAATTTTTCGGTCGGCGGGATTTTCTGAAATCGACTCCGATCGTTGTCGAGTATTATGTTGATGGAAGTATTTTGGTCTCTTCGACCCTCTTTCAATTGGCTTTCTTTTTCGTAATGGCAACAGGTTTGCTGTAATCGGATGTTTTCCTTCCTCGTCACTTTGGGGTTCTGGCTTTTCAATAGCGTCGGATGGATTTCGGGACAATGCATCGGCATTCACATTGTATTTTCCCTTATTGTGAATTACATCGTATACATAGTCTTCGAGTTTGGTGCTGAATCGATGTGTGCGAATTTTCAAGTCCTTCATAATTTTGAGATATTTAAGGGGTTCGTGGTCAGTGACAATTGTAATGTTTCTTCCATATAAATATGGATAAAATTGTTCAACTGCATAAATTACACCTAGCATTTCTTTATCCCCGGTTGGATGTCGGGTTTCGGTGTCCTTAAGACCCCTCGACGCATATGCTCCGGGTGTATATTTTCCTACTTCCCCTTGAGATAAGATTGCCCGTAGTCCGTGTCCTGGGGCATCAGTCGTCACTATAAAAGGCCTTGAAAAATCTGGCAATCTTAAAATGGGTGCGGAGCATAATTTCGTTTTCAAAATCTGGAATGCATTTTCTTGTTCTTCGCTCCAATTAAACGGTTCTGCCCTTCGCAGCAATGTGGTCAGCAGAAGTGCGATTTTTGCAAAATCCTCTATGAATCGCCTACAATATCCGGCCAATCCAAGAAATTGTTTTATGTGTTTCTGATTTCTGGGCCTCGGAAATTTTTCTTGTGTTCTTCCAAGTTCTTTGCGTAGATGACAATGTCATCTAAATATACCAGCATTTCAACTCCTTGCAGCCCGGACAACATTACATCCATTAAGCGCTGAAAAGCGCTTGGACCGTTTTCTGTGCCCATGGGCATACGTATTCATAGTGCCCATCCGGTATAGAGAAGGCCGTCTTATGTGCATCTCGTTCGTCCATTTCACCTGATTCAGTTCAACTGAGCATCCGGGGAGTTTAAAGGATTATTACCACGGTTTTGGTTTTAGGTCAGTGGCCCATCGTTTATCCTTTGAGCGGTTCCCCTCGAATCGTTTGGCCTATAGTTTTATGCAAATTCCTGGTCTTGTCCTCCCCGATCCGCGTTATTTCGGACATTCCTATCATAATTACGCGGCCTAGGAAGATTCGTATTTTCATTATAATTCCGGGAATTTCTGCTTAAATTTTGAGAATTTCTGTTGAAATATCGGGAAACTCTGTTGAAGTTTCGGGAATTCCCACCAAAATTTTGGGAGGTTTCGATTGGATTTTGAGAAAACCCGTTGGCGTTCCGGAAATTTCTTACGTTTCCGAAATTAATCCCTTGACGTGGCTGATTTTGCCCCTTAGGAACATACCCTGTACTCTATTTAGTTTTTGTTGTACATTGGCCTTTTCCACTCTACGCCACCATATCGCTGCCGCGTAGGTGATTCTGGGTGTCACTACGTGCTGGTAAATCCAGAGCAGTTGCTTTGGTCCTTGACCCCAACTGCAGCCTAGTGCTCTTCTACATTGCCAAAAAGTTGCGATTGCTTTTTGACATTTCTGTTCCAGATGTCCACTCCAGTTCAACTTCCTGTCCAGGATTACTCCAAGATACTTGGTTTCTCCGGTATATGGAATCTGTTTCCCCCCTATCACCATTTCTCTGAGTTTTTTCATCTTGTATCTTCTCGAGAAGGTGATAACGTCTATCTTCTCCGGTTGTATCGAGAGTGCTTTCTCCATGCACCATCTTTCTACAACCCTTAGGGCTTCTTGAATTAGCTTCTGCAAGACTTCCTCGAAGTTTCCTCTAGCCATGATAGCGATATCGTCCGCATATCCTATAGCATAGATTCCACTATCGTTTAGTTTCCTTATCAGACTATCTGCCACCAAGTTCCATAAGAGCGAGGACAACACACCTCCTTGAGGGCAACCCTCGGAGACCGTTCCCTCCACTATTGTTCCCTGCCATTCAGTACAAATATACCTGTTTTTTAGGGTACTCAAGATCCATCTAACAATTTCTCTCGGTTCCATGCTCTTCCGCTCCTTTCCGAATCGCTTCCATCGAGGTGCGGTTGAAAGCACCCTCAATATCTAGAAAGGCGCCTAAGCACACTCCGTACATTGAGTTGCTTCCCCACAAACCCCACAGCAGACATTAATGCTGCCTCAGCAGATTTGCCAGCTTGGTATGCGTATTGTTCATCATGTAAACGTGAGGTTTTCAAAGGTCCTTCTGCCAGATACTTTTCAACCAGTCTTTCCAAGAGTTTCAATAGGAAAGACGTTAAGCTGATTGGTCTGTAATCCTTTGCTTCCACAAAGCCTCTACTTCCTCCTTTCGGTATGAATGAAACTCGTGCTTTTTTCCATTCTTTTGGTGTGTAACCGAGAGCCACGCACCCTCTAAGGAGTCCAGTCAAAAGTCCCAGAAAGGCCTTCCTGAAGGAGGGCTGGGTAAATGCCATCTGGTCCAGGCGACTTGAACGCCTCGAAGGCCATTAGCGCTCTTGACACCTTCTTTGGATTGACAACCTGGGCAGCGATTTTCCAGTTTCTACTCTCTCTCTCTCTCTGAGAGTGTTCCCTTGTAATCTCTCGCTGCACAAGATCTATGCTTGGAAAGTTGCTAGTTAGCAGCCGTTCCAGTGTATTCTTTGAAGAATTGGTGCACTCGCCATTTTCCCCTTTTATAAATCGTAGACTACCCTCCTTCTCTTTGGAGACTATCTTCGCAAGCTTAGCCGTGGAGGAAATGTTTTCTGTCTCTGTGCAGAAATCCCTCCATGCCTCGATTTGAGACTCTCTAATCAGCTTCCTGTAAGATTTAGACTTACTTTTAAAGGCAGTCCAGGCTTCCACAGTGCCCGCCTTCTTCGCCCGGTTAAAGAGTCTTCTTGTTTCCAAGCGGCCATCTTCCACCGCCACACTCCATTTGAGTTTCCCCACTTTGGGGTTTACCCTCTTGAGTGGGCAGTTGGCCTCGAAAGCTCTCAACACGGCACCTCTAATGATGGTCTCCGTGTACTCTAGATTTTCCGGAGTTCCATACTTTCCTTTAAAACTCCCCAGCCTGGCTTCCAGACTTCCTCTGTATCCGGGCCAGTCCGTGCTTCTTGGATTTCGGAACCATTTCGCTGGGGGGTTAATCTTCTCCAATCTACCCCGAATCAGCCTGTGGTCCGACAGTGAAAGTTCATCTGACTCTCAGGTAATCTATCTATGTGCGAGCGGAGGATCGTAAGCTCTCCCACCAACGACAAGGTCTTGAGAGAGATAGAGAGAGCAAAATCATATACCATATAGAAATTCATATGCCAAACCCAAAATTTTTGTTACTGCGCGGCCCCACTTTGGGCGCCAAAATGTGACCCCCAAAAAAAAAGAATCCCAAAATTTCGAAACAAAATTGAAATCCGAATCGATCCAGAAAATGCCCAAACCGTCGTCGCGGTTAAATGCCATACCGAATTTATAGGCGCGCCGCAAGGCGATGGTGTGCCCGCTATACTCAGCCCCGAGATCCGCTCGGCACGGGAGAGGGCGGTATTCGTGCGCAGTCAAAACCGAAACCAAAACTCAGCGAAATAGGATGGCAGTCACGACCAACGAGGACGGACTTCAAAACTACGACTACGTCATTCGGGGTCCCAGACGTTGTCCCTTGGCAGAGGTACGACAGGGAATTCCTTATCGCGGTGCCTTGCGACGGACTCAACCAGGACTTATCGGACGCGGCGTCTGGCGACGAACTCGACAAGGACTTTTCGCAAATACGGTGCCAGGGGACGACCTCCCCGGGACTTTCTACGACGCCTTGCCCGAATATCTTGACAAAAGACGACTAGTCCACCGTCCAACTAAAACTCAATATTCAAACCCCACGATTCCACGGCAATAAAGCTTAAAAAAACAAACGGAACTGAACCACCCATAAACTCTACGAATATACTGAATACTGCGGAGCGTTATTAACCCTAGAAAACGCGCCCTATTCTGACGAAGCATTAAGCAAAATGTAGGTTGCCCCTTAGAGGCCGAGAGCCTTCGAATTAAAAGAATGCAAAAAAAAAACACGGGACGCACATCCACAGCGGGTGCCCGTAGCATACGCCAAATAATGGCCGAGAATACCTTTATGAAACAGAAATAAGATTCACGAGTTTACGCGTTTGCGCCAAGGAGACGCCCGTAACCACAATTATCACATACGGGTAAATGTGCGACGTAACCGAAACTGGCAGACGAAAAAGAGACGATGAAACGACAAAATTTTGGGTTGCCCCGTAGGGACCGAGGGCCTTCGAAATAAAAGATACAAAAAGCGCGCCACACCTCCACAATGGGTGTCCTTATCAGCCATGGCCGATAACCCAAACATAAGGAAAAATAATATTCAATAGTTCGGTGCACCCACACGAGTGTCGATAACCCAGATTCCTACCCGATCCTATCATGCCGGAACCACTGCGAAAGAGATGTAACGCATCCTCTCGGTACCGACTAGTCGATCCACTCCCTGTGTATCCCTTTATTCGAACCTCCCTTTTGTGTACACCTCTGGTCATCTCGATTAGTTTTCGAACGCACTGCTTGGACATGCCTCCACGGAAACCGCGCTCACCCGCACATAAACACTTAGCCGTGGGTGATCCTTTATCTCACAAATTCAACGCCACCTTCCGAATTGTTATTATTTAGATCCCTGGTCAATTCAAGGTATGAATCCCATTGAAGAAGTCCAAGGACGTGAACAGTTAAGTCTATTTTCTATTTTACATTATTCCTTCTGAGCGAATCAAAGGCGATAGCAATATTACTTTTGTTTAAATTATTTATTGTTTCCCTTGAAGAAGGTTCAAGGACGTGAACAGTTAAGTTTATTTTTAATTAAGTAACATTACTCCCTAGAAACGAATCAAAGGCGATAGCAATGTTACTTTTGTTTAAATTATTTATTAGTCTCCTTGAAGAAGGTTCAAGGACGTGAACCGTTAAGTTTAATTTTAATTAAGTAACGTTATTCCCTCTGAGCGAATCAAAGACGATAGCAATGTTACTTTTGTTTAAATTATTTATTAGTCTCCTTGAAGAAGTTTCAAAGACGAGAGCAGTAAATTAAATTTGATTAAATAACCCCACCTGCAAGTCCAGAGATCCTGCCGCTGCTGCAGACTGCACGAAAATCGACCGTTCCTCGGCCGTCGTCGACAATCATGCGGCGTCGCCCACTCCATGGTCCTCGAACGGTGCTCGCTAATTGGCTGTCGCGGCCACGTGGGTCTTCCGCGCTCTAGCCGCCGATTGCTCCTTCCGTGCCTGTCTCCTACTACCTGTTCTTCTCACGCCTTCTGGAACCTTCGCGAAAATTCCAGAAGCGATATCCCTCGTAACCACCCACTGTGTTGATGCGTTTATCAACACAATAGATGACTTTTTTATTTATGAATTGTTTATTCCGTAACCGACCTATAAGGTGACGAAACCCGTATATAATGTGCGTAATATCCCCCTTCTCGGTGTTCTAACTTCTTTAATTAATTAAGCCGAATACGAAAACCTTTTCCAAATACAAAACTAAATAAATAAATAATATTAATAAATAAAATAAATAAATAATATTGGTTCGTATTAAATCAATGTTCGATAAATGAAAGTATGCACACGGAATTTAAATAATGAAAGCTACTTTTGCACCTCTCTAATTACTCAATTATTTGTCAGCTGGTTTAGTGCTGCCCCTTTTCCCAAAAAAAGATGTTTACTTAATTTAACTTACTTTTACTTACTTTAACTTAATTTAACTTAATTTAACTTACTTTTACTTACTTTAACTTAATTTAACTTAATTTAACTTACTCTAACTTAATTTAACTTAATTTAACCTAATATAACTTACTTTAACTTACTTTAACTTACTTTAACTTACCTTAACTTAATTTAACTTAATTTTACTTGATTTAACTTACTTTTTACGCCCCGGAATCTCAACGCTCACAACGCAATGTAGGATATCTAAAAAATTAGCGCCTTCACAGCAGCCCTTTATATCAAAGAATATCCTTATTCCCCCGATATAATAAGAATAGCCTTCCTCACGGCAAGACAAAGTCTATCATTTCTACGTCACTCCGGCCGCTATTGCTCAAAATCACAAAAACAAAACTCAAAAAACCATACGAAACGTCACTGTAAAATTAGCGCTTCGAACAACAGTCCCACCTTATAGTGATCGTTATCGTTCCCCAGAGAAAGCATCCCGGCAAGACAAAGTTTATTATACAAAACGCCTACCGCCACCGAATTTCCTTGAAAGTCAGAATTTTCTAAAAAAAAAAAATGATATCAAAAATTTGGCGCCATCATAGCAGTCCCCCCCCTCCCCATAAAAATATCATTGACCCCCAGATAAAGCCTCCCGGCAAGACAAAGTCCGTATCGGTACGGAGCGGTAATCCCTCGCCACGGGTCAGTACCGTCCCTTACAAAAATTAGCGCCACGAACGACAGTCCCCCCTATTATGGAACTATACCACCCCATGGTTTGGAGCCATATCCAAAAAACCAGCGCCACTACAGCAGTCCCCTTATTTATCCCTTGATATGACCCCCGCGAGCCATAGTGCCATGAAAAAATTAGCTCCACGATCGACAGTCTCGCCCCCCCCCCCCCCCGATTATAAGCTCTGCAGCACCCCTTCGGATTGATTCTCGCGCAGACCTACAGCTGTAACGTGTTGCCACGTTACATTGAAAATAGTATAACCTTTTATGTAACCGGCCATATCGTATGGGACGTTGCCAGAGTCGTATATTCATGCCCCTAAAAACAATAGGAATCGAGCCACACTGACTGGATAATTGTTGCAACTTCTAAACGAGACATTATTTCATCCTTTTTAGTGACAAGATTTTACGAATTTGATGTTTTTGAAAATAGTATGACTTTTTATCTAACCAGCCAAACCGGGTGTGACCTAGATAAAATTATTTATTCATGTCCCTCAAAACAGTAGAATCCGACCAACAATTGCTGGATAATTGTTGCCAACTTCTAAACGAGCCATCATTCCACCCTGTATAGAGACCATATTTTAGAAATTTTCCGATGTTGAAATTATTATAAGGCTTTATTTTACAAGCCAAACCGAACGGAAGCTAGATAGAATTCTTTACTTATGTCCCTACAAGTAGTAGGAAGTGAGAAACATTTGCTGGAAAATTGTTGCCAGCTTCTAAAGGAGCCGTCAGTCCACTCTATATAGAGATCATATTTTAGAAATTTTGCGTTTTTGAAATTAGTATAACATCTTATGTAACCTGCCAAATCGGACGAAATTTAGATCCAATTGTTCATTTATGTCTCTAAAAACAGTAGGAATTGAGCAACAATTACTGTATAATTGTTGCCAACTTCTAATCGAGCCATTAGTCCACTCTGTAGAGCGACCACATTTTAGAAATTTTACGTATATAAAATTAGTATAACTTTTTATTTACCAGCCAAACTAGACGGGAATTTGGCAGAATTGTTTATTGAAATTCCTAAAAACAGTATGGTCGTTTAATCGCAAAAAAGCTTCTTCCTACTTCTCCTCTCATTTCCAAGATTGTCCCTTTCGTACGAATTTTACTAAAGGGACGTTAACCCCTGCACTCTTGTCTAGTAATCGAGAGTACTACGCTATCATACCGAGGAATCTAATCGAATTTATCGAATATAGAATCCATATTGGGTATGGGATCGGCATCTGTCCAGGTGATACTGTTTAGATTTCGATAGTCTATACATATTCATATGCTACCATATGTTTTCTTTACTAATATCGGAGCGTTACTTTAATCACTTGCGGATCTTTCTACCACTCCTTTTCGGCTAATTTCCTCGCTTCTTCTTTCAAGCATAATAGGTGACATGCAATGGGGCCTATGCTTAATTGGTGGCGCGCCCTTTATATTAATATGATGCTCTATTAAGGGCATTTTCGCTAAGTCCATCTAGTCGCCACCTAACGTCCTTTCTACTAACTCTCGCACTCGATCTTCAGCACATGTTTTTATGAGTCAATCGCTCGAAATTCACTTTTCGTATTAAATGATGGCATAACTTTTCTTGTCCTCAAGGGAGCACGAATGTATCCATCCCGAGCCTCAGATCCACATACGTGTTTGGAAGCTTCTGTGACAAGCTTAACAGTCCGCTCAACGGCCTGCGTGTGGCATGGGAATGCATCAAACAATGACACCTGAGACCTATCGAGGACAAAAGAACTGATCTCTTCTGTTGAGAGATTATAAAGACCGCTGGTTGGGCCATTGATAGCTTGCACAAGGAGTCTGAGCGGCAATTTATTAAAATGCAATAAGCATACAGGGTGGCCGATTTATCTGAAGACATCGAAATATCTCGAGAACTATGCACAGAATCAAAAAAGTTGTCGGATGAAAGTTGTTCGACACCAAGGGGGGCATCCAGTGATAATTAAATTTACCCCCTCCCCCAGCCCCTGGAGGTGGAGTGGGGGCAAAAACAATAAAACTTAAATAGGAACCCCCATTTTTTATTGCAGATTTGGATTCTCCGGAAAAAAGTACACGAATTTGACCTAGGAGCTATTGCATTTTGGTTCACAGGTGGCGCTGTAATCGATAAAAATCCAAATTTATCCGAAGACATTGAAATACCTCGAGAACTATGCACAGAATCAAAAAAGTTGTCGGATGAAAGTTGTTCGACACGAAGGGGGGCATCCAGTGATAATTAAATTTACCCCCTCCCCCATCCCCTGGAGGTGGAGTGGGGGCAAAAACAATAAAACTTAAATAGGAACCCCCATTTTTTATTGCAGATTTGGATTCTCCGGAAAAAAGTACACCAATTTGACCTAGGAGCTATTGCATTTTGGTTCAAAGGTGGCGCTGTAATCGATAAAAATCCAAATTTATCCGAAGACATTGAAATACCTCGAGAACTATGCAGAGAATCAAAAAAGTTGTCGGATGAAAGTTGTTCGACACGAAGGAGGGCATCCAGTAATAATGAAATGTACCCCCTCCCCCATCCCCTGGGGGTGGAGTGGGGGCAAATACAATAAAACTTAAATAGGAACCCCCAGTTTTTATTGCAGATTTGGATTCTCCAATATTGACAATTTTCGCCCGCGTAGCGGATATGGAATACGGTCATTCTAACAAAGCCGGGAAAAAATACATTTAGCGTTACCCAGGAACAGCGACGTGGACGTTGTATTTTCCTGTTCCCTTTGGGGTGCTTGTTTTACGTGAGTCTCCTTGCCTCTCACTGTCTCACTGTTCACTTACTTGAGTAAGTGTTCGAAATGTTGACCTTCCACTTCAATGCATTTATTTATTCTTTCTTCAAATGACTTTATACATGATAGAATCATATCTGCAGAAATTTCTGCGCAAGCAGTTCTTATGCGTTCCACCATGTTTTCAGGAGTCGTTGGTACTTGTTCATAAACCTTACCTTTTAGGTAACCCCATAGGAAGAAATCCAGAGATGTTAGATCAGGTGACCTCGCAGGCCAATTAATGGGGCCACCTCTACCAATCCACCTACCATTGTAATCACGGTCTAGTATTTCCCTTGCTACTCTTGAAAAATGTGCTGGGCAACCATCATGCTGAAACCACATTGTCCGTCGGACGTCCATAGCAACATCCTCAAGTAGTAATGGTACTTCTTGTTCTAGGAAATCTCGATATTTTGTTTCATTCAAATTACCTTCAATGAAATAAGGACCAATGAGTTTATTTCCTATGATTCCACACCAAACGTTCACCGACCAAGGACGTTGATGATTAACTTGTCGTAACCAATGGGGATTTTCTACGCTCCAATAATGCATATTATGCCTATTGACGCCACCATGGTTCGTGAATGTAGATTCATCTGAAAATAATACATAGCAAAGAAATTGTGGTTCGTTTGCATTTTTTGAAATGCCCATTCACAAAACACCACGCGGTTATGAAAATCATCGCCATCTAGTTCCTGGTGCAGTGAAATGTGATATGGGTGAAACTTATGACGATGCAATATTCTTTGAATACTGCCTCTGGAAATGCCGGAATCGCGATGTAATTGTCGTGTACATGTGGATTTTGGTGAATAGCTGCTAGTACAGCTACTTCGTTAGCTTCTCCTGTAACTGTTAATCTTCGCTTCCTTTTTTTCATTTGTACGCTGCCATCAGAGTGAAAGGCATTCACAACTTTGTAAAAAAAAGAACGGGAGCGAGCATTATCTGGAAAACGCTCAGCATACAACGGAACAGCATCGTCAATATTCCTCCTACATTCACCATAAATAAGAATCATTCTTCATTTTTAACTTGCAATTCGATTTAAGCAATGAAGGGTAGACAAAAAATAGTCACGTAAACGGAAAGTTGTTATTCTAAATGCAAAGTGACCTCCGACCGAATTACTACCAATACAATGGACTTCAAAAACAGTCTTACACTGAGAGACCGTGAATACTAAATTTTAATATAGGGATTAGAAAGTCGCGATATCCATTTACTTCCCTTCAGGAAAGTAGAGAAAAATGTAGGTGAACTGGTTACGTGTGACTCAACTTATGTATAAAATGATATGCTACTTTATTTTCGAGTTATGTCGCCCTCTAGCGTTATGTAACAGAACCGGCGCCGGTGATGGCCGAAATGCAAGCGATGTACATGTATGAAACCACGTGAGTTTTCTCGGGGTCCGGTAGATGGCGACGAAATCCCCAAATGAAGTAAGAGTTTCGTTTTGTTTAATAGATGCTGGTTTGACCGTCAATGCTCAGCTTATTTATTCTCATTTCGGAAAAACATACAGAGAGAGAATGAATGAGCTGAGTGAAGGGACATGACGCGTTTTTTAATGGATTGCGTGATGTCCTCTTTTTGTTTATTAAATAATAAATTTAAAACCTAAAATTGAATTTTATTGAAGGTAGAAAACTTATTTATAAAATTGCTTCCATATTGTATGCACAATTTTTATGTAATCAGTTTTGATTTTTAATATGAAGAATATCAATTATTCATAATCTTAATTTTTCGAATGGACATTATTAAAATTTCATATTCAGAATAACAATTTTCGCAATTGATATTACTAAATTCTAATATTAACAATTCTAATATTAGAATTTTTAATATTAAATTTTCATAAAGGGTTCAAATTGTCCCTATTTGCCCCCTGGATGCCCCCCTTCGTGTCGAACAACTTTCATCGGACAACTTTTTTTATTCTGTGCATAGTTCTCGAGGTATTTCAATGTCTTCGGATAAATTTGGATTTTTATCGATTACAGCGCCACCTGTGAACCAAAATGCAATAGCTCCTAGGTCAAATTGGTGTACTTTTTTCCGGAGAATCCAAATCTGCAATAAAAACTGGGGGTTCCTATTTAAGTTTTATTGTTTTTGCCCCCACCCCACCCCCAGGGGATGGGGGAGGGGGTGAGTTTAATTATCACTAGATGCCCCCCTTCGTGTCAAACAACTTTCATGCGACAACTTTTTTGATTCTGTGCATAGTTCTCGAGATATTTCGATGTCTTCAGATAAATCGGCCACCCTGTATATTCCGTTGAAGTAGTCGGTTTAATTTGCGCTCCAATAAATGAATAACTCCGCCATTATTGCCTGTGTTAACTACCGTACCATCACATCCAACCGTCTTTAAGTTATTTTGACTGATACCATTCTCTTTCAAGAACGTTAGCATAGTATTTAAGATATCAAGGGCTGTGCCAGAAGGAGGCGATATATGGGCAAAATTATGTCCGCCGGGCTCTCTAATAAGAGATAGGTGCTCCTCTGTTTGTGTTCGTTTATAAAACTTAGCCCCCTCTTTTACTTTGCATATCGTCTTATCCATACGTCCATCGAAATACAGTTCATCCAAACTTGCAGGTTTTTGTTTGTATTTTTTATCTGTTACAAAAAATAAAAAATTGCGTTGTTAATGACATTATTTTTAATATTCCAAACTGATAAAACCAAAAAAAGGCATTTGTACAATAATGGGAGAGAAATTTTCAATTAAACGCTTTTTGTTAATTAATTTGTTCGGATAAATCCCGTAATTTAAATTAAAATATCCTACCTGTAAGTTTGGAAAAGACGCCCACAAAATTTCAAAGCAATTTATAATTATTTTTGAGTCATCGTGTACGCGGTATGAAAAAATAGTGTTTGGAGAAAAACGCATTTAATGTTTTCGAAGCAGAAAAATCTCAATTTTTTCGACTTGCCGATTCATCATTATAAAGTGTATAAGCTTCTTCCGAGAGCAAAGATGTTCCTTTTGAGGCCATGTTTCTTCACTTGGCGTTTATTAGCATAATCGGCTTCGTGGCTCAGGCGGTTAACGCACTGGACTACGCAGTCATAGGTCGTGAGTTCGATCCCCGTCTGGTGAACAATTTTTCGATTTCGTTTCCAAGCAGCAGCTCGCTGCTGGTAAGACGAGCCACGTTGTTTGTGTTTACGTTTCGAAAGTATTGTTTATCTGGCGGAAATCGATTCATGACCGCCGCTGTACTTGGTGTAGGTTTCTGCAGTCCTACATTTCATAATGCTAACCCATCCGCGCCATCTTTCTAACTCGATCTGCAGCTCTCGCAAAATCATAGTAAAATAATACGGAAAAAACAGTTGAGTAAAAAGGGTGATTCCGCCCGTTAATTAATAAATAAAAAAAAAATAAAAAATAATCGGCGTACGCTTGGCTATTCTTGCGAGACAGGCTTACAAGCTCGTTCATAACTTGTAACACTCAGTGTTGACCATCATTAAAGATGGAACCTGCTAAACTTTAAGATATTGGAACAATATATTTTTAGAGAATATACATTTCTCATTGATGGGGCATGAGCCGCATTTAATTTATTAAAAACCGACCCACGTTACATCGCTTCATTATTATAATGAGCTCTGGGCGAAAAAGAGAAAAAAGTAAAATCAACAATTGAAAAGGTTATCGGTAACATCTGTTTATCATCAGACGATAATGTCGCGATCTACCCTGTGGAGTGAATGATTCTTTGTCATTCACACTTGGTAGATCGTCGACAGATGTCTTGAGTCCGGAGGTTGGATTTTCGCATCTAGCGAGGTCCATTCAATTCTGTACAAAAGACTTCCCATCGTGAAGAATAGTAAGCGGCATACAAGGCAGATCTGCACCAACAAGCCTTGCTGATGATTCCAGTAGGTGCAAATCGAGATGAAACGCCAGATGTGGAGTTCTCTCATTTTTTCAATGAGGGAATTCTGATTCGTTCGTCTAATGATAAAAAATGACCTTTTCAATTAAAAATCGGTCAATTTTGCATCGTGATTGATATATGTTCCTCCTCGGGAATGCACGCGACTCGGCCGAGAGGGGGAAAATATAGATTTCTCATTGGTGGGGCATAAGTCGTATTTAATTTGTCAAACCTTTAAATGTTGCAGAGTCTCCGCCCCTCATATAATCCGTATATTTGCCGTTGAACTTTTCTATGGATCTCGAAATCTATTACGATTAGATTACGTAATAAGTTACTTTTGTTACGTAATACGCCAACACGCCAAATTTGTACCGGCTGTTTTGGCTCCACCGTTTTGACACCACACTATTTGATCCTGGTTTTTGTCGCGAATATCATGTGACGTTCTTTAAGAGTGCGCACAATAAACGGCTTTTGCCGGACTTGAAAATTTATTTTCGACCGTTTACCGTCCGAATGGGCTTTGGCGTTTCCCAGGGGGGAAACGCCGCGCCAGGTAAGCGGCCTTACTCGGCTGGCTCAGTATTCCCGGGGAGCAAGATCTCGACCCAGAGGGGGTCGTCCTTTCCTCCTTCCGCGCCTGAAATCGCGAAAACCTAATGGCGGCTCCCGCACTCCGCCTCGCACAGCTACGGAAATTGAGGGGCAAGGAACACGCGGGACACAATTTTATATTAGACAATTATTTGTAGATTAATTGATAATTTAATATTCGTTGCGAAAGTAACGTTTAATGTTTTTCTTGACCGCTTTTAAGTAAATATTAAGAATTAGATTAATTTCTTGGTATGTACGGTCCTTTTGATAATGGATCCTCATATCTACTGCAGTGTGTAACGAAATCACGTTACCATTATCATGCATAGATATCTTTTCAAATTTTTCTAGCATTCCTCCTCTGCTAGATTAATTTTAAAATATCTCTTATAAATAAAACCGGATATACGTATAAGACAGGTTTTTTCACGGTCTTACTGACGAGTCCACGTGAAAAAACTGGGACGAAACGTATATTTTCTAAAATAGACAATTGTTCCCTGTATCACCGCTAGAGGGACACAGAACCTATTAATAGTCAAATCACTAAAATTCCTTATATTCCGAACAGTAAAATCAAAAGGTCTGAGCGGTTATACTGCAAATCCCGGCAATGCTCACTTAAGTTTACTTTACGACACACTTAGTGGTTGCAATCGTCAACCCATGTATTTGATTTATGATTTATGATTTATGATTTATTAATTGTTTATTTAAGTAAAAGGACCGTACATACCAAGAAATTAATCTAATTCTTAATAATTAATTGATAATTCTATAAAAAAGGATATAGTGGGCTCAAGGCCCGGTACAAATGTAGAGGTATTGCCTCAGGGCCGACTTACATTATTAGTCGCGGTCGGCTTCTCCCTTCGCCGCCTCGCTCGCTCGCTTCGATTTGACCTCGCGGCCGCTCGTCTCCGGTCCTCCGGGAAAACCCGGGCTCGCTAGGACGACAGCTCCCGGCATGGGTCTTCGGGCTCGTCCTCGTGTGGCACCCCGTGCCTCGTCTCCGGGCAAAGTGTCGGCTCGTGACTTCCGACGTTCCTCGCAAAGCTCCTCGGGCGCGTTCTCCTCGAGATCACCGGGACTCGACTTTACGACTGTGCGCGACTACGCTAACTCCAATGACTCGACTCTACTACTCGACGGTACTAGCCCAACTGCCGGTCTGGACTCGACCGGCCGCTCCGCTCGCTTCCGGAGTCCACCGAGCGCCCCCAATCGGCGGCGTTCGGGCTGGTTCGGGGCCGTTCCTGCAAGACCAGACCGTCACGAAAATGCACGACTATTCGAAACATCCGCACTTCCACGACAGCGAACGTAATAGGTCCGCCGGCGTAACGCCCCGTTACAATCATTTTAGATCAAAATTCGTATAATGAATTGGTGTCCTAAAACTAACCTAACCTAACCAGTCAGAACTCCGCTTACCCCTAATAATGGAAATTTCTTCCGGAAATAAAGTCCGGTCAGTAAATACGAAATGTCACATCTGCATTACTCAAATATTATAAATTTTACGTACATCTCAAATCTTTCGTAATATTCGAGACAGAGGGGGAAGGATCAGACTGATGCCAGTATGGTATTAAGTGGGCGGAGGTAGCGTCCAAAAATTACCTGAAAAATAGTTACGTGGTTTATTTATGGACAACCGTCTAGCTGCTTTAAAAAAAGAAGTGGAGCCAAAACGGCCGCGCCAATAGGTCCGGCTCCGACATATGGCCATTGGAGTTTATGACTGGACGATGGTGTGTAGGATGATGTCTTCGACTTGAAGTAGCCATTATACTATTCGAGCATAAAGGGGCCTTTGATGAAATTGGGATATCGATAAAACCTTTTTGGTTTGCATTGAGGTAAACTTGAATGATGCAAGTCCGTGGTGAGATAAATATATGTAAAAATATATATATATGAAATATATAAATGATAAATATATGAAAATCGTTTGATAATCAACGTGAAATTTCTAAATAAGATGATGTAATTGTCAACTATATATTTGTGAAATCTAATTCCGTTATGACATTATTTTCTATATGACTGATTAGATATATTTTGAGTATACGATAGTACACATAAAATATATTTTGAATATACGATAGTTCACATAAAATAAACATTATATATTTCAGACGGTTTAATCCATGGGAAAAGGAATTTGACGGACTGCATTCAGCTCATGTAACACTATCGATTATTTCTGGCCAGTACGTCAACCAATCGAATCTTGCATCAAGCACGTGTGTAGAAATTGAATTAGTGGGTATCCCGATTGACTGCGCTAAGTATAAAACAAAAGTTTGTCAAAATAATGCTTTGAATCCTATTTGGAATGAAAAGTTCTGTTTCCAAGTAAAGTTCAAAGATTTAGCATTTCTACGGTTTGGAGTTATTGAGTTGAATACACACCATACTATTGCACAGCGGGTATTGCCTTTAAAGTGTCTTCGTCCTGGATATCGACATGTACGTCTTCGAAACAGTAAAAATAAGGTACTCTCTTTGTCCACACTTTTTATATATTCGCGCATTGAAGAAGAAAGTTTAGATTACAACACATGCTGCCGTGATCGCAAGGAGACACCTGTTAAGCTTATGACATCAAGTAAAGAAACAGAAAAACTAACAACTGCTGATCCCAGTCTGGGCAGTATTGGTCTTAAACGAAGAATGTTTTTTCTAAAAGTATTTTATGTAATTCCTGATGAACCTTATACTATCCTCAAAGTTACGCAAGACACAACAACGTTAGAGGTAATGTTTCAAGCTTTGCAGAAAGCAGGAATTTCATCAGATCATGTCGATGAGTATATTCTCGTAGAGGAAGTGTCTCTCGGTTGGGAAAAACGTGACAGAGATGAACTTCCTACTCAGAGAGTTCTGGATTCTTCAGAACATCCGCTTCAAGCCCAAGCACTTTGGCAAGGACAAGGAAGATTTATTTTAAAACGCGTTGGAATTGATCCAAGTAGTAGAGCGTGGCTTGCATCAATTCGTAGCACGGCTGGTCATAAATTTGCAGGAGATCCTAATCGAGAGAAAGTTACTCATATTTGGGATGAAGCAGATACATTTTTAGTTTGTATTTACAACGTCTCTCCAGAAATTCCATATGCCATCCTACGCGTACCTATAAGCAGTTGTGCACAAGACGTTTTAGCGCAAGCGCTAGTAAAAGCCCGTCGTATGGAAGAGCCATCTAAATTCTCATTGGTAGAAGAACTTGAATGGGGTGGCGCAGGAGCAGTAGGAAGTGGACATCGACAGACTAGAATTTTGAAAGACGAGGAGAATGTTTACACTACTCAGGCATTTTGGAAGACATTAGGAAGGTTCATATTAAAGGAACGAGAGCAAGCAATACCAAAACGTTACCTATTTCCTGCAACCGTTGACAGACTTTGCAAAGGACTTTCTGCTGGAAGGTATATATGTTTGTTTATAAACAGTTTTTCATCAACTCTATTACATTCATAGATTTTTTCTTATTAAGATAGTAAAATTGAAATTGTCAATACCATGGGTCATACTTTGGATATCATAAACTGTGATTTGTGCATCTTAATAGCACCAAAAATATATAAACATCCTCTTGCAGAAAAATGTAATATATGAAGCATGCGCAATTAATATTCTAAAATAGTCTGTATTTAAAGATACTTCGCTATACAATGTAGCTCTTTCGGCACTCAGTCCCGCGTAAAATCGGATGTAGAGGTAGAGTTCAAAAGTCAGTTATCCACTCTTGGCAAATGGAAATTCTTGGTTGGTATCAGCACAGACGAATTTTACTGAATATACTCCAGTAAATATAAATAATGAAAAATCTATCGTATTTAGATATTAAATGAAATCGAGGCTCATTAAAGATCTGGCAATTGAGACAGGAAATTATTACATGATACAAACTGATTAAGGGAAGTGGTAATCGCTACTGGTTTATTCAGAACAATTCCTAAGGATCTACTACTAGGGTAAGGAGGTAAAGCCTTAATTACACACAGACACACACACACACACACACACACACACAAACACACACACACACACACACACACACACACACACACACACACACACACACACACACACACACACACACACACACACACACACACACACACACACACCCGCACACACAGACACACACACCCGCCGGAGTCTTGCTGGTTCCTTCTAACGAGCGCGTCCCCAGGTGGCGGATCGGGGAATGCTGGTAAAGGTATCGGAGAAATAAAATACCTGACGCGGACCAAAGAACTAGCTAGGGGAAGAAACCCCGAACAAGAAACCAAGTATGGAAGATCAGCTGCAGATAAAAGCTTACGGTGCAGGGGTCGGATCCCCAGTACCGGCGTCGGGTACGAGTGAGCAAGCGGGCTCTCCGGCGTCGTTATCAGGCAACCGCAGTGTTGTTGGGGTTGGTCACTCGGCCCCAATAGCATTAAATGTGACAAGTGACACTCCGTCAGGATAGGCACGAGACTGTAAGTTTCGAGCGCCTGGAAGAGAAACTTCAGCTCCTTGTGGAATTTATCCAGGAAGAGAAAAATCTCCGCAGGCGTCGGTCACCTGCCAGGACGGGGCGAGCCAAACGTCGTCCCAATTCCGTAAGCCCCCCGAACGTCCGGAGCGTAAAGGACCCTCGCCGCTGAAGCTGCCAGCGACAAAACGGGTCAGGAAAGAAGAGGATAAAGAGGAACGCCCCGTACCACGAGCTGCAGAACAACGGCGGCAACCCCAGTCGGAAGAACAGGACTGGGTTACGGTGGTCAGAAACGGCCTAAAGAAGAAGGGGAAGCAGCAGCAACAACAACCGCAACAGCATCAGCAGCAACAACATCGCAGCAGCAACAACAGCAACAACGACGCCAGCAGCAGCAGCAGCAACAATATCAGCAGCAGCAGGGAACGGATGTCGGCAAGCGACACAGGGGAATGCCGGAATCAAAAGCCGGCCTCCGACCCTTCCGCCCCGATGCCATCAAGATCAAGGCAGCGGACGGTGTGTCATATGTCGACATCCTGAAGACCATGAAAGCTGCGCCAGAACTGCAAAAGTTAGGAGAAAGGGTGACCGCCATCAGGCGGACGAAAGCAGGCGAACTGCTCATAGAGCTTACAACGCCTGGCGTGTGCACCCAAGAGCTCCAAGCAGCGGCCACGTCCATCCTAAAAGGGACAGCTGTCGTACAGGCACTGTCCCATAAGAAAGCCATCACCATCAAGGACATGGACGAGGCCACAACTCGGGAGAAGGTGGCACAGGCTATCTTTGAGATGACTTCACCGGAAGCAGTGACCCCTGAGAATATCAAGCTCAGGGGAGCATATAGCGGAACCCAGGCGGCCAATATCTTGCTTCCCGTCGCAGTAGCAAACACACTGCTGCAAAAGGGGAGACTTAAAATTGGCTGGGTTAATTGCCGGGTTCGACTGCGCGAGGGACCCCCACGCTGCTACAGGTGCCACGAGAGCGGACATCTGGCAAGGGGTTGTAAGAGCGCGGTAGATCGCTCGGCGCAGTGCTTCCGGTGTGGTAAGGAGGGCCACAAGATTGAGGACTGCGTAGCCAAACATCGTGCACCGCAGGAGGTTGGAGCACAGACCAACAATGGCTAAGATGCTCCAAATAAACCTCAATCACTGTGCGGTGGCCCAGGACCTGCTGTTTCAACTGGTCAAGGAGGAGAAGGCCGATATCGCCGTCATCAGCGAGGCTTACCGGGATCTTTGTAAACCGAGCTGGGTGAAGGATTCCACCAGCAAGGCCATCTGGGTGTGTGGCAATCTCCTCATATCCAATAAGATGTCCGACCCCCTGCCCAGCTTCACCTGGGTGGAGGTGGTTGGCATAAGACTATACAGTTGCTACCTCCCTCCCAGTCTTACCATCGACGAGTTTCAAGGATCCCTGGAGGCCATCGTCGCCAGTGCAAGAACCTCCCGACTCCCATTAGTGATCGGGGGGGGGGGGGGGGGGGGGACTTCAATGCATGGGCGACGGAATAGGGTAGCGCAAAGACCAACCATCGAGGATATGCCCTCATTGAGGCCTTCTCGTTACTGGAGTTGGAGATTGCTAACACGGGGGGAAAGCCGACCTACTCCAAGGCCGGCAAGTCCTCCGTAGTCGACCTGACCTTCGTCGACCCAAAATTGATGGGAGAAGAGTTGGGCTGGAATGTTAGCGACCGATACACGGGCAGTGACCATCAAGCCTTAGTGTACCGATTAGATCGGGAAATGTTCCTCTACAGCCTGGAACAGACGGAGGTGGAGGGAACAGCAGAGGAGGGAGCCCGATGCCTCTCCCGTGCCATAACAGCGGCTGGCGATGCCTCTATGGCCGTGAAGTCAAATCCTCGCGGCCGACCCCCAATATCCGTCGAGAGTGCCTTCGGGCTCGAAGGCTGCACCAGAGAGCAATTCATAAGCCACGGTACTACCAACTGGCCGTGGACTATGAAAGAAAGAGAAAGAGGCTCAAGATTGCCATCAAGGCCGCGAAAAGAAAGTGCTGGCAGGACTTTTGTGAGGAGGTGGACCGCGATCCCTGGGGGCGACCGTATAAAACGGTCATGAATAAGATCAAGCCCAAGGGACCCAACGCACCATCTTGTCCATCCTTCCTTGGCAAAGTCGTCGGCCATTTATTCCCAGAACAGCGGGAACGGCCGATTGGCACTGGCCTGACTGGCAATTGCTGGTGCAGCCGAGCCGCCAGATGTTACCGAAGCCGAAGTAATGATGGCTGCTAAGAAGATCTCCATCCGTAAGGCCCCAGGAATGGATGGGGTACCTGGAATGGCAGTGAAGATCGCAGCGCTGAATGTACCAACCATCTATTGGCATTCAGTGCTTGCCTAAAGGAAGGATGCTTCCCGGCGCAGTGGAAGGAACAGAGGTTGGTGCTGCTGTCTAAGTGAAACAAACCCCCGGACGACCCATCCTCATTCCGACCGCTCTGCATGCTTGACATCTCCGGGAAGCTATATGATAGGGTTATCTGTGCCAGACTGGAAGCAGCCATCGAAAATGCCGGAGGTCTTTCCGAAAACCAGTTCGGATTTCGGAAGGGGCGCTCAACCATCGATGCAATCGGCCGAGTGAAAGCAATAGCCACGGATGCCATCAGTGGCAGCCGAAACACCAGGTGCATGTGTGCCATCATTGCCCTGGATATCCGGAACGCATTCAATTCGGCCAGGTGCAATTGCATCATGCAGGCACTCGAAGATCTGAAGGTGCCTCTCTACCTAAGAGAAACCATCTCAAGCTACTTAACAGAACGAACCCTGTATTATGACACCGATGACGGCAGGCACTCCTACAACATCACGGGAGGCGTGCCACAGGGTTCGATTCTGGGACCCTTGCTCTGGAACGTCTTATATGACGGACTGCTCAGGCAATCCCTTCCAGATGGGGTGTTCATGGTAGCTTTCGCAGACGACCTTGCACTAATCGTCGTCGCGAAGACCGACGCAAAAATCGACGAGGTGCAATTTAGCGGAGATGAAGCTATCGAGGTAGTAGCTAGGTGGTTGAGCAACCATGGGTTAGATCTGGCGGCTGAGAAGACGGAGGCGGTGCTCATCTCTCGAACGAAGAAAAGGGTATACGCCATCTTCACGGTGGAAGATACGCAGATCAAGACGATGGACACTATTAGATATCTTGGAGTCACTCTAGATGCGCGGCTGTCGTTCAAACAACACCTGATAAACGCAGGCGCTAAGGCTTCCAAAGTGGCTCGTACGCTCTCCAGCATCATGCCCAATATGGGGGGCCGAAATAGCCGCGACGGTCCCTTCTTTCATCGGTAGTAAGCTCCGTTATTCTTTACGGGGCAGCGATCTGGGCTGATGCCATAAACATCCATAAGAGCTACGGAGCCAGCTGCCGGCGGGCTTATAAAACAGCCGCCCTAAGAGTGGCCCGTGCCTACCGTTCTGTATCAGACATCGCTCTCTCGGTGGTTGCGGGACTCCCTCCCATAGACCTTCTTGCTATGGAGAGGGCAGCAGTATACCGGGAATTCAGGTGTATAAGGCAGGACATCGACCAGGAGCCGAACCACGACAAATGGTCCATGAGGACCATAGAAGAGTGGCAAAAAAGATGGGATTCAGCGGATTCAGGGCGGTGGACCCACTGCGTCATGCCCTAATGTCGACGAAGACGTGGCCCATGTCCTCTTCCACTGCCCGAGATTTGCAGCGGAACGGGAACAGTTGCGGATCTCGGGAGGAGGACCACTAACACCTGAGGGCATATGGGAATGTCTGCTCGCCTCACAGGAGGGATGGGACACGGTGGTCATCATCGCCACCTCCATCATCGATAGGCTGAATGCCATCAGAAGAGAAGAAGATGGAAGAGGCAACAACATCGCCCAGACTTAAAGAGCCAAAACATCGGCGGAGGGCCTACTGAGGCAAAAACTGCCTCCCTCGAAGTAATGCCTTGCGGCGGTTTCCGAGGGGGGAATCACAGTCTGAGCGGAGGTGATTTTAGCGTGTGGGAGCCCCGCACTCCTGCTGGCACCGGCCGGCAGGGATGGCTGGTAGAGCTTTCCATCGTCGCTTCGGAAAAACAAAAAAAAAACACATACACACACACACACACACACACACACACCCTATTAATTTTTCGCTATAGTAATCTCCTACTAGCTCGAGGTGGATCGCGCGTGTGGATAGACAGACGAATACAAGATGACTAAAAATGAAAGTTTTTAGAACTTTCTGCCGCTCGCGCCATGTTGGATGCGAGTTTCGCAAATGAGGGATTGGCCGGGTGCAATTAACACTTCTCAAGTACAAGAAAATATTTGACAGGTACTTTATTAATAATCTGTGGGATATCGCGTACATAAACTTGAATGCGCGACACGCGTATTAAATCTCGCAAATATAATTTCTTTCGTACAGCGCAGCGACGAAAAACGGAGCACCGATTCATTCAGTAGCAAGAGCAAGACTGACTCGTGGGGGGTCTTGCCGTAGCGCGTTGATTCACCAATCACGTGATCAACGTATGCCGCGTACGCAATATACATATAATCATACGCGTCAGAGACGACACCGGTAACGTAGTAATCTACCTTATCGGTAACAATCGCTCCTTCGATTCATTCCACCGTTTGTATTACTTAAAATCGTGTCTCGACGGCGAAACACTGAAAAGTATAGGTATTTTAGGTGTCCTGCCTCCCTTGCGGGTTTAGGGCACCCCCTCCCCCACCCCCATGGGGAATGGGGCCAAATTTGAATGAAGCGCCAGCATCGCTGGTTGTGCACATTTTTTTTTTTTTTCTTTTTTATTAATTAATTTTACTCAATTGTTGCCTTATTATTGACTATGCTTTTGCGCTCCCCCGTGTGGAACCCGCCGGCAGAAGCTTGACACCCCACCCTATCTCCCCAGTACGGTGGATATCTCGAGTAGTTGAACGAGCGCGCAATCGCCGGCACAGAGCAGCCGAACGATCGGGTCCGTGAGGTCAGCAATTCTCAAAACTTGATAAGAGAAGCGGATCTTTCAAAAGCATTGCTCCTCTTCGAGTTCGAGCACTTCGACCCCTCCCTCTTCCTTGTGGACGGAGTTACCCGCTCCGCTCTCTTCCACAAGTCCCCTGCGGGGTCGACGGCGAAACAGCGGACTTGTCAAAAAATTTGTCGGTCACAGCAAACAATTTTGACATTATTAAAAGTATTTTGACATTATTGACAGTATTGAAAGACCGCTTCGAATATAAACGCCGTTTATTAAATTTGCATTTGTTACAATTATTCGCCTTAAAGCCAATAAAGCGTGAACGATCTCCATCTGAGCCTCGTCATATGCTCGATACCGTGCGAGCTTCGAACGGTGCTTTAACTAATGTTCAGCGTCCAGTATCCGATGATATACTGGTTTTTCTTGTTTCAGAGTGATTGGACCGCGGCACGCGAGAGGCGTGGAATTTCACGATTAAAAGAGATGAGTACGCTACGTACGAACATCTCCGTAAATTCTTAGAAATGAAAATTAAATCATATGAAGAGGCATCACGTTTCGACAAGCGGGTGCCATCGTCGAATATGAAATTGCGCGCAAAACCCGCCTACACGTCCCGCGTTCAAACGCACCATGCAAATGCGCGATCGTACCGAAAGTGAATTCTATGCGCTGAGGTGCATTCGGTTTATAAATTTCTAGAATTCGGAGAATTTTCCGTAATGCGCCTTAATATCCGACGACAAAATATACGCGACAAAATATACACGACAAAATATTCGCGACAAAATATCTGCGCGGCAAAATATCCGCGGACATTTATCCGCGAACAAAATATCCGCGCGACAAAATATCTGCAGACAAAATATCCGCGGACAAAATATCCGCAGACAAAATATCCGCGGTCAAAATATCCGTGCAACAACATATAAGTGGACAGAATATCCGCGATGAAAAATATATGGGTCTGGAACCTGTAATGGGTTCTAGGCAGAAAGTAGGGTTAGTTAGGTTTGGGTAGATTTTAGGGGGGGGGGGGAGCGGTCTGTGGGCGCAGCCCCCCACCAACTCATTATACTCGATGGCATTATTAGTATAAGGCCGGTTTACACTGACATACAGAAGACCTACAAAACACTTAGACATAATTATATATATATCATGTATATATATATATATATATATATATATATATATATATATATATATATATAAACTTGCCGTCCCTCCATTTCGCGGACCTTTTTTAGTCATACAAAATTTATACATGTATTGGTCATTTTGCGGACTTTACTACTATAGTTTAAATGAGGTTTTGCGTTATAGAATATGAGACTCCTCTCCTAGACCCCACCGCCCCCCCACCGAAAAACTTTCCTAAACTAACCAGAATCTCTCCCCCACCCTCTGAACGTTCCTAAAAAGTAGTTTAAAATATATTCTCTATGATTTTACATTGGGTCCGCGAAAAAAACAATCTATATTAAAAAAAGTCCGCAAAATGACCAAAAAACATCTAGGACATTTCACAGACCGTCCGCAAAATGCCAAAAGTCCGCAAAATGACCAATCTGTATCGATTTTGGTCCGCAAAACAGTCAATCGATATATATATATATATATATATATATATATATATATATATATATATATATATATATATATATATATATATATATATATATATATATATATGGGACGTTCCGCGTCAAGTGGGACAAAGCTCTGCACAAAATTGGTATGGACGGATTTTCACGTATGAGGGCGGAAAATGTTCGTATTTAAAACGGCTATCGAAAGTCGTGTGGCATATATGCATATTTCTAAATGGCGTCATAGTTATGGCGGCTTAAAGGTGTAAATATAAAATTTCGGTTCCATCAGAGGTTCACAAAACTCCGAAAAGTTGCTGAATTCATCTAAAACTCGTTATTTAAGTTGTTTTGGGGTTGCTGACTATGAATCTCGACTTAAAATTATGAAATTCAAAATGGCCGATCCAACATGGCGGTAAAAAAATTAAAAGTTGCTCAGTTCATCTAAAACTCGTTTTTCGGGGGTTTTCGTGGCCGCTCGTTATAAATCTCATCTTAAAATTATGAAATTCAAAATGGCGGATCCAATATGGCGTACCAACAAAAAAAGTTGCTTAATTCAGCTGAAACTCGTTTTTCGGGGGTTTTACCCGATGTAGGCTGGCGCCATGTGGCAGGCACAGAAAATCCGGCTGATCTAGCCACGCGAAGTATATCCTCCACTGGTATCACTCATTCTGATTTGTAGTAGCATGGTCCTTCATGGCTCAGATTGCCTTCCTCAGAGTGTCCAATTCTCGAACCAAGTCTCGGGCAAGATGCGCCGTTAGAATGTTAAATTCAAACGCATCATGTCGCGATTGTCCCAGATAACGCAGATGTCATCTTCCGTCGTTTCTCGTCATGGTCACGTCTTTGTCGTGTACTTCTCCACATCCTTAGTTGGTCAAAACATTGGAAAATGTTCAAAACGACCTCGTATATAAGCCAACTCGAGCGGGTGAAAACTCGAATTTTCACTTTAATATAAGCAAGAACTTTTAAGTTCGAATTCACACTTCTGTCCCAGAATGCCCAGTCTCCTGAAGGCTCACGTTATCTGCAGCCGGAGCAGAAACTCTCTAATACGGGTCACTTAGATCCAGATGGTCCAATATGCGTAGGAGGTCGCCTATCTTTAGGAAATCATAGTACCCTCTGGGCACGTGGCTTACTTTTTACTTCGACAAGCACATGTTTGATGTCTTCGTGGCAGTATTGCGGTATATTATATAAAAACTTGGCCTATCTTTTGTTCTTCAGCTTGGTATATCTTATGTGTATATTATTTTCGATTGGAATAACGCTTCATGATTTTAAATCTTAATACGTAATGTTTATTAATAATTATAAACAGATTAATTATTTCCAATATGCTTTAAAACGGAATCTATTATCATTACTGTATTACGTACTATACACAATATTATTGTTAGAGTTTTGTTAATAGAATTAGGAGATATTGAAAAATTATTTTTTTTTTTACGGAGGGGAGAAATGCGTTAGGCATAATAGGGGTTTGAAGATGTTAGTTAACCCCCTAGTATTCAGGGCAAGATTTACTGACTAAAACCCTAACTTTCCTTGGCCCTCCATGATCCACTTGTGCAGTCTGCAGCAGAAACGTTGCTCCGATATCCATCCTTTCCGCTGCATACTGCACTGGGCCATGTCGATTTGTAATTGATCCTCGCCTGATGCGTATAATATCATTCATATGGAATAAATGGGTGATTTTATGTGCACGTTCACCAGGCGGCCCACACTTGTACCCTTGAGATTGCCGGAGAGCAACGGATAGAGGCAATAGTGAGATGCAGAAGAGCAGAGGACTCACAGGATCTCTCTGATAGACACCTCTTTGGAATTGAACAAGTCCAGACATAGTTCAACGCTTGCCCGATGTCATGACGAAGCGTGTTTTCAAAGGGCATCGGGTCTTCTATACTTCTCACTATAATTGGGTGGACAGGAGGCGTTTGAGCAACAAGATTATAAGCTCTTGCGATGTAGACTCATACGCCTTCATGTAATCCAGCCAGGCTATCGACAGGTTACGCTTATACTGGACTGAGTCATGACAAACACACCTTTCGATAAGCAAGTTGTCCTTGCAGCCAGATACACCCATTTTGCAGTCTCGTTGTTCTACTATTCGTTGCCATACCGGTTTCACGGCTATCTCAATACGTTCGTTCAAGATGTTAGTGAACCATTTGTATAACGTATTGAGACACGAGATTGGTGGGTTTCTCGGATCAGATAAGTCTCCCGACTTTGGGATTAGTGTCTTATAGCCCTCCGCCTGCCAGTGCGGAATGGGTTGGTCTCCATTTATGTAAGAGGTGAATATCCGGGCTAGGTGTTGATGGACAGAAGTGAACTTCTTCCACCAATAGTTATTAATTCCATCCCAGCCCGGCGAGGAGAAATTCATCGCTCTTGTGATTGCATTTTTCACCTCTAATACACTGATGGGTGGGCCATCTTCACTTTGTTGTGTGACTTCGTTGCACAACTTGGTGAAGATTTCAATACCTGGAGTGTCTGCATTAAGCCTGGATGTTTTCTCGTAGATACTCCCTCATAATTCCTCAACTGAGGCCATCGACGGAAACTCGCGGGAGGCTACGATACGATGTTTGAAGAGGTTGGACGAATTCGACCAAAATGTTTCATTTTATCGAATTCCATCCTCCCGTCTTTGCAGCCTCTTTGTGGCATCCGCCAAAACTCGAATTTTATCCACCAAACGTTGCTTGATGTTGAGAACTTCAGCTTGTTCAGTGTGTGATAGTACTTGACTTTAGCCGTAAATGAACGGCCATATGTTAAATAATCGATCACACACTGAATTCGAGAAGCGAGTTTCCGTGTCAATCGAATCTTGCCGTTCAATTGAGACATGCGTTTTGTAATCTGCCGACTCCCCGAGATCTGTGTCAGATTTCGCGGAGTGACCAGGTCACTCGCAGCCTCGTAAACGGCACAATTGACTTGCCACAGGTCGTAGTCATCTGGAAGAGCATCCAGAAGTTGGCTATTTGCTCTGTCTATTTCTCATTTTTTAGGCAAAATTTTCGTTGTCAGATTTCGCCGAAACACAAGTGTCGTGCTTTCATAATGTGGAGCATCTCTCAAAGCACCGCGTACCGGCTCGGTTGTTATTGCCCGCACATCCGGTACCGGTTGATAGCTAGGAACAACGAAACCTATCCGCCTCAGATAGGCCACATAATCTCTCAGATGTTGTTGAGTAAAGCGATCTGCTAGTTCGGGATGCATTATTGCAAACCGACTAGGCATTCGCGCCATGTAGTCTCGATATTGCGGACAGCTCTCCTCGTACCAGAGCATCAGATCTTGCCTGACATCCTCGGTCCACTGCAATCGTCGGTGGGCATGTTGGGGTTGTGGTCCCGTGGCACCCGCTTCGGCTCCTTCACCTCGGGACTGGGCTGCATCCAAAGCAGCCCGATGGTCAGGAGCCCTGCGCGTTCTATTTCTAGTAACCGCATGTACAAAGAGTAGGGTGGTTGGCCCTACCCCCGTTATTATGCCTCTCTCGTTTGTCTCTTACCTCGCCATCCACTGGGGTTGGTTACCCAATCTCTGGCAAGGTTGATAAGAGTCCAGGACGCACCGGCTTTAATAAGCACACGTGGAGGTGAGAGTAGGCCATTTGGGAAGATAGGCTAAGATGCATCTTTTTGCATAGCCGCATTGTGTTACGCATCATTCCCTTTGGGCCCCTTCTTTTATTTTTATTATTATCATTATTATAATTTTTATCATCATTAAAGATGTGTTCGTTATGAGAATATATTTAAATAGATATTATTCGCTAAATGATATTTATTTATTCAAATGGGTGTTAAGTTAATTAATAGAAGTATTACATAAAACACTGTCCAGTTGAATTATACAACGTATTTGTGTGGATGTCACAAGAGACGACACCCCCTTTCCTCCGGTGGCCTAATAAGGACCCTCCGTTAAAGTGGCCGTCCATCCCGAGTCTACGTGTTGCTGCATGCAACTCTTGGCCGTCATTCTCGTTTCAAAAACTTGTTTATCGCGTTTTATTTTCTTCAATTCATATAACGCGTTTTTTTCCTAAGTAATTTTTACGCGACTTAGTCTCATATTCGAAACTCGTTGTCACGTTGTGTTCAACCTGTCGACGTGTTGTCTGCGAAACTCCAACATATGGGTGGGTATATTATTCCCATTTGGCATAAATATAAGTAAATTTTATATTATTGCGCGAATTTTAGAACTACTTAAGCGTACAACATTCCACTTGAGTGGTTGAAATAAATTTCACCCTCGTCGGTTTTACAGTCATTCAACTCGAGCGGTTGAAATAAAATTTCATCCTCGTCGATATAACATTCATTCGACTTGAGCGGTTGAAATATATTTCAACCACGTCGACTGAACAGAAATTCCATTCGAGCGATTGTTGCTTATTTGAAACATCGTCGAATTGATTTTTCCGACTCGCGTTAAAATAGGATCACGCAGAATGTCCGCACGAGTCATCTGGAAGATTGACTCTAAAGGCACCCTTGAAATTCGAGATTTAGTTTTAAGTTTAAAATAATAATTTCTTTGTACATTGTAAGAATTTTACTTGTAACAACATTATATTATATATTCAATGAAATTTAAATGCCCAATGCATTTTGGGCGCCTTTTATTCGGGACCCTACGCTTTCAATTTTCCACCGATTGCGATGAAATTTTTGTTACAACTACATGAGACGTATGAAAAGGTCTTCGTAGAGCCCAAATTTGGAAAAATATAGCCAAATTTGGTAAAAAAGTAACCGAATGTCACAGTCAATTTCTGTCGACCCGAATTTTATTCGGGACCCTACGTCCTCAATTTTCCACTGATTGCGATGAAATTTCGTTTACAACTCTATGAGACACATAAAAGGGTCTTTGTGGAGCCAAAATTTTGAAGAACATCAATGAATTTTCTAAATAAATACTTATTTGATCACGCATAAGTTCTAAGTTTTACCGCATGCGCTGCGATCGGTTCTGCGATGCCGTAATGTTTTCAATGGCTCCACAAAATCAAGAGAAAATATAACTAATATGGCGGCCCGACACGCAGCTGTTTGGCTGTTCCGATCCGATATTGGACAGCTCAACAATTTTCCGTCGTTTAGCGATATCTGCGTATCCATGGTGCTCATAGCACCATTTAAGTATTGTCCATCTATATGTTGCACATCGAAAAAGTATATATCAGTACCTGAATTTATCGCCTTTGATTTAATTATACCAGAGCTCTCAATGCTTTTTATTCGAGTCTGGAACTAAGCGAATAAACTTTTCCTGTGCAAAATATATTGCGATTTAAATTTATGCACTTTTCTTATACCTCCTTGGATTTCGTTAATACCAGGGCTCTGCATTCTTTTTACTCGAGTCTGTTACTAGGTATATAAACTTTTGATGTGCAAAATATATTACGATTTAAATGTGTGCACTTTTAATATGTCGCCTTTGATGTAATTGAAGATAATATCCAAAAAACCGCTTTCCAAAATATTTTCCTATTTGGCGTAGCACGGGACATTACACGTTGGTGACGACGACCGTTTTTTTTGTTTATATTTCGGCCTCGTTTAAACTCCCCTGTTTGGGAATGTTTCTAAAAATCATTAAATAACTTTTGAATATCATCTAGATACCCGTTTTTAAGCATTAGAAAGACGTCGTTTTCAACGAGAAGGTAAAAACAGGTTTATTTTTTAATAGCAATATCTAATGAAATAATAAACATTGGATGTTTTTGATGACCTTTAACTTCTCTTTTCATTAGACAATGTAACGCAATAAATTACCTATGTTTTTCGACCTTCACAGCTTTCGAAATTTATAATAACACTATATGGAATTTTGACAATAGTCTCTATCTTCAATTTTCATTCAAACTTAAATATCGTTACTTTTAGCTGTTTTCGTTATTGCTACTGTTTGTCAACGACGTAGATTGTGACCTATATATAAACCGTTCTCACGTATCCTATGTTAAACTCTGTCTGTCAACACCTAAGACGTGCGTATCATAAACACCTTATATTAATGTCAGTTATTACCGGTTATTTATTTTTTATTTTATACTAGAGTTCGTCCTACACTGGCATGATGTCATCCAGGCATCTAGCATAGTAAGCATTTTTATTCTAAAAATTCATGTAAGTTTAACGACAAATGTATTACGAATAGATTTACTAACATTTTTTGTAAAATCATATATTGTTATGTAGACAATAAATTCTGAAGAAGGTCATCATATTGACCGAAACGTCAAAATTTCAATTTTCTTTTGTATACTGACCGTCTCACCAATACTCACTCTCAAATATTTAATAATTGCGGTCGAGAACTCATGCATGAGCATAATTATCAAAAATATATGGAATTGTTTATAACAACCTCCGTTCACTCATGACCTTCTTAGGGCCCACTTGCGCAATTCTCTCATCACACTATCATCGAAGGGAGGTAGGGTGGGAACGGCAGAAACCCTCTAGCCTATCTACTCTCGAAATTGGTATTATTATATTTGAAAGACATTCCACAAGTTCCATGTATAACAAATGCATCGGCCCCATTATATTACTGTTTTTGTAGATTTTCAGTTTGTTCCGGGGTGATCTTGGCTAACTGATGATGTGAGGAATTTACATTGCCTTATTTCAAAGACATTCCAGAAGGTTTCATTTCATGTGCAAGAAATGCATCGGCCCCTTTATATAACTATTTTTTTAGAATTTTAGTGTCATCCGGTGTGTTCTATGGTTAACTGATGACGTGAGGAATTTACATTATCATATTTCAAAGATATTCCACAAGGTTCCATGTGTAACAAATGCATCGGCCCCCATATACATCGGTTTTTGTCGAATTTTTGTGTGATCCGAAGTGATCTTGAATAACTAATTACACTCCAATTTTATATTGTCATATTTGGAAAACAATTCAGATGGTTTCATGTTTAACAAATGGATCGCCTTCTATATACAGCGTGTATCTAAAAGACCGGAATCGACCTACATCCGAAGGTAGGTTTTTTCAGAATCGAATGGCGCTGGAAATGATTTTCTGGAATGTAGGTTTTTTTTTTTAATTGAACGTTAAAAACATATTTATTTCGGGGGGATTGCCTCAGTGAAATAATTGAGACAAAGTACGATCGGCCTTTGTGCTCTGTTTTGTTCGTTCGCGGGATTCGTTGACAATTGAAAATCAAATTCAAAATTCCCGGGAAGGCAGGTTCGAACTGACAACTGATGGCAGGCGATTTCTAACCCATATTACCAAGCCCATTCGTAGAAAGGAACGGCATCTAGTATGGCGTAATGAAACAAATAAAGAACAATGATTGGTATTATTAATATGACTTCATTAATTTATGTACTAACCTTACTCTTTTCATCACAAAGGATACTGAAGCGCTATTAAGTAATAAATTGCCGCGCATAAAAAATGAAACATTGTCGGTTTGCTTATACATGCAAAATAGTATAAAACAAATTTTTTTTATGTGCTTGGGTTTAAATTGTTAAGAATTAAATAAATTTACAATTTTCGGCCTGTTTCGCATGCTTTGAATTATTGCGAATTTGGAAAATTATTCTCCATATTGACATAAATTTATTGTAAATATTTGAGAAAAATGTGTGGAATTTTCGAGAAATTTTAAAGTTTTAAACGAAAATCATCGCCTACACGGATATAAAAGTTGGTATATCCAACTAAATCGGTGAACCAACCAACAGTTGGTTATTCCGACTAACTTTTTTTCCACTCACGAGATTCAGCATACGAAAATTAATTGTCTTTATCGGGTAAAAAAATGACACGCGAAAAAAAAATGTAACATTTTCTTTATTTAAAAAAAAATTGAATTACTAATTTTGGCAAAAACAGAAATGGTCAAAATCTTACTAGAAATACATAAATCAAGCGTGACAAGGAATATTTATAATACAATTCACAATCAATAATGACTTATGAATTTAATAAAGATAAATCACAATAAAAATAAATGATAAATTCAAGGGAAATAATCACAATTGAAAATGAATTAGGAATTCAAGTAAAAATAGTCATAATGAAAAATTTATTATAAATTCTAGTAAAAAATAATCTTAATTAAAAATGAATGATGAATTCAAGTGAGAATAATCATAATCAAAAATGAATTATTAATCGAAGTTAAAAAAATCGAAGGTCACGAAATGATTACAAATTTAAAATGAATATTCAAGAAATTATCTGTATAACAGTACACACGGTGTTGATCCTGCTGTCGCCAATCATGGGGGCTAGATGACACACTCCGAAATGTTTCATGATTTTATTTGAAATATTTGAATGTTCTTATCCAGAGATGAGCATAATTTGACTAGTAATACAGAAATTAAAAAATCATTAATGGGCCTTAAATATTAGAAACAAATTTCTAAAAACTACAAATTTCATTCAGCACGCTTGAAACTTACGTTAATTATTATCCTTTTTTTTTTATTATTAATTAGCGGGCGAAATCGCCCTTTTTACTCAATTGTTTGCCGTATCATTTTACTATGATTTTTGCGAGATCTGCAGATCGACTTAGAAAGATGGCGCCATACTTCACATTTGTGTATGAAATGTAGGACTGCAGAAGCCTACACCAAGTACAGCAGCGGTCATGAGTCGATTTCCGCCAGATAAACAATGCTTTCGAAACGTAAACACAAACAACGTGGCTCGTCTTACCAACAGCGAGCGGCTGCTTGAAAACGAAATCGAAAAATTGTTCACCAGACGGGCATCGAACTCACGACCTACGACTTCGTAGTCCTGTGCATTAACCGCCTGAGCCAAGAAGCATATTGACAAAAATTTATGGTAAACATTTAAGCATAAAAGTGTGGAATTTTCAAGAAAATTTAATTTATTTATTTTTTAAAATCTACCGCAATTTTGTTAAAAATGAAAAAATTTTTAAAATTTCAAACGATTTTTAAAGGGTACAAAATTGACTCTAATATTTAAGAAACAAAAATTAATAGTCTACATCAGGTAAAAAAAATGGCACAAGAAACAAACATCTTTTAAGGTTCTTTTATTTTTAGCGTTAAAAATACTTGTATTTTTAAAAATTATCTTCCTGAAATTCGGAAAAACACGTGTCCTCTTATTTTCTTTGAAGAAATGTCATACTCAATCGCCAGCTACATCTAAAATTTTCTCATCTCCGTCCTGCTTGATCTGAAATGTATTAGATCTAAATAATTTTAAAAATCGTTTGAAATTTTTTAATAAATATGAACTTCAAAACAATGCGAACATTTTAGTTTGAAGGACAGTGCTATATATCCTTTTGTAATGGCGCCAACATTGACAGTTAATATTTTCAATATTTGATACATTTGTATGAAATATACTTTAGCAACGAAGGTGAACTCTAAAATCGAGGTTTGAAAGAGTTGTAAGATAGTAGTGGCGCTAGGAGTCTCTGTCTTCCCCCACCCTATCTCCCATCGATGATAGTGTGATGGAAGAATTGCGCAAGTGGGTCGTAAGAAGGTCAGGAGTGAAAGGAGGTTATTATGAACAATTTCATGCATTGTTATTATAAATTTCGAAAGCTGTGAAGGTCGAAAAACATAGGTAATTTATTGCGTTATATTGTCTAATGAAAAGAGAAGGTAAAGGTCAACCAATATTTCTTATTTTATTAGATATTGTTATTAATAAAATGTCCTGTTTTTATATTATCGTTGAAAATGACGTCTTTCTATTGCTTGATCTTACAAAATTCAATCAGAGTGATTGAAAAGTGTTGACCGCTACAGATTAGTATGTGTCGAAAAACAAATGGCAAAAGTCGCCTTTATTAAAGGTCAGATATTGCTACATTATAGTCGCGTCTCCGTGTTTATGTGAAAATATATCGTAAGCGAGGAACCGTATTGAGAGTGAAAGTAAAATGACTTTTTCCCCGTGCGTCCTACTATCATCTCTCTCGCTTTCGCATACTCTTTGTTAGTTCCATTAACATTAGCAGTATACCGTTTTCACGGTCGTTGATTATCCATCGATCAGTTATTCACCGTACATTTGTTTTCCCGAAACTGCATACAAGATTCATGATGTCGCGTTATATATATATATATCTTTCGATCTTTTAATTGCCCGTGTTGGGAAACCTCACCATCAATATGGCATATCGTTACCGACGTATTACTGAAGTTTCGTATCTTTTTTGATGAATTGAAAGTTGAGATTTCCTCCAACCTTCGTCACATTAGTCTAAATATCAGTTTGAAGGTGTCTGGCCCGATTACAAAATTTGTTCCATCTAGCATCTATATTTCCCGTCGATTATCCATTGATCGTTTATTCACCGTACATTTGTTTTCCCGAAACTTTCGAAAATGTATCAATGAAACAGGTCCAGAAGCGTTTAAAAGGTCATTGCACAATTTCTTCAAACATTTTCTCTTTCCCAAATTTCGGCAATCCGTGACGTAATAGAAAGGAGGCAGCCGAATTCAAATATTTCTAAATCCTCGTTTCAAAGGAATGTCGCGTTGTCTATGTGGATACCGTTTTTTCCCTCTTTAGGATGGACTGTGTATAAATGTGTGCTTGGGCAAATGGAATACAGTGTCCGACAGCACGTAAGCAGCTATATTTCAAATATTGTATTTCTACATCAATATGGTAGATGTTAAGAAAATTTGATCCTCATGGGAGGGGGCCTTGAAGAGGATTTACAGCACTCTTTATGAAGACGCTACTAAGGATTAGTTTTCCAACATGCGCGAAGCCACCGAAAAGATTGAGAAAATTAATTAATTCTTAAGGACCTACACTCACATTCCAAATGGGGTGAAGATATCGTTGAAGACAAGTATTCATCGCATCACGGTATATTCGTCTCTTTTTAATTTGGTAACCGAGCCTTACCCGCCGCGAGGCTTTAAGGCTCGGGCCCCATGGCGAGGGGCCGTGATACGCTCGGCCAACGCGCCCTCCGTGTGGAGAGCTACCAATATCCCCGTTGGTGGCAAGACCAACGGTGTCCCTCGGTCAGGGTCAGGGCACTTTCCAACCCCTACGTCCCAGCGACGCCGCGTCCGAGCTGAACAATGCGCAGCTCACCCGTTGGGGCCCCTGAAGGGGGAAAGCCCACCCCCGGGCAAACCGGCCCTCGTGGTACCGCCCATCATCAGCGGTGGTATGTGCGTGGGTCAACTTGGCCCACTTCCAGTTGCGTCCCTTGCCGGCGCGGGACTGGTCACCCAGCTCAGGCAGTGCGGGGTCGTTAATCCTGTAGGGGATGGGTCCACCGGACTCCAGAGCCCCCCCTTGCACTTCTCGGCAACGAGGGATTGGAACACATCCCTACTCTCTCCGCCATGCAACTGGGTCCTCCCCATCAGCGGCAGCCAGACGGCTCGCCCTGGAGGAGAAGGCTCAGTTCGCGAACGCTTCCGATGTCAAGACGACCCCTTCCACGTTCCAGCCCTCAGCAGGGATGCCCATGCAATCCAAGTCCCGGCGAGCGTCGTACAACGGACACTCGCACAGGACATGGACCCAATCTTCGGTACCAAGCTGGCAATCGCAAGCGGGCGACTTCGCAAGTCCCCTCCTATGAAGAAACTCGCGGAGCGAGCCATGGCCCGTCAGAAGGAATCCGGTGTTAAGCCCAAAATCGAGATACCAAAGTTCAGCAACCCGACTAGGCTCAGGGAAGAATCATCGGGTCGTAGACCCTTTGCCGCAACCCTGCCACCGGTCCCTCCAACGGGACCACAGTGCCTCTTCAACGCACTGCTTAGCGCGTTCCAGCTCGGCGCCCTGAAGGGGTACGAACCCCCCATCAGCCCCGACCTTGCGCGCTCCAGGCACGCCCACTGGATCGGGCAGCACTTTGCGCGCGCAGTAGCCGTACTCCAGCAGCTGCACGTGAAGGTCCCAGGGGAGAACCCCTGCCAGGACGGTCAACGCCTCCGTGGACACGGTCCGGCGTACGGGTAACATGGCCAGCAGCACTGAACGCTGAACGCGGTTCAGTGCCAATGCAGCCACGGAGCTGTTCCGGATCAGCTCCGTCCATATCGCCGCACCATACAGCCCACAGGAGGTGAAGACACCCTGGTAAAGGACCCTCACGGCTCGCCGCCGGAGGCCCCCCTCCCTCCTCATGACCCGACGGAACTGGCCGACGAGCCGCGACAACTTCTCCCTCATCTGTTGAAGGTGAGGTTTGAAGCTCAGTCCCCCAGCAAGATGCAGAGGTACTTGACCGAGGTCGCGTACTCGATGGCCCGCCCGTCAAGCATGACGCGAGGGTATCGTCCCGACAGCCGTCCGTTAAGGAGCATGCAGACGGTTTTGTGGAGAGATATCTCCACCCCCGCCCGCGCGCCCCACACAGCGACAGCTGCCAGGCCCCTCCCCGCGCGGATCTCCAGCTCACGCCGGGTGTCCGCGCTCGTTATGAGGAGGAGGTCATCGGCAAAGCAACGACCTCCTCCCCACAACCGCCTTATGTCCGCAGGAGTCGATCGATTGCCAGGTTCCAAAAAATGGGACCCGACATCGATCCCTGCGGACATCCCCGCTCGACCAACACATCCGCTCGGCTAAACCCGGCGGACATACCGGCCTGTCTGTCCGGTATAGCGGGAGCTCTGGACAGCGCGCCTCCCGGAGTATCCCGAGGATCGTGTCCCAGCGGAGGTGGTCGAAAGCCCCCTTAAAGTCGATAAATGTCCCAAGGACATATCGACCCGGGGACGATCGAACCGCCCCCATGGCTGCGAGCCACGCGTCCTTGGTGGACTTCCCCGCGCGGAAGGCGAACTGCCGTCCCGAAAGGGCATGCACGGCACGCTCCCCAAGCCGCAGGTCGAGGACCTTCTCCAGGAGTTTCCCCAGGACCGACAGCAAGCTGATGGGTCGGTATGAACCAACCTCGTCAGTCGGCCGACCAGAGCCCTTCAAGATGGCCACCACCCGGGCTCTCTTTCACTGGGGTGGGAACACCCCTGTTTGGAGACACCCGTTTAGTAGCGCCACCAAAAGGACCGGGAGAGCCCCCGCAAAAGCCCGAAGCATCACTACCGTGATGCCATCCGAACCCGGGGCCCTCCTCGGCTTCATCCTGGCAAGCGCCCGGTTAGCCTTACGGATGGTGATCGGCGCAAGGGGCTCCCCCCCCCCCCCCCTAGTGGCTCGGAGGGGGCTTCCAGGCGGTCCGCCGGAAGTCGAGGAAAGAAGGCCCGTAAGAGGCCCTCCGCACTCTCCTCCCAGCTTCGCGCCGTTCCGACATCCGTCTGGATGCCACCGATCCCGGCTGCGGGGCACTTCCCCCTGAGGACCTTGTCCTTGTTGAGTGACCGTCCCCACAAAACTCCGCCAGTCCGCCTCCTTCACCTCACAGATCCGGGCCTTCAGTTGCCTGTCGGTCCGCCAGTAAGCGGTTCGATGACGGTCCAGCTCGTCCGGCGGAGTCGGCCGTGATCGTGCCCGCTGACAGGATCTCCTCCGCCTACTCACCTCTCGCCTGGCGGCCACCAATTCGACGTTCCACCAGGCGATCATTCTCCGTTTTCTCGGGCGCGCCACCTTAAGGGCCTGGTCGTTTATCCCTTGGATATGGGTTGTCACGAACTCGGCCCTGTCGGCGGCGCCCGCGACCAGGAACTCACCCATATCGATTTCGGCGGAAGACCGCGGCAGTAGGCGTTCGTAGTCAACCCAGTCGGTACCGACCGTCGACCACGAGAAGGAGTACGGTTATCGCGTTGTGGTGGGATAGACTCACGTATTCGTGAACGGTCCACCCGGCCCTCCAACGCGACGGCCGTTCCCTGAAGAGGGTGACGTCAATGTCGGACCTACCCGCCGAGCCCATTCTCCCGCCCCGGCCTGACACCCTTGGATTGCCACATATGTGAAACCGCATTAGCATCCAACCCGATCAGAACCGAACCCGCCGTTCGTGCCAGCAGCTGTTCCAGATAGAGTAGCTGGCCGGCGGGATCGGCCCTGGGCGGGCAGTAAATGGACGAGACGTTCATCTCGCCCATGACTCTGCGGATGCACACAGCGACACCGGCTTGGCCAGTGGTCGGCAGCACCATCGCATCCACGGACACGTTGGAGACCACTATTGCGGCCCTCCGGTCCCCGCTCCTGTAGGTCCTCATCCAGGCCGGCAGGCCCGCGACCAGGCCAGACCTTCCCAGATAAAGCTCTTGCAGGAGAGCGACGTCATACCGACCCTCGACCAGGGTTACTCCCAGGTCGACCATCACAAGGTACTCCCCGTGGCAGTTCAGCAGGAGGACTTTGAGCTTGCGCTCTTCGTCCCCCAGCTTAGACCGCTCACGGTTGGACCCTGCCATGGCCAGGCCTGGCACCTAGCCGCTCCCGGCAGAACGGGCAGGCCCCGCTGGTCGCACCTCCGCTCATGGGCACTGCGACCGGGAGTGACCCTCTTCGGCGCAATGCCCACACGTCTCCTGTCTGGCCCTAGAACGCCGGGAAATGTGCCCGTACCCTTGGCACTTAAAGCACCGGGTAATCGGGCACGGGCACATAATCCCGGAAATTGATGGCCAGTCAGCCGAGGAAGCCAGCCAACCTTACCGACCCTCCTGAACTGCTCTCGGACCCTTGGGGTGACCCCCAGCACCCACGGGGAGTCGGCCCCCGGCGGACCAATCTTTCGATTGACCCGGACCTCCCGGTCGAACTCCACCTGGGACAGAGTCCGAAGATTCTGTCCCCGAAGGGCCGACTGGAGGCCAGCCTCCCTCATGGTGTCGGGCACCTCAAAGACAATTATCTCAGGGCGCGGGGGCTCGGGCTCTTCAGCCCTTAGCCCTCCCTCCGCCCCGAGTCCCGCGACTACTATCTTGAGCCGGGCCGCGTCTTCCGCGCACCCGGTTTCAACTATGACGCCTCCGCGCCCGGTACCCAGGACATTCCTCACGGAAACGATCGCTGGGTCGACCAGGCGCTGGAGGCGCTCTTTCGTCTGGGCGGTGGTGGCTTGGGAGCCGTCCCCCCGCTCAATTGGCATGATGGCGACCGCGTTACGTTGGCGCCTTGGCCCCATGCACTTTGGTGCCTCGGCACCAACTTTATGCAAACCGGACGGCAGGGACACGACGTCCAACTCCATGTCGGAGTCAGCGGACCCCGCCGTCTCGGCTTCTACGCAGGCCTTCTCCGTGGCCGCCACCACGACACCTGCCACGTCGGACTCGCTCCAGCGCTTAGGGCGGAAGGTCGTCCGAGGTGTGGACGGGGCGCTCGAGGCAGCGGCCCTACTCTGACCCCACACATGGGGCGCCCGGCAGTGGCCCGCAGGCGGCTACCGGGCGGCGGGGTACGTCCGGATATAGTCCCAGGGTCCGGACAGGCGCCGATGAGCAGGCCCTCTCGCGGGTCCCCGGCCCGCTAAAACCGGCTTCCCGCTCTGGAGAAGCCCACGCCAGCCCCGCACCTTCCCCCGGGTCGCCCCCCAGCCTCCCCCCCCCCTCTCCCGGAACCACCCCGACCCCTGCGCGGCCAACCCCACAGGGAGCCGGGGAGGAACCAGGGGAGGGAGCTTCTGACCATGCCCGATTGATCCGGGGCCCCTCGAGACTCACCGATCAGGCCGTGGGAGGTTCTGACAACGGCGGCCTCGGAAGGGGGTTGGGGAAGGGGCGAGAATAGATGTGGGCGATCTACGCAAATGGAGGGGTTGGTGGGTGGATCACAAATGAGGTCTTCCCCTTCGGACGCTTCGGAGTCCGAGAGGTTGGGGAAGACAGTGTGCAGGGGCACTCGCGCCCAGTCAGTGCGCTTGCTCCTCCTGGTCATCCTGGAAAACCTGAAACAAAAAGGGGCACTATAATCAGCATAGGTAAGGTTCTTCGAACAGGGAGGGAGTTGAGATAGTGGCGCTCGGGTGTGTCGGCCTTACCGCGGTACAGGGGTGTACAGATCGGGTCCCTCCCTCGGGGATTCTCGGCGGACTGTCGTCATCCGGCGCGTATAGGGTTTAAGATCCTTGATGTGCGCTCGCGGGTTGCGACGACTGTTAGGATCTTCGAGCTCGTATACCAAAGGGGATACGACTCTGGTGATCCGGTGGGGTCCACTTGTCCGAGGTGCCAGCTTTGCTGTGAATTTTTGGTCACCGGAGGAAAGGAACCTCACGCGACGCATGACGTCACCGGCTTGGTACTCCATCTTGCGGCGGTTTCCATTGTAGAGGTATATTTAAGCACCTTCCAGGTGCGTCAAACACTCATTTCATCGATCGGAGATCCAGTTAGGGATATCCGAGCGGTGGATGGGTCTGCACTGGCCCCCTGGCAGAAGATCGACGCCGTGGCGTGGTTTGGCAAGTTATAGGCCGCCTGATGGCAAGTTATCTGAGGGCGGCAGTGGCTGGTCGATACCGGGAGATCCTTTTAGCCAAAAAAGATCAAGGCAAGGTTTTCGAGGTGTCGTCGCGATGTGGAATTTCCAACCACTTCATGCGCGACGGCAGAAATACCCGTTTCGCCGAATGGCGCTTCTTACATTGCGCTCGTCTCGATGTCCTGCCCCTGAATGGAGCGAGGCGTTGGGGCGAGGGTGACAAGCGCTGTATGCGATGCGGGACAGACCTCGAAACTCTCCCGCACGTAATCGGCCACTGCGGCACCCATGCGGACACGATCTAAAGGCGCCACAACAAGATCGTGGATCGCACCATCTTCCCGGGGACATGCGCAAAAATAGGCCCGTAGAGGGCCCCGAGGTTGAATTGGCGAACTTTCGTCCCGACCTCGTCATTCGTGACGAGATGGGGAGGAGGATCACCGTGATCGACGTGACCGTGCCGTTCGAGAATCGTAACACCGCGTTCGATGAAGCAAGGACTCGGAAACTGGCCAGTACGAGCCCCTGGGAGAAAACCTCCGAAGGAGCGGTTACGAGGTCTCGGTGGACGCCTTCGTCGTTGGTGCCCTCGGCTCTTGGGACCCCGCCAACGAATGAGTGATCGGTCGCCTCAAAATCAATTCGAGATACGCAGCGATGATGAGGCGGCTGATTGTTAGTGACACCATTCGATGGTCCCGGGACATTTATGTCGAGCATGTGTCGAGAAGGGAGTTTTCGACCAACTCAGGGGGGTCATAAGGGACAGGGTGGTGGATATCCCGGACGGGGATTTCATACCCAGGTTCGTGGAGGCCACCCTGAGGGGTGGATTTGCTACCTTTCTCTGTGTGGATGAGGAGAGTGCTGGTTGGCTGCGCGGAGTTGTACCGCAGATCGCTCTTGATGAGGGCCGTAACCAGCGTTTAGCTCAAAATAATCAACAAGCAAAATGCTAACTTGAAGGTCGGGACGTGGATAGTCCACAAAAGAAAGGAGTTGCAAAACGGCACCCTCTTAGTTCTCGGTGTGGACGAGGACTCGGCAAAACGCCTTGAATCTCCTGGTTACCGAGCTTATCTGGGGACAGGTAAGGTTGTGTTTAGGCCAGCCTCCTGGAACCCGACAAGCTCGACGAAGAAAAATTCAAACACGACCTAGCCCAATGGTTAGGTATCGTGTTGAAATTTTTCAGATTAATTTGCATCACAGCAAAGATGCTTCAGCTTTACTTATGAGGGGTCTAAATGTGATGCGCACAAACATAGCCATGGCATTAATACAAGAGCCTTGGTGCTATAAGGGCCAGATACAAGGTCTGGGTAGAATTGGCACAGTCTACGCTAGTGGGCTGCATGAAACACATAGAGCATGTGTAGTTTTAAAAAACATAGATGCTGCACTGTTACCAGAATTCTCCACTAGAGACTTGGCTGCGGTCAAAGTCTCGCAAGGAGATAGAGAGAAGGGGTTGGTGATAACATCGGCCTACTTTCCACATGACAGGGAAACTCCTCCTGAGGAGCTAACCCGGTTAGTCCGGTATTGCGGAAATGAGTGCCTCGATCTCCTTATTGGTTGTGATGCAAATGCCCACAGTACGCTGTGGGGAAGCACAGACACAAATGAGAGAGTAGAGGACCTTATGGAATATCTGTTGTCAACAAACCTCGAGATCGTAAACGAGGACAACGAGCCCACCTTTGTAACGGCAAACAGACGAGAGCTCTTGGATCTCACTCTGTGTAGTCGCAGCATACGTGGGGAGGTTCAAGGGTGGAGAGTGTCAGATTAACCTTCACTGTCGGACCGCAGGCTGATTCGGGATAGATTGGAGAAGATTAACCCCCAGCGAATTTGTTCCGAAATCCAAGAAGCACAGACTGGCCCGGATACAGAGGAAGTCTGGAAGCCAGGCTGGGGAGCTTTAAAGGAAAGTATAGAACTCCGGAAGATCTAGAGTACACGGAGACCATCATTAGAGGTGCCGTGTTGAGAGCTTTCGAGGCCAACTGCCCACTCAAAAGGGTAAACCCCAAAGTGGGGAAACTCAAATGGAGTGTGGCGTTGGAAGATGGCCGTTTGGAAACAAGGAGACTCTTTAACCGGGCGAAGAAGGCGGGCACTGTGGAAGCCTGGACTGCCTTTAAAAGTAAGTCTAAAGCTTACAGGAAGCAAATTAGAGAGTCTCAAATCGAGTCGTGGAGAGATTTCTGCACAGAGACAGAAAACATTTCCTCCACGGCTAAGCTTGCGAAGATACTCTCCAAAGAGAAGGAGGGTAGTCTACAATTTATAAAAGGGGAAAATGGCGAGTTCACTAATTCTCCAAAGGATACACTGGAACGGCTGCTAACTAGCAACTTTCCAAGCATAGATCTTGGGCAGCGAGAGATTACAAGGGAACACTCTCAGAGAGAGAGAGTAGAAACTGGAAAATCGCTGCCCAGGTTGTCAATCCAAAGAAGGTGTCAAGAGCGCTAATGGCCTTCGAGGCGTTCAAGTCGCCTGGACCAGATGGCATTTACCCAGCCCTCCTTCAGCAAGGCCTGGGGGTCATTCTCGGACTTTTGACTGGACTCCTTAGGGGGTGCGTGGCTCTCGGTTACACACCAAAAGAGTGGAAAAAAAGCACGAGTTTTATTCATACCGAAAGGAGGAAGTAGAGGCTTTGTGAAAGCAAAGGATTACAGACCAATCAGCTTAACGTCTTTCCTATTGAAACTCTTGGAAAGACTGGTTGAAAGGTATGTGGCAGAAGGACCTTTGAAAACCTCACCTTTACATGGTGAACAATACGCATACCAAGCTGGCAAATCTGCTGTGGGGTTTGTGGAGAAGCAACTCAATGCACGGTGAGTGTGCATAGGCGCCTTTCTAGATATTGAGGGTGCTTTCAACAGCACCTCGATGGAAGCGATTCGGAAAGGAGCGGAAGAGCATGGGGTACCGAGAGAAATTGTTAGATGGATCTTGAGTACCCTAAAAAACAGGTATATTTATACTGAATGGCAGGGAACAATAGTGGAGGGAACGGTCTCCGAGGGTTGCCCTCCAGGAGGTGTGTTGTCCCCGCTCTTATGGAACTTGGTGGCCGATAGTTTGATAAGGAAACTAAACGATAAGTGGAATCCATGCTATAGGATATGCGGACGATATCGCTATCATGGCTAGAGGAGATCATGCAGGAGCTAATTCAAGAAGCCATAAGGGTTGTGGAAGGACGGTGCATGGAGAAAGCACTCCCGATACAACTGGAGAAGATAGCCGTTATCACCTTCTCAAGAAGGTACAAGATCAAAAAACTCAGAAAAATGGTGATAGGGGGGAAACAGATTCCGTATATCGGAAAAACCAAGTATCTTGGAGTAATCCTGGACAGGAAGTTGAACTGGAATGGACATCTTGGAACAGAAATGTCAAAAAGCAATCGCAACTTTTTGCAATGTAGATAAGTACGAGGCTGCAGTGTGGGTCTAGGACCAAAGCAACTTTACTTTAGATTTACCAGCACGTAGTGACAGCCAGAAACACCTACGCGGCAGCGATATGGTGACGTAGAGTGGAAAAGGCCAATGTACAACAAAAACTAAATAGAGTACTAAGGGGCATCTGCTCGGTAAGGAAAAGTACACCCACAGTTGCAATGAGAACTCTATTGGTGCTATCCACCTTGGCTCTTGCTATTAAAGGCAAAGCGAGGAGAACCGTATACAGACTCAAATGCATGGGAAGTTTAACAGACAGACTGGAAGGGCTAGATGAACTCTTTTGTGGAAGCCTGAGAACCATGTGGAATCAACCACAGAATAAAATTCGGATCCTCGGCTCGGAGGCAAATAACTTTAAGATATTTTTCCCGGATAGAGAGGTCTGGGAAAGAAATCCGGTAACACCTAAGCATGGAACCATCTGGTATACTGATGGTTCCAAAACAAGTCAAGGTGTAGGCGCAGAACTTTTCTCTTAAGCTCAATACATTCAACACAGTCTTCCAGGGAGAGGTGGCGGCCATTCTTCAATGTGCCGAGGCTCTTTTGAGGAAGGAGGTGACAGGTAATACGATATGGATATGCTCCGATAGCCAGGCGGCATTGAGCGCCATAGGAAATCCTATCGTTAAATCGGCGCTAGTCAGAGATGCAAAGGCAAGTTTGCGACGTCTGGCCATACGTAATAAGCTTAACCTAACATGGATCCCCGGACACATGAGTTGGAAAGGAAACGAAAGGGCGGATTCCAAGTCGGGCATAATAAATGGCCTGGACATGACCGGGAGGGTTGCTATGCCCCTTTAGGAAGGACTTAACAGGCTAACGAGCCATCTTAGAGCTCAGCAGGTTAAAGAGTGGATCAACCACAAAAAATGCAGCACAACCAAAAGCCTTGCAGGTGAACTGAAGGCTCATAGATGGGCTGAACAGCTGACCAAACTGGACAGAACATGAATAAGAGTTTCCATTAAAATCCTCACTGGACATGGAACCTGAATAAGTATGGCTATACGGTGGGAAAAAAAAGTTCCCTGCTGTGTACTAAATGCGACGAAAACATGGAGAAGACCACAGCACACTTCCTCTGTGAATGCCCTGCCCTAATGGAGACACTACGACCCCCCAAAAAACCCGACCCCAAAATTTCGAAACAAAACTAAATCCGAACCGACCCAGAAAATGCCCAAACCGTCGTCGCCGTTTGTAAGCGCCCGCAACCGCAACGCCAAACAAGTGAACATCACCACCGATACCATGGTCACCAACCATATCTCGGGGGTCACAAGACTTTACGACGCGCAAGATGTTATTAAGGGCGCCAGGCATGCCGAAGCGTGCCGAATTTATAGGCGCGCCCCAAGGCGATGGTGTGCCCGCTATGCTCAGCCCCGAGATCCCCTCGGCACGGGAGAGGGCGGTATTCGTGCGCAGTCAAAACCGAAACCAAAACTCGGCGGTCTAATTTCTTTAATTAATTAAGCCGAATACGAAAACCTTTTCCAAATACAAAACTAAATAAATAAATAATACTTCGTATTAAATCAATGAAAGTATGCACAGGGAATTTAATTAATGAAAGCTACTTTTGAATCTCTCTAATTACACAATCATCTGATAGTCGGTTTAGTGCTGCCCCTTTTACTAAAGAAAAAAGATGTTTACTTAATTTAACTTACTTTTACTTACTTTAACTTAATTTAACTTACTTTAACTTACTCTAATTTATCCTAACTTAATTTAACTTAATTTAACTTACTCTAAATTACCCTAACTTAATTTAGCTTAATTTTACTTAATTTAATTTTCTTTTTACGACCTCCGGAATTTCAATATTCACAACGCAATGTAGGATATCTAAAAAATTAGCACCTTCACCGCAGTCCCCCCTTTATAACAAAGAATATCTTTATTCCCCGGATAAAGCCTCCCGGCAAGACAAAGTCTATAATTTCTACGGCACTCCGGATGCCATTGCTCAAAATTACAAAACCATACGAAACGTCACTGTAAAATTATCGCTTCGAACAGCAGTCCCCCCTTATAGTGATCGTTATCGTTCCCCAGATAAAGCCTCCCGGCAAGACAAAGTCCGTATCGGTACGGAGCGGTAATCCCTCGCCACGGGTCAGTGTCGTCCCTTACAAAAATTAGCACCACGAACGACAGTCCCCTCTATAATGGAACTATACCAACCCGTAGTTTGGAGCCATATCCAAAAAACCAGCGCCACTACAGCAGTCCCCCCATTTACCCTTTGATATGACCCCCGCGAGCAACAGTGCCGAGAAAAGATTAGCGCCACGATCGACAGTCAACCCTCCCCCCCCCCCCCCAATATAGGCACTGCAGCACCCCTTCGGATTGATTCTCGCGCAGATCTACAGCTGTAACGTGTTGCCACGTTACAATAAGTAGGAAATTTCTAGACTCTCCATTTCTGGCGAAGGAGGAAATCAGGGCGCGAAGTCTTCAGCAGATTTTGAACTTCTGCAATAAGGCTGGTTATCCAGCTGAACCCTGAAATGGCATCAGGAATAGCGTACAAAGGCAAATTGTATAGTGCGCTGATTTCGGGGTCTTAACCTTGGACCTGATGAAAGCCTTACCAATACCAATACCAATGTCTCGGGTGTGCGCCAGTATAACACCACAAGCACTGGCGCACGGTCACGGACTACAGTTGGCGGGGATATGCACCCGCACTTAACACGAAGAGGACAATTAGTTTTTATCTTTTTATGTTTCTTTTGTTTTTTGTTTGATTGTCCCTATGTTTGTTTTGTTTGGCCAAGAAGTACTTCGACAAGCCGGCACAGGTAAAAATACAGCAAAACTTCTGTGCCGGCGAAATATTTTAATCTTTAACCAAGGGATGCGCGGAAATGTCAACCTCCCCCGGCTGACGAGGGTTGCTGGTAGGTTTTGCGTTATATAGCCCAAAACCGCCTAGCGACCCTAATATTATCTTATATTAAAGAAACGCAAAGGGGAATTAACCCCCTGCGAAATTTTAATATCCTGACGTATCGGCCGCCCAAGCGAGGGATTTTCCCAAACAACCGCGGCCGAATAACTATATTGTAGTGTACACGCTAAAGACGTGTTGGACGGGGGAGGGCGAGCCCGACAACCGTCCCGTATAGCCGATGGAGCGCCGAGGGATAATATCCCATCGGCGGACAGATTACCGTAATAGCGCGGAGAGGGGGGTTTCTAGTTACCCCCTACCTGTTTTTTTTATGTGCCCAGGTAGGTCTTTCCTCCTGGACAAACATTTGTTACTCGTCCGCGCCCAACACTAGAGGTGGGTGGACGGGAAAAATAACGGTTATCTGGCTTGGCGTTTCGCTGCCAGTTCCAGATTTCGATGGACCCAGTCGTGGATCAACGGCAACCGTTTCATCCGGTCGTTCCAGAAAGTCGGGTCAGTGGGAAGAGAGTGGGGAGTTGGGGCATTCTCCTTACGGAGGTTTCTAGTAGGGACTGGATTGCGGCCGCAGTTCAAAAAGGAAGGGGTCATCTGAGTATAAGATTGGACGGCGGTGTTCATGGCGAACGCCAATTCAGGAAGGTGCACGTCCCAGTCGCGGTGGTCATGCGACACAAATGTGCGCATCATCGTCTTTAGAGTGCGATTGGCTTGTTCGACTGGGTTCGCCTGGGCGGGGTACGGGGAAATAGGAGTGAGGGTGATACCTAATTCTTCTAGGTGGGAGAGGATGCACGTATTGTCGTATTGACTGGCATTGTCCGTGAGAAAATATCGGGGGCAGCCCCATCGATTTATGACTAAGTTGTCGAATGCGGTCATGATCGCGGATACGGTGGCCGCGTAAAATGGTTTGACCTCGACATATTTGGTAAACATATCCTGGAATACTACCAGGAACTGATTCTGCCGTTTGCTTGGGGGGAATGGCCCCATTATGTCGGGGCTTACCGTAATCCAAGGACCTTCGGTGGTCCGCTCTGTCATAAATCCAGGGGGAGTCTGCTGGGAAACCTTTTGCTGTTGGCACAAAGCGCATCGCGCTACGAAGCGCGCAACATCCTGGAAGATGCCGGGCCAGTAGAAGTCCTGTGTTATGTGGTGGTACGTCTTGTCCACGACGAGGTGCCCCGATTGTGGACAATCGTGAGCGTCCCTCAGGGCGCGGGACGGGATTCAGCTGGTAAAACGAGTCCGAGAGAGAAACGGAAGAGATTTCCACGCGTCCAGATCGGTTAGGGCGGGCTCAATAATGGAGTGGGGTTTATGATAGTAGATCTAGTAGACCTATCGGATATCGCAAATTCCGCAGACAGGTAAGGCTGCTGTGGTCGGTTATACCAAGATACTTGATTTCATCGCGAAAGAACTCACTGTTCTCGAGGATGAGTTCCAGGCCGGCATCCCGTAGTGCCGCTAGGACAAGGTTCAGACATCGGAAGTGCTCCTCCTCATCGTCCGTCGCGATGATAATATCATCGAGATACGCAAATACATGGGGCTCCCATGCCGGATCGATGAGGCGGTGCACCAGGCGCAGGAGCATTCATCAGCCCGAATTGGCATTCGGAGAACTGGAAGAGGCCACGGGCCGGGACAGCGAACGCTGTAATCGGCCGACTCCGAGGCTCAATAGGGACCTGGAAATAGGCCTGGCTAAGGACGAGCGTTGTGATGCAACGGGCGCACGACTCAGCTCAGCCAGAATCCGGTCCATGAGGGGAGGGGGTAGGCGTCCTTACGCGTGATCTTGTTTACATCGCGGAAATCCCCGCCGAACAAAAGTCCCGTTGGACTTTAGCCCGATGACGGGGTTGCTCATCCACGGGCTTTCAGCACGCTCGATGACACCTTCCCGAAGCATGTCATCAGTTGCATCTTGAGCGATCCTGAGCATATAGGGGGAAAGTAGGCGGGCTTTTTGGCGGATAGGAGGATGGTTTTGTACATCGATCCTGTGTTGGGTGAGGTGGGTCCTGCCCAAGGAGGGGGAATGTCCAGGAGGGTAAAAGCGGGCTAGGAGTCGCTGCAGATGGGGACGGGCCTCCTGGGAGGGAGCGATCAACCCCACACAATCGAAAATCGCTTGTGCGTCCGCAGAGATGTTCCGTTCGGTGACGAAACGAACCACGCTCCTACGGCTGCTCCAGGAATTATTATCCAGATCCATCCTGATACCGAACGTGCATAGAAAATCCACTCCAAGGACACATTCGTAAGTCAGGGGGGCCACCCGGATATCGAAATCCTCCACTTGATCATCGAGTGTCAAGAGGAAAGTAACTAACCCAGCAAGGGGTACTAGGGACCCATCGGCGACGCGAACTTGCTCGTCTGCATCCCTGACGAAGGGACCCACGAGACTTAGATGTACCGAACTTAGGTATGACTTCTTCGCTCCCGTGTCGACGAGCGCACGAACCGGTGTTCCATTTAGGGACGGGGTTAGGAAAGGACGAGGATCCGCTTAATGTAGTGATATCGGGGTTGTAGTTATGGGCTCTACTGACGCGAAAGATTCGGAAAGGGAGGTGGGGTTTGGTCCGGTACTCTCCAGGGGGGCCTGGGGAATGCTGCCCCCCCCCCCTTCAGCAGTTTCCCGAGCGCTTACGCTCGCAAACGGGGCAATTATTACTATCACGCCCTGGGTTACCGCAGACTCTGCAGCAGTACCCGGGGGGTGTGAGCACTCGCGGTACACATGTCCCGTTTGTTTGCAGTTGAAACAGCGGACCGCAGTGCTAGCGGGGGACGTGTTGTTCGCGGGAGTGGGGCGATTCTTAGGCGCTACTTCCGACAGCGTTGGAATTCGCAGTCTAGGGGTTGGTGTGTGCGGGGCATGGGTTAGGGGCGGGGGTGGTTGTCGCGGCGGAGGGAGTGGCCTCCTGGTCTCCATTCGCAGGGTATTTGTTGGAGGGGTACGCAGCAACACCCTTGCATCCGCCACCACTGTGGGGGGTGAGGGGGAGTTCGAGTGTGAGCACTTTTTCTCGACAACCGATGAGACGTGACACGCGGCCGCTAACATTTCCTTCGGCTTGCGCGCCTTTGGTGAATGAGCGAACGCTGGGTACGCCGACTGCGCAGCCGGGGGTGGGGGCCTGTATGCCTTCTCTTGGGTCGCGACGTTTTCTACCTGCCGTCCTACTCGTAACAGGTCCGCGAAATCGGAAACCTCCTCCCGACGGATATGTTTCGCGATGCCAGGGCGAAGATTTTAAACGCAGATGTCCATCTGTTCGTCAACTGACGGGGGCAACGAGAGCTGCCGGAACGGACTTCGTAACGCCACGATGTATTCGCGCATCGGTTCGTCGGGATCCTGGGTGCGAAGGGCGATCACCCTCTTGATGCTGGCCTCTGGGCTCTGGTGTCCATAAGCATTGCAGAAGTACGGTATGAAACCGCGGTACGTATTCCAGCTATGGCGCTGTACCCGGTACCAGGCCAGTGCAGCGCCCTTGAAAGCCTCCGAGAGAGCTCGAAGTAGGTCGTCTTCGTCAAGGTCGCGACTGGTGCTATAGTCGATGAGTTTGGTGAGCAAATCTTCGGCATCCTCACCATCCTCACCTGAAAATCGGGGCCCATGAGTCCTCCAATGTTCGATGGGGGATTTTCCCCAACGATTTCCGGATTGCGACCAGCTCGGAATGAACGATGGGTTATTGGGAGGGTGAAGGGAACCAACACGAGTACTGGCCCCCGGTGGGTTTGCGGAAACATCGTACGTTAGATCGGTGGAGAAATGTACGACCGGGACAAAGGGGTTGGATTGGCTACTGAGGTTTGGCCTGGAAGGAGTGTTCAACACGCTGGTTGCCGTGGGGAAAGGGAGGTGGGAGGTTTGTGGATGGCGGTGAGGGGGAGGTTGGGGACGCGAAGGTGATGGCAACGCTGACCGACGTGGTCGTAGGAGTTACCACGGTTGAGACGGGAACAGGAGAAAATGGAGGGGGAATAGGCGTTGTGCGGTAGGGGTCCATTGTATGGCACACGAGTACGAGAGGGGAATGATAAAATAAAGAAAAAGCAAGAAAACCCGAAAAGAGGAGAAGGGAAAAACAAAAGAATAAAAAAAAAACGAACGCAAAATAAAAAGCAACAAAAAAAAATAAAACGACAAGTCCTTTAAAGCATGAAAATCCCCGGGTTCGGAGGGACAAGATTTTCTACGTCGCGTCAGGAGTTTAGGCAACCCGAAATCCGGAGAGACTTTAGACGGACTATATGATTTTATATACTATCGGGACGAGACAGAAAAAAAGAAAATAGGCGTTTGTATGTCGCACTCGAAAGTTTTTCCGGACGCTACAGTCAGACCTGAAATCCAAACTTATTAAATATTTGTGACCAATTTTTATTATGGTACAAACAGGGACCGAATGCGGGGATGATACAGGACCAGGAGTGGGGGAAAACGCAAGCACCTAAAAATAAACGAAAAAAATGATTCTAAAGTAATGAGAGGTCAGGGAAAAGAGGGAGGAAAGTGGAAACAACAGATTAGCGTATTTTGAATCGGTTCCCGAAATGAAACAATAGTCCCTATCTGCGTGATTATTGCTACCGTTATGTTTCGAATAGTTCCGATGATTTTGAAAATTCTTATGCCATCCTTCGGAGAACTTAAAGCTAAGCCAATTTTCAAAATACGCTTTTCAAAGGAAAAGTTTTGAAAAGAAAAACAAAGTCACTAATTGGTATGGATAAGGGAATTTGAATAAGGTATAATTTGCGCGAGTAAAGAAACATCTATGTCGTAAATAATATTTGAAAACCAACGATATTGAAAATAATACTTGAAAAACAACTATGTTGAAAATAATACTTGAAAAACAACTATTTTCAACTATTACTTTTTTCTTTTTTTTTTTTTTAAAGCAACTTACAAAAGAAAGCAATTCAAAGCAAGGCAAAAAGAAAAGGGAAAGTCCGGTGACCGGCGGGGAACGGGAATGAAAGACGGGGAACACATTCAAATTATCTAATTAAATATTCTTAAAGCTATTCATATACTTATTACTAAATTATCATAAAAAAGGAGGCACGATTTTCCCGGTAACCCGTGACCGAAAGTTCCGAATCTGCAAGATAACAAATTAAACAAAAATGTCGTCAAATTCACAAAACTATCCCAAAAATACTTCGCAACACTCAAACTCCGACGAACCCGACCGATTGACAAATTTCTCAAAAAAGACGATTTTTGTTTCGGGAAATCAAAATTGATTTCCCCACCAGGGATGCCGTTTATGAGCGCTTTTTTTAAACATTAAAGGGATTAGAGGCGCGGGAATAGTCTACACTCAAAGTCAAACAAAATAAAACATAATATATTACAAACAATTTTAATTACACAAATTCTAGTACGCGACATTTAGTTCGAGAGTTCGAAGATCACTCGACGGTAGGCTGCTTGCTCATGACCGGGGATTTTAGCGGAAGACGCGAATGGCGGGGGAAAGCTTCGGATGAAGTCAAAACACGCAATACAAAAAAAAAAAATAAAAAAAGAGTAAATATAGCAAAAAGGAAAAGGGGGGATATAAATCGAACGCAGTGGGCAAACCGTACTCACGGGGGTTGCGGACGCTTCCTCACTATGATGCACTGGTAATCGCCAAGGTCACCACTTTGTCCCAAGGCCAGTCAGACGCCAACCTAGCGTATATTGGTCGAATTGAAGGGCTCGGATGAGTCAGGAATCCCTTAAAAACTCCTATTTCACGGTTCCACAGATTTTTGGGGTGGACACCAAGCACTGTTTTTCTTCTGCACACGGAATCTCCAGTCACAAATTGACGACTCGCACGCAAAGAGTACAATTCTTATACTTGGGAATGTATAATAATTCGTTCTAAGAGACAGATTCACGACGCACGTCTGCTCGCTAAGGAATCCCAAAACGAAGTTACGTGTCGCGGCGTCCGTCGGTGTCTGAAAAAAGGGAGAAAAGAGAGAGGGAGAGCAAAGGGAACTCAGCGTCTCGTGGTCCCTATGAAGGTCCGTAAGGGGAGTAGGAGTCTTACTATTGTCGACGTCGGATGAAGAGAAGCGTCCCCCAATGACGAAAGACGGTGAGGCATTGGAGGAGAGGGCAAGAATTCGCCATACTCCTCGTATGTCCGGGTGTGGTAATACACCCGGGGAAGAAGGGGAACCTGGCCAGCTCCAATGCGCGGCAAAGCCCGGCGGCACATGGCGGCGGCGAGCCCGGAACGGATGCCGGTAGATGGGGGCTCGAGCGTCGAGGTCGCGGCGGGAAGATCGCCAGCCTGGACGCGCCATCGAGCCAGACATTTAAATCGGTAATGCCGTGTGCCTGCCTGACCGGTAGACGACGGACTCAACTTGGTCGTTCGAAGTGCTCTGAACTATAGGAAAGTAAAGCGAGTGTTGCAGGTGGCGTTCCATACACCTCCGCTACTGCCACGCGCCGGGGTCGATCGGTGACGCCCTGTCACACTATACAAACAGCAAAGTACAGCCCAATGCGTGCCGGATCGTGGAGAGATTTGCGAAAGTGGATCAAAGATAAAAAGGCCGTGATCAATGTGAGAGTATTTGGGGATGACTGTTTCGCCTGGGCGATAATGTCTGCATTATTCGCATTTAATACTAAAAATTCAGACAGACCAGCATCGTATCCGGATTATACACAACATCTTAAATTTGACGGAATCCGTTTCCCGGTTTCACTCAAAGATATACCGAAATTTGAAAAACAAAATGACATTTCGGTGAATGTCTTGATCGTACCCGATAAGAAGCAAGAAGTACTAGCCGTACACTTAACCATCGATGAAAAGGAGCGCCACGTAAACCTGCTTCTCGTGTCGGAAAAACAAAAGAAAGTATTATGCCCATCCTCGTCTTTGGTGTCCGATGAGGTTGAAGTCGAGGAGGATGACAGCAGTAATATCATTACTGTTGGATTAAGAATTTATCTCGGCTAGTGGGTGCACAGTGCAGCAGAAAAAAAGTGGGAAAACATATCTGTAATCGATGTGTTCGCTATTTTCATAGCGATAAGAAATTGTGTGCTCATAAAATCAATTGCTGTAAAATGAATGAATGTGCAGTTAGGGCACCGGAACAAAACACTTTAAAATTTAAAAGTTTCGGTCGTGCGATGCAGGTCCCTTTCATAATATACGCCGACACCTATTGTCTCCTCGAGAAAGTTGAATTGGATACAGCCCCCAAAAACGCCTACGAGCAACACAAGATTTATAGTGTAGGATACTACCTGCATTGTAACCATAACTCATCGTCCTGATACCGCTCACACCGAGGGTCCAACTCACTCAGCTTCCTGGTTTGCTAAGGAATTGAGGGAGTTGTCCGAGGAAGTCAATCAGGTAAACACTCACTTTATATAATTGATATCATTATTTATTCTTTTTTTTAACATCGTAACTTAATACAAATTAAACTTAAACTAATACAATACATTTTATATTTTCAATTATTCGTCAATCTTAATTAATAATGGATGATTTTTACTTGTTCCACATTTTGCTGGACACGAAGCCGATGAACTTGACACCGAGAGAAGAGAATGCATTTCGGTCGGCGACGATGTGCCACATCTGCGGGGGCTCGTTTACCGACAAAGATTCTGCAGTCAGGGATCACGATCACGTCACTGGTCAATTTCGAGGTGCTGCACATAATAGGTGTAATATTAATTATAAATTTAGTTTTAACATACCGATAATATTTCACAATTTAACCCTTTGCGGCGCACATTTTTCTTTATACGGAAAACAGCTGAAAATTGTTACACGGGGGTTTTCGGGGTCGCTGATTGCGAATATAAAGTCAGATTTTGTAAATTCAAAATGGTGGATCCAAGATGGTCTAAATAAATGTAAAAAGTTACTTGATAGAGATAAAACTTGATACTCTATGTACTCGAAATTTTAAATATAAAAGTCAGAGATCAGATTCGTAATAAGCGACCCCAGAAACCCCCGAGTAACGGGTTTCAAGTAAATCTGATGAATTTTCAAAAATTCATCCGTCATATTGTTTCCGCCATTTTGAATTTGTCAAAACCGACTTCAAATTCGTAGTCAGCGACCCCAGCAACCCCCGAATAACGAGTTTCAAGTAAATCAGATGAATTTTTAAAAATTCATCCGCCATATTGTTTCTGCCATTTTTAATTTTTCAAAACCGACTTCAAATTCATAATCAGCGACCCCAAAAACCCCCGAGTACCAAATTTGGTTGTAATTTACCATTTAGTTCGTTCAAAAACGATTTCTTTCTCAAAAATCGACGGTTTTTTAAATTTATTTATTTACACTTGTTAATAATTTTGCGTAATTGCATTTATTATCCTTTTCGTTACGTACTAAAAAGCCCCGTCTACCACTGTAAAAAGATTTTTTGAATATTGCTTCGAAAGCATTGATACTAGACAGAAAAGATGTGATTTAAGGGAACGCGATGGTTAAGTGGTTAGCATGCTCGCTTCGCAAACTGAACGTTCCTTAGGTCGTAAGTTCGAATTCCCGTCCGGCAACCTTTTCTGATTATTTCCATTGCGGATAATTCAGGAAACCTTGCTGGGCGAAGGTACGAATTTGGGACTGCTACCGACATCAGTCGGTAGTTATCGACACCGTGGATGGTTTTTCCGTGGTCGACGCTTCGTCAATATTGTCTTGAATGAAAATAAGACAATGTTTGCGATGCGCTTGCTACGGCACAGGCCGCCGACTAACTGTTGACGGTGTCGATTATGTGTAGTATTTGTGATTGTTTACTTGTTTGTATCGTCCTGTGTGGGATGATGACTAAGCCTTGCCCGATTAGCCATAGATGGCATAAAGTTGGCAAGTAAATCTGACCAATGTATGTGTGTAATGTATGTAATTTACCCTTTAGTTCGTTCAAAAACGATTTCTTTCTCAAAAATCGACGATTCTTTAAATTTATTTATTTATACTTGTTAATAATTTTGCGTAATTGCATTTATTATCCTTTTCGTTAGGTACTAAAAAGCCCCCTTTTCCACTGTAAAAAGATTTTTTGAATATTGCTTCGAAAGCATTGAAACTAGACAGAAAAGATGTGAATTAAAAAGGCGGTAATCTGGGTTACCACTGCGCCGCAAAGGGTCAAGTGGCTACGACGCTCATTTCTTAATTCGCGAAGTCACCAATTTTTTCGAGGGACACATGAAAGTCATTCCATGTAATATGGAAATAGTAGTTTTCGATACTAGTGTGTAAAGTATTACTTTTACGCTTTACGCGTGTGTAAGAGTATACGCACGCGTGTCGAACAATATTTTTTTAATTGTGTGCGTAAAGTTCGGAGATACGTTGGATATCAAAGAAGTGAATGTTTGGGGAGGGGAAAAGGGGGAAAAAATCATATGTTAAAAAGTAAATAACATAATAAGACAAAAGTAATATATTTTATATTAACCCTTAGTTCCGACGACTACTTTATAAAATTTTTCCCCCACTACCTGGGTCAATTTTGTTATGCCGTTTGAAAATGCTTACAGTTGTGCAATTTATAATGTACCATTTCCATTTTCTCTCGGGTCGAAAACGACTTATGAGTCAGAAGTAAGGGCGCAGCCGCCCCCCCCCCTAGATTTTTTATAGAACAGTAATAATGATTTATTTTAAAATATTATTGACTAGTTTACTTTACGCATTACTTTACACAATATATTACTTTACGCATTACTTTACACACTGCGTTACTTTACGCATTACTTTACGCACACAGTGTGCAAAAGTAGTATTTTAAGCATCAAAAACTGTGCGTAAAATCGAACTTTACGCACACAATTACAAAATAGTACTTTTTGATACAAGTGCGTATGCGTAAAGAAGTAAAGAACTTTACACATACGCACGTGTGCCGAAATATCGTTTACGTACGGCTTTTTGGTTCGTAAAGTTTACTTTACGCACGAGTTTACTTTACGCACTCGATTATACTTTACGCACGAAAATGCCGTACGTAAACAATATTTCGGCACACGTGTGTGTGTGTAAAGTTCTGTACGCATACGCCCTTGTATCGAAAACTACTATTCTATAATCAAATTTGTCAAGGACACTAAATTTAGATTAACATTTTTAGATTCTCTTAGATTTTTAAACTGCTCCCACGAAAAGTTGGCGTCTTATTTAAGTAATGCAAAAAAAAACAAATTTTAAAATCCCACTTTCCAAATGAGGAAAAATTCAATTTATTAACACGTAAGGGAATTTTCCCCTACGATTACGTAAAAGAAATGAGCGTCCTAAATCAATCATGTCTTCCTTATCCAGACAAATTTTTTAATAAACTGTACGAGTGTGATGCCAGTGAGAATGATTATGTACATGCAATGAATGTGTGGAACGTATTTAAGTGTAATACTCTGGGTGAGTATTCAGACTTATATTTGCAAACAGATGTCCTTCTACTTGCGGATATTCTTTAATTCCCACTCTAAGACAGTGATATTATTCGTAAGATTGCTAAGTTTGTAATTATTTTTATTTAAATTACTGGTATGTTTAGTTATTTTTTGATGTAATTCAATAGTATAATTTCCGATATCTGAAGATATAATCCGCCTCTTTTCTATTTCATTGTAATTTTTATTCATATCTTGATGCATTTTATTTATACTTTTTTCAAAATATTCAATCTTCTCTTTATTTTTAATTACACCTTTACACAGTTCATCTATTTGCTGTTTAGTACCGCGAATAGATGTGTGGAACATTGTCAAAGTAATGGCATCATCCGAATCTGTCGGAATTCCGATATTACATAGCTTTCTTTTCTTAAAATCATAAGAACCATCTGTAGCAATTTCGACACTTTGAAATACTTGCTTCCGTGCTCGTCGAGACGAACGTCCAAATACATCGATGTTCATTATGATACTGACGTAATAATCACGCAATTAATAGATTATATTAGCTTCGCGCAACTCTTCAATAATCGATAAAATTTCATTCGAAAGACTTAAGTTACCAGCAGCTTGCGAAGCTATTAGAAGGCGCAAACGATCGACAAGTTCATTTGGATCATCCCAATGCACGTAGTCAATTTTGTGGTTTTGATCAACAATCATATATTCAGACAAATTACCACCCTTTTTCGGAACATCTTTGAACATTTCCTTGATATAGTTTCGATGCTTGTGGGAAGCATTATACCGAATAGGTTTTTCCTGATTCCAATCTTTCCTATATGCATTAGTTAAGGTGAGCATACTTTTGTAATTGTTTAAATCAGACTGTTGGATTATAGCTATACCAGCTTTTTTCTTAAATAATAACTCTAACAAATCTTCAGTAATTGCAAATTTATTCTTCTTAACAATAACATTTTTATTCCTAAATTCTATTGCCGAATCACCGATTCTTGTATTTCCATCTTCTATACGAGCACCATAAATTGTATCAATGATATCACTTTTCTCATGAATATTTCTCACCAGTAAAGTTAGAAACTCATTTGATAACCTTTTTTCTTCGACATGATATGCAGGTGTTTTAATATCACTGCTAAATGTCTGCTCTAAATGGATATTATATCCTTCAAGCGTATCATCATCATCATCATCAAAATCGTTAACATCATTAATTTCTATGCTATCTGTTACTTTATCCTACAGGATGGAGGCAGCCTTGAGAGACCTATGATACACGAAACGTATACGTTTATATCATCAATCGCATTTTTGTTGATTGACATTGTTGTAGCGTCTGCTATTTTTTCCAATGGACTTATCAGAGGTTTGAGCGTTTCACTTATCGCAAGGACATGCGTTTCTTTACCCATTTTTAATAATCGATGTTTTCGGCGAATGGAATCGCTAGCTTTGACAATTGGACGTAAAACGTCTTGCTGCTGTTTAAGTGGAGAAGACATGTTAATGCATGCAAGTCGCACTCTACACTGACTTGTTACATCAATTTTTGTTTGTTCTTAAAATTATTTATGCTTATAAAACAATCAAAACCTTTTTGATACCTTCACTCTTCTAATTCTCTAGCTCTATCTTTATCGATTACAATAACGTGCCGGGTCGTCCAATATCGGGAAGGAAGAGAGAGCGAGTTCCACCCTGGAACTCGCTTATATACCCCGTGGAACCCCAATTGGAGCGACCGCATCATCTCCTTACACATTTTTACCGATACACGATCGTCGCGTTACAATATCCCCTTTTCTTTCGAGGGGTCGTCCGATCGCGAGAATGAAACAAAATCGAGTCGACAGTGATTGTGGCCGGTGATGCCAATGTTCCTGTGATTAATAAAAATAAAAGTGCCTCCGGATATTCGTCGTTCTTATTTTCAACCCTAACCACTTTTTACGCATTGAAATGATGCAGTCAAGGATCCGGAGTCACAGAAATATACGGTCGAAGGCTCGCCTGGTTATATGTGCCTTCTTTTTCTATATTGTGTAAGATGAAAGAGCGCGACGCGAAAACATTAAAATATCGAAGGTACAGAAATATTAGTAATTAATTTAGAGAAAATTGAACTAGGGCTATTTATATTTGTATGTCAGGAAAAAGTAGGGAATAAATGAGTCGCGTTGTCGTGTTGTAACGGAAATGCGGTATTACGAATATTTGAGAATGAATTAAGCATTCCGTTATTCCTCGACCCAGGTGCTGACGATCTGTCGCCATAATTATGATGCAATATCTAGGGAGTTTTGTTTTCAGAACTAGATGGCGGCGTATCCGGCGGAGGTATGGCAGGGATCTGCGCTGATCCTTCGCCACATGTTCGGCGCAACCAGAGGTACCGAGCAGACCTCTACTCGCCTTAACCGGTAGCACATCGTTCGGGCTATAACGTTCACGGCGGCGTGTTTGTAACTTTGTGAAATACCGACGTGATTTTTTTGTGACGTTTCCGTGAGACCGACATCTTTTTAGCACATTTTTCGTGAGGCGATTCCGACGTCTCCATACCGAGAACCGAGCGAGCGAGCGACCGACGTCCCTAATATATAGGATACGAGGGAGAGAGAGAGAGAGAGAGTGTGTGTTGAACCGGTGCGACGCGCCTAACATTGTAAGTACCAAGTTTGGTTCCGTCTCTTTAGATTACTCGGGCTTCCAATATTTAACTTTTTTTGATGATAAATTTGTATTTACTCGAAGCTATCTACTTCATATCTTTAATTCTTTCTCCTACTCTACTCATTACTTTCTTTCACCCCTTCTTTCTACGTGTTGTCTTTTTAAGAAACCCTATCGAGACATCTCGTGTTTTTCCGGGCCGTGTCGTACTTGATGGTCGACACTTTTTATAACTGTTGACACGGGATCAATCTCACCAACTTTCGAGTGATTTAGTTGTTTTGGTTGTCACTTTATATTTTGTGCGGACTATTAAATTATTAATTAAAACTATAAAACAGTTATAAAATTGGCGCCAGAATAAAAGTTGACTCATATGGTCAAAAGATTAATTATTTTGATAAAGTTCGGTTGGCACAGTCATAAAACTGGCCTTGATATGTGAAATTTGAATGGATGAAATAAAAGATACTATGTAATGGTAAAATATTAAGACAAACAGTGTGTGAAGTGTATAAATTTTAATTGAGTCGGCAAAATTTAATAGAAAATAAAGTCGACTAAGAAAAATAAAATTAGTCGACGAAAGTTATATTTGAGGTTGGACATAAGTAATTATAGTTGCCAACGAAGAGTCGACAGATTAGTAATAATGAAAGTCGACTAATATATTTTGTTAATAATTATTGAATTGAGTCGATTGATAAGAATTAATAGTTGATTCTCCATTTTACAAGAGGAATCATATATTTGAAATGATTTAAAACGTTTAATATTGTGTCTAATAATTTATTTTAAAAAATTTGAATTCACTTCGACACATTATATTTTTGTTGATAAAGATATTCAAAAGTTAAGAAATATTTAGTCGTTTCCAAGTATAAAGGATAACACTTGTTATTGTTTACCTTCCTTTCTTAAATCAACAGTTTACATTTATATTACTTGAAATTAACTACATTTCATTAAATACAATTATTTTAAATTTGTGTTTTTGATATTTTTCTGTTAATTTATATCATTAACTTTTATTTTAAATATTTGATAAATTCTCAAATTAAAGAAATGTCTGAAGTAATGTAAGACAAAAGTTTTAAAATGAAAGTTTTAAGAGAAGAATTTTTACAGATTTTGACTTGGAAATAGGAAAGGAAAAATATATGTTATAGGTATAGTAATGTAAATTACAGTTATTTATTAATAAAATATGACAAATAGTAACAATATTAAAAGAAAGCAAGGTAAAGTCGACTCCTAATTAATAGAGTCGACTATGAAAATAAACAATAGAAAAGAATACTTGAATGTTCTAAATGTGGAATATAAATAAAATATGAAATGTAATAGATATGAGGAAAATTTAAATTGTTTGAAATTTTTTTTTTAGTTAATGGTGAGATAAAAGAAAATTATAGTTATTGAAATTAATGGTTGACTCTTATTAATTGAGTTCGACAAAAATAAAATAAATTAATTCTGGTTGGTTTTAACTAATGAACGTTAAAATAAAATAATTAAAATTGAAATAGATTTTATATAAATGACAGTGATAATAGTAATTGTTTGTGTCCATGGTATAATAACGTCTTAGGTATGGTTGTCTTATAAGTAATGGATTTAATATATTATTGAATAATCGACAATATTGGCTTGATTAGGTGGAAGAGGATTATATCAGATTTATAATAGAGAGCGAAAAATTGACGTGACAATTTAATTAGAAAATTTTTTGTTTTTTTTAAAACTAGGATGCAACATAAGGGATGTCCAATTTTATATAAATTAAAGGAAGAATTAAGGATTTACTAATTTATTAGAAAATTCATTTTTATAAAATAATTTTTTTTTAATACATAGGTAATACTAATTTTTAAAATATTTTTTTTTTAAATACATATTTAATTTTAATTGAAAAATAAATTGGACATCCAATAAAAAAAAAAAAATTTCTAATATTGGCGTATACGGGACCCTATTTTACGATCATCTGGTTCCTAGTAACGGTGGGCTCGAGTATTTTTTTAATTAATGCAATATTAGAAAAAATTGGAAAATTATTAACAGAAAAAAAGAAAATGGAGCCAAACCAGTATAGGGAATTGGATGAATGGGTGCTCCAATTGTCGCCACGAGAATTAGATGACGCATTGGAGCGTCTAGAATTGAATAGATCAGGTCGGCCAAGAATTCGTATTAATAGGCTCTTAGATAGATAAGAAGGAAATTATACGGCAGGTGATTTTGAGCCGACCAGAATTAATGAAAATGAATCAGAATGTAGAGGGCGTCGCGATCAATTATTAGATTCATTTGTCAGTCAATTTGAAGTTCCAATGGCGGAACAAACTCAATATAATAGAATTAGGATTCAGGCTCAAGTTCACCGAAATCAAGATACACCGAACATAGATGAAGATAGACAAAGTTTTATTCAAGAAGAAGAGACGCCTCAAGTGACGGGCCCATCCAATGTGAGACCCAGACTTGAGGAAGGTCAGGAACCGGATAAGATAAATTTTGAGCAATTAGTGCATCGGGTTAGTGATGTGGTCGTCCAACAATTAGAGAGAGGCTGGTCAAATAGAGCAAATAGCACTTCGATTGGTCAGTCAGAAAGAAATGAAAGGGTAAAAATTCGCGACACATTTGACATCAACTATACATCGGAACCAGAAGAAATTCAAAAAGATGAAAGAGTGGTGAGGGAGCCACCATTCAGTGGTCCACAAGTTCTTCGAGGTATGTCGAGTCTTCCACAGCAAGTAGACTCTAGGGAGGGGGGAAGTCGTTCCGATCAAGGGAACGTGAAAAGCCACCGAACTAATGCATCAGAAAGTCATTACTTTAGTCGGTTGGACCCAGCCTTCCGGAAAAGAGACCTTGGAGAAATTGTTCGACGGTGGAACATCACATTCGCTGGAGATGACCAAAGGAGTGTCGACGATTTTCTTACTCGTATTCACGAGTGTAGTGTGAAGTCGGGCATTACTCAAGGGGAACTATTACAAGCGCTGCCTTATTTATTGACGGGAGTAGCCCTTCAGTGGTACCGTTTCTCGTATACAAATTGGAGTATCTGGACTCAGTTCTGCCAGGAAGCCAGATCCTGTTATGGGAGTGACCGAAATATGCAGCGACAACTAGAGAAGGAGGCTCTAATGCGTACCCAGGGTCCGGATGAACCAGTACGCGACTATTTTATATGTCTACGAGCCATTTTGAATCGTTGGACACCTCAACCTACTATGGAGGCACAATTAGATTGGCTGCACCAAAATCTTCGTCCGGAGTTACAGATGGCAGTGCAGAGAGATCGCATCCATTCTTTCGACGATTTCTTGCAACAGGCCAGAGAAGTTGAGCGGATAGTGAAAAGTACACAGGCGTATCGACCCCCACCAACTCCGGAACAGTCCTTCTGTCCCGAAGTGGCTTATCGAGGTCAGAGTAAAGAGAAGAAAAAGGTCGACACTGCTGCGATAGAGATGAGTGGACAATCTGAGTCCCAAGGTAGACCGGCAGGAAAGCAGCCGCCGACGATACCTATACCTACCCTTTCGGACATGGATATCAAGAAAATGGTCGAGGATACGTGTACTTCTGTGATGCAAGCCATGGAAAACGGCTGGCGAATACTGTGGAAACGACGGTCAATAAAGCTGTATTTTCGATAAAGCAGCAGTTAGCTCCGTTGTCACCGAGAATGGTTAGTCGGCCCTATGTAAATGAGGCTTATCCATCAGCATCATCATCACATTCAAGATGAAAAAGGGGTCCGGAAAAGGTTGGACGCCCAGGAAGTCAATGAATAGGCCAGTGGCAAGGAGGTCAACCAATGAAGGGACGTCCCCGACCCCAAGTCAAAGTACGTCCCAGAACAGCGGGGCCGAAGGTTTGACATGGGAGGGGGGTCCAAGGAAGGTCCTCAACTGTTTTCGATGTGGACTGGCGGGCTACACCAAATTTAATTGTCCCAGATGTCGGGAAAATGAGGTCAGGGAGGCGTAACAGAGGTCGCACCTATCCCTGAACTGGAGACTCAGACCTCTCAAAAATCAGTCAATAAGGCCCCTCAACTTCAGTCGGAGGTTCTCATGGCCACTGAAGAAGGTAGTCCTCGATGGTGGGTATCCGTAGCAGTTGAAGGTCAACACCTCAAAGCTCTCTTTGATCCTGGGGCAGCCCGTACTATTATCGGTCGAATCGCACATCGACTCGCCGAAGAACACGGGGTCCATATTGAGCCATATAACGGAGTAGGCGCTAGAGTAGCCGATGGAAGGCCTGTATCAATCACCGGCCAAATGCATTTGCCATTGGGTATTGGAGCAGTGGTAAAATGGCTGACAGTTTTAATTATGCCTGAGTTGCAACCAGAATGTTTGTTGGGTGCTACTAGCGACAGCGTCGATAGGCTAATTAGTCAACCCTTGAAATTAGATAGGTTGAATGGCGAAAATGTAGAGGTCTCGCCTAATTCGCCTAATCAAGTCATATTGACAGACTATCCTAGTAAGCGTTCTCGCGGACGGCCTAAAAAGAGTGAACGACCCCGTGTCCCCTTAACAGTCCCGACTCACAAATACGCTATTCGTAGTAGAAAATAATGCATGGATCCGTGTTAGTAGATAGTACCGTTCAAGTTCAGTTTCTTTGACAGCATCCTAAGGTATCATCATAGGCTGCTTGCGGAAATCATAAGAGTACCTCATTCTTTTCTATTTTTCTATCGTTGTTCTAGTTAGTTATAGTTATACTAACTCTATTAATAATACTTCTACCTTTTCTTTTAATGAAGCCCGGGTCTGAGGAGTTGGTGATCGAGCTGGTACCCTCAGCGGATAACCAGCGTCTGGGAGGGGGGTGTAACGGAAATGCGGTATTACGAATATTTGAGAATGAATTAAGCATTCCGTTATTCCTCGACCCAGGTGCTGACGATCTGTCGCCATAATTATGATGCAATATCTAGGGAGTTTTGTTTTCAGAACTAGATGGCGGCGTATCCGGCGGAGGTATGGCAGGGATCTGCGCTGATCCTTCGCCACATGTTCGGCGCAACCAGAGGTACCGAGCAGACCTCTACTCGCTTTAACCGGTAGCACATCGTTCGGGCTATAACGTTCACGGCGGCGTGTTTGTAACTTTGTGAAATACCGACGTGATTTTTTTGTGACGTTTCCGTGAGACCGACATCTATTTAGCACATTTTTCGTGAGGCGATTCCGACGTCTCCATACCGAGAACCGAGCGAGCGAGCGACCAACGTCCCTAGTATATAGGACACGAGGGAGAGAGAGAGAGAGAGAGAGAGAGAGAGAGAGAGAGAGAGAGAGAGAGAGAGTGTGTGTGTTGAACCGGTGCGACGCGCCTAATATTCTAAGTACCAAGTTTGGTTCCGTCTCTTTAGATTACTCGGGCTTCCAATATTTATCTTTTTTTGATAATAAATTTGTATTTACTCGAAGCTATGTACTTCATATCTTTAATTCTTTCTCCTACTCTACTCATTGCTTTCTTTCACCCCTTCTTTCTACGTGTTGTCTTAATAAGAAACCCTATCGAGGCATCTCGTGTTTTTCCGGGTCGTGTCGTACTTGATGGTCGACACTTTTTATAACTGTTGACACGTGATCAATCTCACCAACTTTCGAGTGATTTAGTTGTGTTGGTCGTCACTTTATATTTTGTGCGAACCATTAAATTATTAATTAAAACTATAAAACAGTTATAGTGTGTATTCGGTTAAAACTGTAATAGATTAAAAGGTGATCATTGTTAATAAGTCGCGATTCGATGTTAAATGGGATCATGAAAAATAGTGTTTAAAATTCTATCAATAATATTTCTTTTTAAATAAGATTGTAACGAATTATACGGACACGCCGGGATTTCACCGGTACGTAACCTCCGGTAGGTTAAGTATTTTCCAACCGGACTGTCGGTTGACAGAAACCCACGGCGCTACCAATATACCGTCCACCGATTAGCTCAATGCCGGAAAGAATGAAACGGGTCGTTACAAGAAAATACGTCCGAGTCTAATGAAAACCAAATCGCGTTTATTAAACAAATAAAAGAAAACGACATAAACGAAATACAAAAAAATGGTATAGCTGGAAACTACGGTTCCGGTATTTTGGCCTACGCTCCGGAAGGTGACTGCACGTCACTCCGCGACGCCGAACTTTTTATTCCGGAGAAGAAAGAGAGGTCTAGAGAGGAAGAGGCACTTGTCTGATACGGCCGAGCCGGTACTTACAATATTCGGCACGTTTCGAATAATGCTCCTGGCTGCTCCCGATGGACCCGTACAAGTGGTCGGAATAATCCTACAAAGTATCGCTTTCAGGCACCCACGGAGGATACACTCACGATAGTGGAGTCGGTAGCACAATCAGCGTAAGGATATTTAACCGAACGGAAAACGTAAGACGCGTGCGAATCAAGTAGAACCAAAATCGAATCTGCCGTGAACGATTAGTGCGATGCGCGAATTCTCTCTTAGTTTCCCCCTGCTCACCCCTCTCTCTCTTTCTTCCTCAGACCTCGTTCCACCTGAAACAATAACTTATTCCATATACACACATTTATACATATTTTAACTGCTGGGGGCAGTTCGTTGTAACGAAAGTATCCGGCGTCTCGGTGCTTTCGTTACACTCCCCGGCCCCAGACGCTGAGTACCCGGGAGCGGTACCAGCTCGACCAAACGTAGTAGACAAGGCGGTGAGACATATCAGGACAAAAACAGAATAACTAAATTAAACACCAAGGAAGATAAGGGAAAGGGGGTAATAATAAACCTTCTCTTTCTTTTCCCCACCTGTATTCTAAAGGGGCAAAGGCAATGGTACTTGGAAGTATATTCATGAACCACTCCCCGAACCTCTAAGAATTTATCGAGCTCCTTATTTTTCAACTCGAGGCCGTTGTCCGATAGAAATATTCCCGGGGCTCCAAAGCGTAGATATATTCTTTCTTCGAGTGCCCGGACAACATTTAACGCCGTTAGCTTCCGGAGGGGTACACACTTTATCCATCGGGTAAATAAATCTTCAAAAATTAACAGGTACTCGAATCTGTTCTTGCTACGCGGAAACGGTCCCATTGCATCTCCGGCTACGATTTGTCCCGGTCGAGTAATCCTCCTGTGACCCAATCGACCAGCTGGTGCCATTTGTTGCACTTTACACTGCTGACACACAATGCAGTTCTTGACGTGCCGTGCAACATCCTTATGGATTGATGGCCACCAGTAGTAGGCTGCGATTCGCTCGTATGTCTTCTTTCGCCCGAGATGACTCGGTACCACGATTTTCCACGCATCGTCATCACCGGTAAGGTCTTCTAGGATTGGATCCGGTCGGTAGGTATACATTCGGTTTCCGATAAATTTCCAAAACGGATTATCTTTGGATTTTCCCGAATTTCTTCTCTTCTTCGCCGGTACCAATCCTCGACATCGTCATTATCATCCGGAGAATCCATCGCCGCAACTTCCGGTACCTCATCTTCGTACATCCGAGATAAGGCGTCCGGGACATGGTGAAGCCTACCTTCACGATGTTTCACCTCGTAATCGTAGGCTTGTATCCTCAGTGACCAACGAGCCAGTTTCCCGGTTGGATTTCGCAGATTAAACAGCCACTGCAGACTGCTGTGGTCAGTGACTACCTTAAAATGGTAACCTTCCACGTAAGGTCGATATTTCTCTATCGCCCAGAGTACGGCCAGACATTCACGCTCCGTTACGGAATAATTCCTTTCGGCCGAATTCAGAGTGCGGCTGGCAAAGGAAAGGACTCTCTCTTGCCCATTGATCTCTTGGGTAAGAACAGCTCCCAATCCACAATCACTGGCATCCGTCTGCACCGTAAATTCTGCAGAAAAATCTGGCCTCTGCAATACCGGTGCCGTTGCGATCATCGCCTTAATCTTCTCAAAAGCAACCTGGCAGTCTTCGGACCAGTCGTACCGAACCTCCTTTCGGGTCAGCTGCATTAATGGCTCTGCTATGGTAGCGAAATCTTGAAGAAACTTCCGGTACCATGAAGCCATTCCCATGAACCTCCGAAGTTGTTTCAAGTTCTTCGGAGCCGGATAATTTATGATTGGAGCGATTTTATCCGGATCTGGCTTGAAGCCTTGCTCGTTGACAATTACTCCAAGGTATTTAACTTCACTTCGGCAAAAGTGACTTTTCTCCCGGTTAACTGTGAGTCCGGCATCCAAAATCTTCCGTAAAACGTGATTTAGCCAGTACAAATGACTATCGAACGTCTCGGTGACGATAATTATATCGCCAAGATATGCGAACGCATGCTTCGCATGTGCGCACGTTCTGGCCCAATTAACGAATCTAATAGGGCCTGAAATGTTGCCGGTGCTCCCGTCAATCCATACGGCATCCTCTTGAATTGATAAAGTCCTTTACCAGGTACCGTAAAAGCAGTCAAGGGTCGAGCTTCTTTCTTCATTCGGATCTGATGATATGCGTTACTCAGATCCAGCGTAGAGATGTACCGGGCTTTTTGCAATTTCCGGAGAATTACATCCATGTATGGAAGAGGATATGCATTTGCTTCCGTAACTGCATTCAACTTCCGATAATCCACACAGAATCTATAAGTTCCGTTGGATTTCCGGACCATCACTACCGGACTTGACCATCCACTTGTTGAAGGCTCAATTATATTTTCCTCCAACATATGGTCCACTTGCCGATGCATCTCCTCCTCAATCTTTTTCGACACCAGATAGTACCGTTGCTTTATCGGCTTTGACGATTTGAGCCCTATATCGTGCTCCACCAAACTTGTGCAACCGATTGTCGTACTTTCCACCGGAAGACGCTTCTTCAATAACTCGTGTAATTTTCGGTTTTCGTCCTCTGATAACTTTTTGAGGCCATCCGCCGGCGCGGATGATGGTGCCTCTGCAGTTAAGCTACTGACCTCTAGTGGCACGCCGACTGCCACTTCCTCGATCTGAATCAGGTTACGTCGAGGTTGCAGACGGGCATCGTCAGGATCGAACAGTTTCACGAAGTCAGCCCCGAGGAGACAATCCACTTCCAACCGGGGCATGATCATCGTTTCTAGTCGCCTTTCTGTCCCGCGTACATTAAATGGGAGCTGGGCCAACCCAGCAATTGGCGAGAATGTGCCATCCGCCACTCGTGCTCCTGGTCCTTTGTATGGGACCAACTGTTGTCCACTAGCCGAAAGGATCTGCAAGCCAATCTTTCCCTGTGCTGTCTTAGAGGCTCCCGGATCAAACAAAGCTCTGACGGTAAATCCGGCAATCTTGACGTACAGCCACCATCTTGCATTGTCCGGTCTCTGTTCATTTCCGATTGTCGAGTTTTCTTCCGGTACTTCGGACGTTGAGGCCTCACTCAGTGGATGAGGAACCGTAGTGGCCTGACCTACTGGTTCCACTGCCGGTTTCCCGAACACCTGGGACAAGTATTTTTGGTATAGCCAGGCATCTGACATGACCAGCATACTAAGTTTGTCCTGCTTGGTCATGCTTGCGATTGATCAGTGAGGTGGGCTGGAGTTCGGCATTCCTCCATTCTTCGTAGGAAGTCCTCAATCCGGCTGTCTTTCGCTCCGGAAAACGTCACTTTCCATTGTCGGACAATCTTGCCAACATCTCGTGGGCCAACTTCTGACCTGGTCGACGTGAACCTACATTCGAATGGCCAGCCCATCTGAAGGTCACCCCTCCCCCTAGAGGCATCCAATTCTCCCTGAATAGGATGACTCGGTCTAACTTCTGGTTCACGGTTTTGCCGATTTATTAACTCCGGATCTTCAGTGTCGACCGTTGAATTCCGGACATTTTCATAATAATTGACGTCGAAGGTATCTTGAAAATTTACCCTCGACTGTACCGAATTACGTCCGGTTTGTTCACCTAATTGTGTGCTTGATGCCACCATTCCAGTTAACGTTTCCATCCGGTTAGTCAACGTCGCCACCATTTCTGTTAGTCGGTCGTTCTTTTCGGTTAGTTCCCGAACATCCCGCTTCTGTCGATCGCTGTTTGCCTTTGATAATTCGAGGTAAGCCGCTACACTCCGGGTTACAACAGTTTCCGTACCGTCTGGCAAAGTATACGTTATTATGTCCGATGGTGCCATCCTTTCATAAGTTGAGATTCGAGTGTCATATCCTGACGATGTGAACTCTGTTCTAGGTATTCCATACCCCGAAATTCCAGGCACCCTATTAGTTGCCGATGTCGTCGTCGGTAGTGAAGATGTCACTGTTGTAATGGCTGTAACCGTTACAATTACTGGTATTTGCCTCGTTTCCAAATTGGTCCTATTATTAATCCAATGCTCCTGTTCAAGATCATTTTCCGAATCTTCTTGCATTTCGGCTATTGCATCTCTCAGCATTGGAAGTGTTCTGTTCAGGAATGTTTTTAATTTATCATTCCTGGATAACACCAGCTGAGTTTCATCTGTTATTTCGTCCGGTACAAAATCGTTTGCCGAATAGTCTCCGGTCATCCGTCGATATAATCGGTCTATTAATGTTGTTTTGCAGCCATCTTGTTTTATACCTAGTTCTTCTAACGTCTCTTATAGCTCATTATTTTCGAGCTGGAAGAGCCATTTTTCGACCGATAAATTCTGTAATTCTTCTTCTAAGTTGAAATAAGTTTCGTTGAAATTTTCCATCTTCCGGATGAATTTCTTGACGAATTTTCAATTTACACCCGAAACGTTATTCGTTACAATAAGAATTATTACTGATTAAATATCAAATAAATAACAAACGAAAACTAAAAAAATAATTTTTAAATAATTATCTTTCTGAAAGAAACATCAGACATCCTCATCAAACAAAAATTAATTTTACTTTTAATTTTGCTTTATTCTACTTATAGTTTATCTCTATATTCTCTTTTCTATTCTCCGTTCGAAAATACCCGGCAATATTAAATTTTGATCGTTTTGCAGAAACAAACCGACCTATTGCTTCTAATTCGACCTGTTACCGGATTATGAAAAATTTTAAATTATTTATCCGGAAGGTTGACCTCTCCGGTATTTACTTTTTATTCCGAAAATCGGAATTTATAGTGAACGGATGTTCACTACGTATTGTCAACCGGATTCTTTTTCGGGTTTGATCTGACAACCTGTTTTGCTGTCCAGAGCAGCAAAAAGAAAATTTTTAATTTTTCTAGTGGCTGAATTAAAGCAGGGCTAAACAATCGATTTTGATTGCGTCAGTTTTTTTAGGAAAATAACAATTGATACGATCTTCCCAAATTTAAATATACCGGGATATTTTTCAAACAACCGAATCAAAGAAAAGGGAGATATAGCACGAAAAATGAAAATCGAATTAATATTTCTTCAAATTTTAATTACTTTAAACTTTTTTTGAATTTAACCGTAATCCGGTCGATCAAAATAAAAGTAAAACTTTTTAAATACAGAATTAGTAATCTTGTATAATTAAATTTTATTATTTTCTTTATTACAAATTTCTACATTTTAACTTTTATTACCGGTCAATTTAAAATTATTTCCGGTTTTATTATAATTTTTTTTTTTTTTTTTTTGAATTTTCAATATCCGGAATTACTTTGCAAAATATTTGCATTCAATTACAACATGAAACTTAACAATTTTATTATTCTAATTGAAGTCAAATGTTCGTTTATTTTATTTTCCAATTCATGGAAACATATACACTACTTTGTTTTCATATACACTTTCTTCACTTAATTTTTGCACACCGCTTATAATAAATTTCAACCCAAAAATTCGGTAATTCAATAATTTTTATAATATTTAATTTTTAATTTTCAGCTTCTAATAACATGTATGTTTAATTAAAAACTTATTTTTAATTAATTTTAGAATTCCGGATTTTCGTAATTTCTTAATTCAGAAATTATTATATTATTTTCATTTCCCGGAATTCCAGTGTTTCCGCCTTGGATTCCGAGAAATGACGATTATTTTATTTTTCGGTCTATAATAATCGAAATATCGCTATTTTAATTTAAAATTTTTTATTTATTTTCGCAATTTTCCTTAAAAATATCTTGCGGAAAATATTTCAATTCGGAATTGTTCACCGAATTAGTACTCCGAGAATTCCTTATTTAAATTTTTAAATAAAAAAAACTTTTGGAATTTTCGAATTTCGCAATTATTTTATTTTAATTTTAAATTCACCAATTCCGGGAATTTGTTCACTATATCGCCTAATTCGGCAAACTGCTCCGATTTTAGAGGTGTCTATTTTCCATTCACGTAAACACCTTCAATTTTTTGTACTTTTATTTTCGCTCGCTGGCTTAATTCTGAATTTCGTTAAAGTAAAACCTACCGGCAATGTTAATTATTTACCGGCAAAATTATTCCTATTTGTGAAAAATAATTTCGGTTATTTTAAGTTCCCGATAATATTATACTTATTATATTGTTTACTTTTCGGGTTTCTGCTCTGCTCCGAGAAGTAAACAATTTTGCAAGCCGACGATTTGAAAATTTCAACTTCGAATAATATTTATCGGCGGATTCAAAATTTTTCGGTTACTGCTATTTCCGAAATTATTTAATTCCGGCGCTTTCTTAAAAATCCCTTGTGGTCTTTTTATTCAAATTAGACCCACGAAAAATTTTCAATTTTTATCTGGGCGCCATGTAACGAATTATACGGATACGCCGGGATTTCGCCGGTACGTAACCTCCGGTAGGTTAAGTATTTTCCAACCGGACTGTCGGTTGACAGAAACCCACGGCGCTACCAATATACCGTCCACCGATTAGCTCAATGCCGGAAAGAATGAAACGGGTCGTTACAAGAAAATACGTCCGAGTCTAATGAAAACCAAATCGCGTTTATTAAACAAATAAAAGAAAACGACATAAACGAGATACAAAAAAATGGTACAGCTGGAAACTACGGTTCCGGTATTTTGGCCTACGCTCCGGAAGGTGACCGCACGTCACTCCGCGACGCCGAACTTTTTATTCCGGAGAAGAAAGAGAGGTCGAGAGAGGAAGAGGCACTTGTCTGATACGGCCGAGCTGGTACTTACAATATTCGGCACGTTTCGAATAATGCTCCTGGCTGCTCCCGATGGACCCGAACAGGTGGTCGGAATAATCCTACAAAGTATCGCTTTCAGGCACCCACGGAGGATACACTCACGATAGTGGAGTCGGTAGCACAATCAGCGTAAGGATATTTAACCGAACGGAAAAATTAAGACGCGTGCGAATCAAGTAGAACCAAAATCGAATCTGCCGTGAACGATTAGTGCGATGCGCGAATTCTCTCTTAGTTTCCCCCTGCTCACCCCTCTCTCTCTTTCTTCCTCAGACCTCGTTCCACCTGAAACAATAACTTATTCCATATACACACATTTATACATATTTTAATTGCTGGGGGCAGTTCGTTGTAACGAAAGTATCCGGCGTCCCGGTGCTTTCGTTACAAGATGTTATAACGTTTCTTATAAAATAAAGAATATGCATCTAACAAAATGGCACCCAACTAAAGGGCTCGAATTCACATTTTAAAGACCTAAAGAAAATTGTTTATTAAATTTGAGTATCGAAAATGCTTGAAAATTATTAATTATTGAATTAATAATATGCAATTATATTTGAATACTGAAATCGGTGAAATTAAAAAATGACTTATAGAAAAACAACAACAATGAACAAGAAATGATCTGAATATTTGAAGGTGATAAACATGTATTCATAGTTTGTTTACGACGTTCGAAGTTGTTGTTTCATAGTTGAAGATTACTGATTACAATGAATATTTTCGAAGCGTTTGATAGTTGAGATTTAAGATTAGATTAAAATTTGTTTTCGAATTGGCATTTATTTATCAAAGAAATTTTGAAATTTGATAATGATAAAATTGCAGATATTAATTCGGAAAGTATAATATTTTAGGGGGATTGAAGTAATGAATAAATGTAAGCGGTTTGAAAATTAAAAGTGTAGTTCAAATTGAGATACAAAGAAATATTTATAATTTGGATCGTGAGGCTCGGGATTTTAAATTCGATATCAAAATTTTGAAATGGAAACATTCTAAATTATTTAGTTTTTTTAACATGAATTTAATAAAGGTGTAATATAATAAGGTTAGTCGAGTTTCAAAAATAAAAGATTTTGACATTGAGTGCAAATGAGATAATGCGGTTTAAATTATTAAGGTTTTACTTTTAAAGGCTGCATCGAGAGTCGAATTGCAAGTTTTTATTAAAGTTTGATGTTCTGTTATGTTAATATGCTAATTTTGAATAAATTTAAAATTTGGAGTTGAGTGGTTAAAATAATTTCAATGTTAAATTGAAAGTAATTATTCATGATGGGCAATTAAAGTAAATGGTAATTTTAAGGTTTGCTGTAATGTAAGTGCCAAAATTGTAGAAAATTTAATGGAGATTATATTTAATAAATGTGAAATTCTGATAAACCGAGTGGGGAATTTAAGGTTTGATATTACGGATGGAAAAGAGTTTTAGCAATATTAGTCGATCAAAATCCGGTACAGTTACTAAGAGTAAATATCAGAATTTAAATTTTGACCGTACGAAGATGCCTATGTTTCATGATCCCGTTGTTGAAGATATGTCGTCGGTACAGGGAAATGCACAGGGGCAGACAGAAGCAAAGCGGATTGAAGCTCAACAAAGAGAAATAGAGCAATTAAAAGCGCAAATAGTTCAGCAACAACGTCAATTTGAACAAGAAAGGCGAAGTAATTCGCCAAATCTAAGTCAAAGAAATGATGTGTGTCCTGTAAATAATACTCAAGTTGACGTTGGTGCATTAGTAAATGCTTTGCAATGGCCTCAAGTTGAGGGACAATTTCCGAAATTTCAAGAACATATCGATCAGAATCCTTTACAATTTTTAGAGGAAGTTGAACGGGGTATTTTAACACGTTAAATACGTGAGGAAAGTCGAAAATTATCATTTATTGAACGAGCTCTAGAAGGTAAAGCGAGATATTGGTATAGTTGTCAAGGCGCTTTTGAAAATTACGCGCAATTTCGGTTGAAGTTTGTTAAAGAATTTTATTCGATTCCCATTCAGGTGAAAGTGAAAAATTTGTGGTATTTAAAGAGATATGAGCCAAAAGATGGTTCGATATTAAGTTATTTTTATAAACAATTGAAGGAAGCCAGTTATCTTTTGCCAAAAATGTCAGAATACGAAATAAATTATAATATAATACAGCAATACCCTTTTAAATTGAAAGAAAAATTAGCTATGATTGACTTAATAAACACGAAAGAAGTAACACAAAGATTAGCTCGATATGAAGGTATGGGTTTAACTCGTGAAATGGACGTTAGTAGATTTAGTGAAAAGCCGTATGAAAGATGTAATAGGCAATTTTCAACTCAAAAAGTTTGGTCAATCAATCAACCAAAGCAATATCGAAATTATAGGGAAAATTTTAATAATAATGACAACAATGGTAGAGTCTTTAATTCACAAAATAATAGTCGATCGAGTGGCTCTAAATGGGTTTTTCAGAATAACCAAATTAACGGTAGATACCCTGATACTCGTTATCCGCCTCCTGGATATAATAATATGCCGAATGGTGTCGGAAGTGCGAATAGGTCTCAAGAAAATAATAGGGCTTTAAACTAGATCTAGGCGCGTTGATATGCGGGCCACCGACGCGTCTTAATGATTATCAATTTGCTGAAGATTTAATGAAAGGGGTAAATGATAATAATAATGGATCGCATTCTGTACAGGGTGTTTTGTTAAGGCCAGGATGTCCTCATTTGAAATTAAAAATCGCAAATTGTGAAAAGTGGGCTTTAGTGGATTCGGGTAGTCAGACTAGCTGTATTTCTGAATCATATTATACGGAAATTGCCAAAGAAAATGATTTTCCGATATTACCGGTCGCGAACGTTTGTGTATCTGTAGCTATAGGGAAAAAGGCAATCACGATAAAAAAACAGATTTCGATATATTTCAGTTTAGGGGGATGCCAAAGTGCTCACGTATTTTTAATAGTCCCACACTTGTCCACAGACCTTATTTTAGGTGATGATTGGCACTGGAAACATGGACTTATTCTTAATTATCTAAATTTGACAATTACGATCGCGGGAATGGTTTTAACCCAGGACTTCGTATGCTTTACTTCGACTTTAGACCACAGAATTTTATTGACGAAATCAAATGACGCCACTTTTGTCCATGAATTAAAATCATCAGATATCGAAAGTCTCCCACTCACTGAAGATAGTGTTGGTTTCTTAGTAAACGATGATGACCGTGAAAATGTGCAAGAAATAACACTTGCCATCAATAATGAAGTAAAGTGAGTTATAAAAAAACGAATGAGGGAATAGTCGATGGGGGTGATGATGGCAATGCAGCTTTGAGCGAGCGAAAGAAATTTGGAATGATTCACGTGCAAGAACGTAATATAGATGATTGGGATACGGGGAATAATAATAAGAATGTTCATAATAAGGTTAAGGATAATTTAAATGAAAATGAAAATAATAATGTTGAAAAATATGATAATAATAATTTAAATGAAAATGATGATGATGATATTAATATGTGTAATGACAATTTTATTAATGATAGTTTTGATAATAGGGAGAATTTGGGTAGTAAAAATATATCGAATAATGTGTGTAATGAAAAGGATAGAAATAAAATTAAAATTATTGCGGAGGTCCATGTGGACGCTGATGTGAACATTTGTATTGAAAACACGATTTTGAATGATGATGAAATTCAAGTATTAAAAGATGGATGAGGATGGCTCAAATCTGGACTGCAATCATAACGGTCGGCACTCTAGCATGAATGTTGCAGAATCGATTTCTGTAAATAGACTTAATGATGACTGTGGGAATTTTGATATTCGTAAAAATAATAGTTCTATATTGCGGACGGACAAAACATTTGAAATATGTGCTTTACAAGAAGTAATTGATGATTTAGATTTGGAATCGGACGAAGTTCGGGGCCTTGTTGTAAAACGAATAGCAATGACTAAAATGATAAACTCAGAAGTAAATAATAATGATCCGGAGAGTCAGCTATTAAGGGATTTTGAAAGCTACGCGTCCCATTTGTCCGATTGCGATTCTAATGAAAAAATAGAATTTCTTGAATTATTGAAGGAATATAGGGATGTATTTTTGAATAAAATGGAACCTGCGATTGGGTACCAACATAAAATTAAAGTATTGACCCCCAACCCTGCTATTAAAAAATGGTACCCAGTTCCGTTCGCTCTTCGTGAAGCTGTGCGTGAAGCAATCAGTCGGATGCTGAGTGATGGAATCATTGAAAGAGCAGCTAGTGCGTACTGTAACCCATTAAGAGTAGTCCAGAAAAGTGATGGTAATGTGAGGTTATGTCTAGATGCACGACAGTTAAATCAATTGATTCATGATGACCATGAATCTCCCCCACTAATATCTGAAATGATTCAAAAATACAATGGTTGTAAATATTTTTTGGATTTGACAAATGGATATTGGCAAATTTCTTTAGAACCGGAATCACGAGATTATACTGCATTTGTTTTTGAAAATATGATGTATAGATTTAAAAGAGTTCCCTTTGGATTAAAGACCGCTGGTATCGGATTTATTAGAGCCTTAAGTTTAGCGTTTGGAGATGAGGTAGCCAATGCCGTCGCCATGTATGTTGATGATATTTTGATTGGAAATGCGACTTTTTCGGAACATTTGTCTGTTTTACGTTATATTTTTTCGAAATTGAGGGAAAGTAATTTTACGCGGAAATTTAGTAAATGTGAGTTTTTGACGAAGGAAATAGCATTTTTGGGATTTACGATATCAGAAAAGGGGATTTGTCCTGATCCCGCTAGAGTTCAAGATATTAATGATTTTGAGGAACCTAGAAATAAAAAACAGTTGCAAAAATTCTTAGGGATGTGCAATTATTATAGACAGTTCCGGTTAAAATATGCATGTAGCGTAAAACCCTTTAGAGAGCTCCTAAAGGGAGATAAGACATGGGATTGGAGACCATATCATTGTATGGCGTTTAACTAATTGAAACAAAAATTTTTGGATGCTGTATATTTACATCATATTACTCCTTGGGCTGAATATCAAGTTGAAACGGATGCGAGTGATAAAGGCGTAAGTGGACTTCTTTATCAAAAAGATCAAGGTGGGCAAAAGTTTTTAATAGCCGTAGCAAGCCGAGGTTTGACAGATCCGGAAGTACATTATACCACCACTGAGAAAGAGCTCGTAGCCATTGTGTATGCTCTCATTAAATTTAGGATATACCTTATCGGGATACGTTTTAAAATTATGACTGACCACAAGAGCCTTACATTTCTGCACTCGACAACGTTCCATAATTCACGGTTGATTCGTTGGTGCCTCTTGCTTCAACAATACTCATTTGACATAGACCATTGTAAGGGGTCTGAAAATATGGTGGCTGATTTTTTCAGCAGAAACCCTGGTGGGAGATTTGGAGCGGAATATCGGGAGTCTCTTATGATAGCGTCCCTCAGTCAATATCGTAATGTTGGGGAAAAAGAATCAAATTATGTGTCTTCTGTCTTGGTATTTCTTTTAACGGCCAATACAGAGTTAAAGAAAAAAATTCTGTTAATCGGTGACTTTCAAAGACAAGATCCTTTTAGTAGTAAGATTATTAAAGCTTTACAAGGCCAACAAAAGGTTGAACGTTTCCAAGTGTATGTAAATATATTGTTTCATAGGGATGCAGAAGTTGATAACTGGCGTGTAGTTGTACCTAATGTATTAATTAGAGATCTGATAGAGTCCACATACTCAAAGTTAGGGCATCCTGGCGTGTATAAAACATTGTGTTATCTAAAAAGATTTTATTATTGGAAATTAATGCGGGTACATGTAAAAAATTTTGTAAAGGTATGTGATACTTGCTAAAGAGTCAAGCACTTAACCTTGTCGATGGAGGATGAGTACCAATGCATGGATGTGTTACGTGCCCGTAACTATCACAATATATAGGAACAACCGATTATAAGAAACCTTACTTACCGATTGCAGTAGCCAAAAGAACAGATATTAATACTAGGAATTTAGGCACAGCGATATCTATAGATTATACTAACAAACTAAAAACACCCTTTCACCCGCTAGATAACTCAACTGAACACAGAGAAAAATCTGACGTATCGACCCCAGCCGATAAATCCCGGCTCAACACATTTACCCATAAGTGCGCTATATTACCGACAAGCTTACACATTTGTAGAATACCCCAAAAAAACTTACAAAAATATAAACCAGTAAAAACAAACTCTTTCATAAATAAAAACATTAAAAAAATAATTTTATTAAAATTTTTTTCCATTAGAAAACTCTGCCGTGTTAAAAAGATTGGCTTCTTAAAAATAGTATATCAACAAGTTCCCCTCTGTAATGTTTTTTCGCTGTACTGTAATAAATTTTTTTAGAAGATTGAATGATTAAATAAATTTTATTTATATTAAAAAAAAAAGGAAACGTATAATTACATATCAAATCGAAACATAATTTTACTCATAATAGAATTCATGTATTCCAGAAACAAACAGATTAATTATTATTTATGATATTAATCATTAATTTATCTTTTGTTTAATTTCAAATAAATGCATATAAATTTGTTATTATCGTCGAACATTTTGAGATTACGCAATATAATTTTAATTCAAGGAAATTCGTATAAGAAAGCATGTTAATTACCATCCCTCTTTAATTATGATTTACGAAGAATAATTTACGTTTTAGTTCATCGACAGATATATTCAAATAGTCGTTCAACATGAGTGAAACAGATCATTGATTTCTTTGATACGATAATCCTTAAATCATAATCGTCAAATACTTAATATTTAAATTAATCCGTCGATTCACAAATAAGTATCATACAGCATACTAACGCATACTACGTTGACATAAATTATCCATTAAATTATAATCGTTAAATGTTATCGCAAAAACGTTAAATATCAAAAATGATCTTAAAGACAACAAATTATTCATTTCGATATCAATCTGAACATAAAGAAAATACGATTGTCTTTCACAGTCAATTAGCTTTTAAGTCATATTTTCCAGATAAAATTTTCACTGTTCACTACTCACAAAATCGTCGTCGATATATTAAACTTTAGTCCACCGGATAACTTCATGATCACCATCGTTATTTATTTTAAGGATGTGATGTAAAATACCATAACTTGATTCGAGCGAAAACAGATGCACAGCCCCAAAAATGGAAGTAACATCAAAATGATCACGTGATAGGTTAACCATGTCGTTACCAGTTCTAAGGCAGAAATCATTCGCCAGACGAGGTTTCTTCACACTCGAAATAAGCAATAAAAAAAAAACATCCATAGATACCTTGCAGTTCGGCAAGATTGCCGAAGTATAGTTTAACAGCACGTTGTCCAACTTAGCCAGTGGACCGGGCGTAGGTTGAGCTGCTTACGGTTTATTCTCTCCAAAATGACAAATAGGCTTCTTTCTGGTCACTCATGATGTCTTACGGGATCACAATCATGAAGAAAGATGATCAATGGACGAACTTTCCATGCCATGACGAATGTGGACCCAAAATCACGATGCCAACGTCCCAAAAAATGTCGAACACGATGGAGACTCCGAAAATATCGTGTTGCCTCTTCGAATTACTGGAGAGAAGTGGGGCGAGCTTCTTCTTCATTCCCACTCTCGGGTTAGGCCACCTAATTCCCCACTCGTATCGCAAACTCCGGCATTTCTATTAACTTATTTGTACTACCACACCTCGGTTTCCCAGAGTCATAAAAATTCCTAAACCATCGACATCTAAACAAAGAACATAGATATTAGAACTCACACAAACAAATATTCTTTCAAAAATTATACAACGTAACCTTCGCATATATAAATCTTTAATTTAAACAAAAGCCAATAGAAAATACGAACATCCGACAATATAATTTGATGCAACATAATTTTCTGCACATTTTGAGTACAAACAAAATATAATTAAAACCATAATTTACTGTAACAAATAATTCTATAAATAAAACAGAATAATTAAATAAACACCTCTTTCTTTAACTAACAACACAAATTAAGATAAAAATCATTTCCAACAACATACGCTAGAATTTATCAATAAATAAATTGTTTCTTTTTAACGAACTTATCCACACGCACACACACAGGCACCCATACAACTGCACATCCGAGCCACGCCCAAACTATGAGAATATATTTTAATTTATACATAAAATAATAAATAAACATGTACACGAAACAAAATATTATTACTCGTAATAATTTTCTTTACATTTTTATATAGAGAAACCTCTGGAATAATTAAGAGAAACCCCTAAAAACAATAAAAACAATATTGACTAGGACAAACCAATTCCAATGCATTACTAACCAATCCTGCATGTATTATTAACAATAACAAGTATCAGCAATTCTCTTTACTTGCGTACAGACATACATTTCTTTTCGAATTAACTATTTAAGCAATAATGACGATGATTAATATCTGTTCTTCACGTATGTTAAATTATAAGATAGTCTATTTGCACAATAATCAACGAACTACATGGCTCTTTATACATTAAAATAGTTAAAAACAATTGCTCATAAATAATTAATAACCAACGCGTTAATTAAGTCAATTTCTCGATTGTTTAAAATATATTTATCAAGATCAAAACTAATTTTGCGAATTATTCCACTTCTAAACATGCTACGAAGTTCGTTCATGTTTGTGCAAATCACAGAATACAATTTGCAAAAACTTCGATTGTCAACCAAACTACATTGTCAACGGATCATTGTTTTTAACAAACTTTGGAAAATCTGATCACGAAAATCTCTTATCTCTGTTCCAACCTTCAACCCCTCCATCTGACCCAGAAAACACAGAGCCAGAATCATATAAATAGCGGCTCCAGAACCACAGAATTCAGTTCAAGTTCAAGACAATATATACGTGTCTACGTATCTCGCTAACTGAATAAGTTAGCCGAAAAGTCAACCACAACGGAAAGTACGAGTCCCCGGCTTCACCCAAGGAACCTTCGGCCGGAAGTACACCCACCGATCCCCTCTCAGGCCCAGCTGAGTCACCAGCAGCGGAAACGAGGCCTTCCAAAAAAAAAGTAAGTATTAGCTTCACCCTCTTCCTCCTTTTCCCCCTCTCTCCTTCCCCTTTTTTTTGGGATCGACTGGAGATACTGGCTACCGAGCGGCGAACGTTGGTCTTCGACCACGTCGAGCTTCTCCGTGGTGAGCCTTCGGTTCGATCCACCTGGTGCCAGCCCAGTTCTGGACCCGCAGGATCCTCCCTTTTTTTTTATTAGGGATCGATAAAGGGATCGACCTCCGAGCGGCGAACGTTGGTTTATAACCACGTCGAGCCACCCCGTTGTCGGCTCCCCGAATCGATCCACCCCTCGGTCGATTATGGAATTGGGGTCAACACGCTCCGATGCATTCCGATGCATGATCGACCCATAGGAACCTTTATCTCGTTCACGTGATAGGCCATTTTTCCCGGTTTTCCACCGTTCTACATTCCCAATTACCAATCCTCAATAGCCTCCCCCGTACCACCTTTTTACTTCCATCCAATCGGTCTCGGTCCGACCACCCATTAACGAGTGAATTGGTATTCGTTGACTTTTATGGTCCTCTTCCTCGAGGAAGGTTCGGATTGGAGTACATCTTTGTGATGATTGATGCATTTTCAAAGTATGTACGACTATATCCGTTGAAAAGGGCTCGAACTGCGGCATGTCTCAATACAATATTCAAGGATTTTATACCTAAATGTGGAAAACCAGATCGGATACTTGCTGATCACGGATCTCAATTTACTTCCCCGGTTTGGAGAGAACGTCTTGAAAAAGAGAATATTCGCGTGTCTTTTAGCTCCATTCGGCATCCCCAATCAAACCCAGCAGAGCGGGTCATGCGGGAGTTAGGGAAGTTATTTAGGATCTTGTGTTCTAAAAAGCATAGTTCGTGGGTTGATCACGTGGATAAAATAGAAACGTTATTAAACATGACTACTCATCAGAGCACTGGATGTGTTGCATATGAACTGCATTTCGGTAAACTCTTAACGGATCAAATACAAAAAATAATTCAATTTCCCCATTCTGAGCAACGATTATATGAATCTTTGATACTAATGGCAAAGGATAACTTAAAGAAAAGCTTTGAGAGTCGGTGTAGGCAGCAAACTCGAATATCGAAAGTTTGCTTAGGCGTAGGTGATTTAGTTCTTCTTCGAGGACCTAAATTGTCGAAGGCTCTCGATAAAACCACAAAGAAATTATTCCACCTGTATGAGGGGCCATATCAGATTGCAGAATTTATTAGTCAAAACGCTTGTAAATTGGTCAAACCCGATACAGATGAAATTGTAGGCATTTACAATAGGTTAAATCTGAGGTTGTATTTTCGAAAATGAAATTCCGACTTGCCGACCCCTTTGCTTCCCCTATGTATTGTAGCTGTTATGGGGTGTAGATATTAAGGTTGACTATTGTAAAGCGATGACGAGCATGCGAAAGATGCGTTAAATTTGTAATAAGATAAAGTAGTGATTTTGTTAGGTCGACTAGAATATCCCAAAATCAAGGGGGATAATGTAAGATAAAATAGTTTTAAGAAACGTTGTCTGTAAGAAAAGTGATGGACAAACGAGCAGAATCGGAGCCAATAGAAAAGCGCGATTATTATAGGACGATAATCGTCTAGAAAATTTTAAATTCATAGAACGTCTAGTATTGAGACCTTCGAGTAGGGGAAATAGGCTGGCAACATCGCGAAACCACGTGTGTGTTTTCGCGGATTAGATAACGGTTTTTTTTTAATTCGGCTTTGAGCAGTCATCATTACTAGTTCCTCGAGGCAGACGAGTTCCTGCATGGAGTACGCTGAGATTGGTAAAACCATATCCCGGGCAGCCGTGCAAGATTTTGGGAGTCGTCTGGAGGATCGTGAGCTCCCTCGTTGGCGATATAGAAGAGCCGAGTTCCATGGCGAAATTGGACAACGCGACGTGCAACTAATGACCTTCGACATTTCTGTCGAGGTCCCAGGTGAGGGAAATCATTGAAATTCTCAAACATAAAAGGGTGTGATCCCCATGAAGAATAGGCGCTCGCTGGTATTTTTTCTTTTTGTGATTTTCCCAGTGAAGGGCCGGATGAATCTTAGGTCAATGGTCGACACGGGCACCCAAATTTTCGCTCATGGCAGAACGAAGAAAAGAATCTGTGTGGTGTGATACTGCACTTAGAGATCATGTGCGGGCTCCATTTCATCGATAGTTATGAGTAAATGTAAGATGAAAGAGCGCGACGCGTAAACATTAAAATATCGAAGGGGCAGAAATATTAGTAAATAATTTAGAGAAAATTGAACTACGGCTATTTATATTTGTATGTCAGGAAAAAGTAGGGAATAAATGAGTCGCGTTGTCGTGTGTATTCGGTTAAAACTGTAACAGATTAAAAGGTGATCATTGTTAATAAGTCGCGATTCGATGTTAAATGGGATCATGAAAAAAAGTGTTTAAAATTCTATCAATAATATTTCTTTTTAAATAAGATGTTATAACGTTTCTTGTAAAATAAAGAATATGCATCTTACAATTGTTGATCGGATTAGCTAGTTTGACGGCATTATTTCCAACTAGCTGCACCACGTCATATGGGCCTTCAAACAGGTGAAAAAATTTCTTGGTCGTTCTGTCCAGTGCACTGGATAAATGGGGAACTCGCAGCAGTACTAAATCTCCTAATTTTATTTTTGTTTTTGCAATTGCTTTCTGCTGCTTTTTGCGATGTTTAAAGCTTCGTTCCAGATTGTCATTGGCAAAAATTAAAATCTGTCTATGGTCAATTGTATTCGTTGCTGGAAATTGAACCAGTCGTTGTACTATATCTTCGACAGGCCTACCAAAATGGAGCTGGTGATGAGAATATCCTGTCGAATGATGAGTCGCAATATTTAAAACTTTCTCTATCTCCGGAACGAAGCTTACCCACTTTGTGTGTTTGTCTGAGCAGAGTGTGCGAAAAAGTCTACCTAACTCACGCATCACTCGCTCGGTAGGATTCGACAGTGGGTGACAAATGGAGCTAAAGTGAACCCCAATATTCAGTACTTTTAGTGTGTCTGTCAATACACCCGACGTGAATTGTGAGCCATGGTCACTAAGGATTCTTTTCGGTTTGCCCATTTTTATAAAGTAATCCTTTATTAATCGGTTCAAACTGGCGCGAATGGAAGCCCTTTTCATAGGGTACAATTTAACGTATTTTGAGAATGCGTCCATTACTACAAAAATATATTGCATCTCTGCTCTGCCACTTGGTAACGGACCATAAAAGTCCACTGTCACCAAATCGGAGGGTGACGTAGACTTCACAAAATTATATTCCCCCTCCGTGGCTTGGTTTGGGTGTTTCACACGTTGACACAGGTCACAGGATGCAACATACTTTTTTACTTGTCGATGCATACCACGCCAATAAAAAGATCTCTGCAAATATTCCACCGTCTTATATACTCCTGGGTGGCATTACTTCCCATGTGCATATTCGATTAAGTCAGCATACATTCGCCTTGGGACGACAATCTGCCATTCCTGTCGTCCATGGGGCTTATGAAATAATATATCGTTGCAAAGCTGATAAGATTCGTCATTTTCATTGTCATTAAATTTATCGATCAATCCTGCAACAATATAATCCTCCTTCTGCCATTCTGTATTAACTTAATTATATCCCTCTTTATCTCTTTTTCGTTTATATTTTTCGTGTTTGTGTTATATTTCGCGTGTTTGATTTTTTCGGTCGATTTTTACCCGCTTGAAGTTGTGTTATTCCATTCGCGCGGTTTTCATTATTTGGGATTGCAGAGTTACTTTTATTTTTCGTTTTTTTTCGATTCGAATCGCGTCCAATTTTGTTAGTGCTTCAATTATTCTGTCTGTGTCGTCATATTTAACAGAAATTAATGCCTCCCTGACAGACAATGGGAATTGTTGAATTATTAAATAGTTAGTTTCGCAGTCGGACATTTTTTGCATAAAATACATTGATTCTCGAATTTTTTTATAAAAGTAACTCTGAAATCCCCCTTCAGATTCGTGATAGCGTTCATTCGTCCATTTCTGTTTAATTTCTAATTTAATTGACATCGAATAAAATTTTTCGAGAAATGAATTTTTAAACTGGTCGTACGATTCAAAGTTATTTATCCCTAACCAGACTTGAGCACTTCCTTCCAATGCTGTCTCCACAAATAATAATTTGCGCACTCCCTGGATATTTTTTATTTTGAAATATCTTTCAAGGGCCGCTATAAATTTCGCCGGATTCTTCGCATTTACATTTTCAAATTTTGGAGCCAGCACGTCGATAGAGGCATTTTGACTTTGTCTTATAATTGTGCCATATTCGGAAGCAAACTCACGAAAACCCGCGGTTTGTTGATTCTCTGCGCCATAAGGCGTTACAATATTATTTTCGCAGTTTTGCTGCCGAATTTCGCCCCGTAATTCCTCCAACTGCCTTTGCATTTTTGCGAGGCAGCTGGTTATTTTCCGAATTTCTATTTGATTTTGCAGCCCATTTGGCGCATCTGCATTGGCGTTTTGTGCAGTTGAAGGAATCTCATCATAAAACATCGGCATTTTCGAGCCGGTTTGTATACCTGTTTAACTTTTTGAAAAATTTAAGTAGAGAGTAATTGTTCTTCCTGATATAAATTCCATGCAGTGGGCAAAAATGTGGATTTCCCGAAAAGAATTATTTATTTTATGATTTTTTTGCAGGATAATATTATACAATTCATAAATTTAAATTTGGTGGGTTCTTCCTGCAACGCAATTGGTCTTGATTGCAACAATTAAACATTTTAACATTATTTAACACACACACACACACACACACACACCCACACCAACACACACACACCCACACCCACACACACACACACACACACACACACACACACACACACACACACACACACACACACACACACACACACACACACACACACACACACACACACACACACACACACACACACACACACACACACACACACGCACGCACGCAAGAGTGAGCAAGCGGGCTCTCCGGCGTCGTTATCAGGCAACCGCAGTGCTGTTGGGGTTGGTCACTCGGCCCCAACAGCATTAAATGTGACAAGTGACACTCTGTCAGGAAAGGCGCACGAGACTGTAAGTTTCGAGCGCCTGGAAGAGAAACTTCAACTCCTTGTGGAATTTATCCAGGAAAGAAAAATCTCCACAAGGACCTCAAGAATATGGCCATAGGCACACTGCGTGCCTTTAGCCATTACACCAAGGCACGAGAAAGTTCGGGGGCTTCGCAGGCGTCGGTCACCTGCCAGGACGGGGCGAGCCAAATGTCGCCCCTATTCCGTAAGCCCCCCGAACGTCCGGAGCGTAAGCGACCCTCGCCGCTGAAGCTGCCAGCGACAAAACGGGTCAGGAAAGAAGAGGAGAAAGAGGAACGCCCCGTACCACCAGCTGCAGAAGAACGGCGGCAACCCCAGTCGGAAGACCAGGACTGGGTTACGGTGGTCAGAAATGGCCTAAAGAAGAAGGCGAAGCAGCAGCAGCAACAACAACCGCAACAGCATCAGCAGCAACAACATCCGCAGCAGCATCAACAGCAACAACGACGGCAGCAGCAGCAGCAGGGAACGGATGTCGGCAAGCGACACAGGGGGAAGCCGGAATCAAAAGCCGGCCTCCGACCCTTCCGCCCCGACGCCATCAAGATCAAGGCAGCGGACGGTGCGTCATATGTCGACATCCTGAAGACCATGAAAGCTGCGCCAGAACTGCGAAAGTTAGGAGAAAGGGTGACCGCCATCAGGCGGACGAAAGCAGGCGAACTGCTCATAGAGCTTGCAACGCCTGGCGTGTACACCCAAGAACTCCAAGCAGCGGCCTCTCCATCCTAAAAGGGACAGCTATCGTACAGGCACTGTCCCATAAGGAAGCCATCACCATCAAGGACATGGACGAAGCCACAACTCGGGAGGAGGTGGCACAGGCCATCATTGAGATGAATTCACCGGAAGCAGTGACCCCTGAGAATATCAAGCTCAGAGGAGCATATAGCGGAACCCACGCGGCCAATATCTTGCTTCCCGTCGCAGTAGCAAACACACTGCTGCAAAAGGTGAAGCTTAAAATTGGCTGGGTTAATTGCCGGGTTCGTCTGCGCGATGGACCCCCGCGCTGTTACAGGTGCCACAAGAGCGGACATCTGGCAAGGGGTTGTCAGAGGGCGGTCGATCGCTCGGCGCAGTGCTTCCGGTGTGGCAAGGAGGGCCACAAGATTGAGGACTGCGTAGCCAAACATCGTGCAACGCAGGAGATTGGAGCACAGACCAACAATAGATAAGGTGCTCTAAATAAACCTCAATCACTGTGCAGTGGCCCAGGACCTGCTGTTTCAACTGGTCAAGGAGGAGAAGGCCGATATCGCCGTCATCAGCGAGGCTTACCGGGTTCTTTGTAAACCGAGCTGGGTGAAGGATTCCACCAGCAAAGCGGCCATCTGGGTGTGTGGGAATCTCCACATATCACATATCGCGGCCGATCCCCAGTTTACTGGTAGAACGAAGAAATCGCAGATATCCGTCGAGAGTGCCTTCGGGCTCGAAGGCTGCACCAGAGAGCAATTTATAAGCCACGGTACTACCAACTGGCCGCGGACTATGAAAGAAAGAGAAAGAGGCTCAAGATTGCCATCAAGGCCGCGAAAAGAAAGTGCTGGCAGGACTTTTGTGAGGAGGTGGACCGCGATCCCTGGGGGCGACCGTATAAAACGGTCATGAACAAGATCAAGCCCAAGGGACCCAACGCACCATCTTGTCCATCCTTCCTTGGCAAAGTCGTCGGCCATTTATTCCCAGAACAGCGGGAACGGCCGATTGGCACTGGCCTGATGGCAATTGCTGGTGCAACCGAGCCGCCAGATGTTACCGAAGCCGAAGTAATGATGGCTGCTAAGAAGATCTCCACCCGTAAGGCCCCTGGAATGGATGGGGTACCTGGAATGGCAGTGAAGATCGCAGCGCTGAATGAACCAACCATCTATTGGCATTCAGTGCTTGCCTGAAGGAAGGATGCTTCCCGGCGCAGTGGAAGGAACAGAGGTTGGTGCTGCTGTCTAAGTGAAACAAACCCCCGGACGACCCATCCTCATTCCGACCGCTCTGCATGCTTGACATCTCCGGGAGCTATATGATAGGGTTATCTGTGCCAGACTGGAAGCAGCCATCGAAAATGCCGGAGGTCTTTCCGAAAACCAGTTCGGATTTCGGAAGGGGCGCTCAACCATCGATGCAATCGGCCGAGTGAAAGCAATAGCCACGGATGCCATCAGTGGCAGCCGAAACACCAGGTGCATGTGTGCCATCATTGCCCTGGATATCCGGAACGCATTTAATTCGGCCAGGTGGGATTGCATTATGCAGGCACTCGAAGATCTGAAGGTGCCTCTCTACCTAAGAGAAGCCATCTCAAGCAACCTAACAGACCGAACCCTGTATTATGACACCGATGACGGCAGGCACTCCTACAACATCACGGGAGGCGTGCCACAGGGTTCGGTTCTGGGACCCTTGCTCTGGAACGTCTTATATGACGGACTGCTCAGGCAATCCCTTCCAGACGGGGTGTCCATGATAGCTTTCGCAGATGACCTTGCACAAATCGTCGTCGCGAAGACCATCGACGAGGTGCACTTTAGCGGAGATGAAGCTATCGAGGTAATAGCTAGGTGGTTGAGCAACCATGGGTTAGATCTGGCGGCTGAGAAGACGGAGGCGGTGCTCATCTCTCGAACAAAGAAAAGGGTATATGCCACCTTCACGGTGGAAGATACGCAGATCAGGACGGTGGACACTATTAGATATCTTGGAGTCACTCTAGATGCGCGGCTGTCGTTGAAACAACACCTGATGAACGCAGGCGCAAAGGCTTCCAAAGTGGCTCGTACGCTCTCCAGCATCATGCCCAATATGGCATATAACAGTCGTGACGGTCCCTCCTTTCATCGGTAGTAAGCTCCGTTATTCTTTACGGGGCACCGATCTGGGCTGATGCCATAAACATCCATAAGAGCTAAGGAGCCACCTGTCGGCGGGCTTATAGAACAGCCGCCCTAAGAGTGGCCCGTGCCTACCGTTCTGTATCGAACATCGCTCTCTCGGTGGTCGCGGGACTCCCTCCTATAGACCTTCTTGCTATGGAGAGGACAGCAGTACACCACGAAGGCAGGTGTATAAGGCAGGACATCGCCGACCAGGAGCCGAACCACGACAAATGGTCCATGAGGACCATAGAAGAGTGGCAAAAAAGATGGGATTCAGCGGATTCGGGGCAGTGGACCCACTGCGTCATCCCAGATGTAGCAAAGTGGACGGGCAGACAACACGGATACACCACCTTTCATCTCAACCAGGTGCTCATCGGGCACGACTGCTTTCGCAGCTGCTTACATCGTTTCCGCATTTATCAAAGCGCGGAGTACCCGGCATGGTGTCGACGAACACGTGGCCCATGTCCTCTTCCACCGCCCGAGATTTGCAGCGGAACGGGAACAGTTCCGGATCTCGGGAGGAGGACCACTAACACCTGAGGGCATTGGGGAATGTCCGCTCGCCTCACAGGAAGGATGGGACGCGGTGGTCATCATCGCCACCTCCATCATCGATAGGCTGAATGTCATCAGAAGAGAAGAAGATGGAAGAGGCAACAACATCGCCCAGACTTGAAGAGCCAAAACATCGGCGGGGGGCCTACTGAGGCATATACTGCCCCCTCGAAGTAATGCCTTCCTACGGTTTCCGAGGGGGGAATCACAGTCTGAGCGGAGGTGGTTTTAGCGGGTGGGAACCCCGCACTCCTGCTGGCACCGGCCGGCAGGGATGGCTAGTAGAGCTTTCCATCGTCGCTTCGGGAAACGAAAAAACAAAAAAAAAAACAAAAAAAAACAAAAAAAAAACAAAAAAAAAACAAAAAAAACACACACACACACACACACACACACGCACACGCACACGCATACACACACACACACACACACACACACACAAAAGCGCTAAAAGTGGCTCGCGTACTGGGGTATATTATGCCCAATATAGGGGGACCAAAACAACACCGTCGATCCCTCCTTGCTTCAGTGGTGAGCTCTGTAATTCTTTACGGAGCCCCCGTCTGGGCGAACGCCATTGCAAGCAAGAAAAGCTATGAAGCCACTTGCCAACCGGCCTGCAGGACAGTAGCGCTAAGAGTGGCTCGAGGGTATCGTACCGTGTCCGACATTGCCCTCTCAGTGATCTCGGGGATCCCACCCATAGATCTAATGGCATCTGAAAGGGTTGAAAAGTACCGCGAAGTTAGGAGCATAGGCCAAGAATCGGCAAATGTCTCGGGAGGCCAAGGCAAATGGTCCGAAAGACTACTTACCGAGTGGCAGCAACGATGAAACTCAGCAGCCAAAGGGCGCTGGACCCACTGTCTCATCCCGAATGTGGCGAAGTGGACATGCATAGACCACGGATTCGTCACATTACATCTGACCCAGGTACTTACTGGGCACGGCTGTTTCCGCAGCTACCTTCATCGAATCCGCGTTTACGAAAACGCGGAGTGCCCGGTGTGCCCTGGCGTGGACGAGGACGTGGAACACGCCATCTTCCACTGTCCACGGTTCGCAGAGGAGCGGAAGTCGCTGCAGAAATTTGGAGAAGACCCAATAACACCCGAGCGATTGGGTAGGGTCCTGCTCCTCTCACAGGATAGATGGGACGCAGTGGTCCAACTCGCCACGTCCATCGTGGAGCAGCTGAGTGCTATCCGCAAAAATGAGGAGGGACGGATAGCAATACCATCACCTATCCGTCATGAGCCATGATATCGGCGAAGAGCCTCTCGGGGCTTAGGCTGCCTTCCTCGAAGTAAGGTTTCGAAATCTATCCGAACGAAAACTTCAAAATTTGTAAATTTATTATTGAACCATTCAATCGGTTTTTATTTAGCTATAAATTTTGTAGAACGCGTCTATTATTTACGTCCGTTTAGCGCTGTATACATTAAGAACATTTTCGTGGTTTACTTACAAGATTACAAAAGAAAACACATTGACGAGGCAATATTAAAGTCAATACGAATTTTACGCAATTTCAAAATTCACTACGGTAAAGATTGCATATTAATTTAAACCAAAGCGAATAATTATTAATTATGAATTCTAGTAAAAATAATAGTAATTGAAAATGAATTATTAATTGAAATTAAAAAAATCGAAAGTAACGAAATGACTACGAATTTAAAATGAGTATTCACGAACTTATCTGTATAACAGCACACACGACGTTGGTGTTGCAGTCGCTAATCATGGGGTCTAGATGACACACTCCGTAATGTTTCATGATTTTATCGAAAATATTTTTATCCACAAATAGGTATTCTTAGATTTCACGCCCTTAGAGTCTTAGTATGTGGATTTTGAATTATGAATTATATATGCTTCAAATAATCGTTAGATTTTTTAAATCAATGATCTACTGTGATATTTTCCGATTTCACGTCCCTAGAGGCTAAGTACGTGAATTTTTAAGTTTACATTTCTCCTAGCAGATAAGATTTATAATCTTGCATGCAAATCTTTTATGTGAAAAATCTAATGAATACTTGGAGCGGTTTCGAACACGCGAGATGATACCCTCTTCTGCTAAAAAAAATGCCAACTTCAAAATCCACATTCTGAGCCTCTAAGGGCGTCACAGCGAAAAATATTGCCGTAGATCAGTTATTTAAAAATTTAACGAATATTTGAACCATATTCGAACACTCGAGATTATCAATTTTTTAATTTAAGATTTTAAGATTTTCAGTGTGATCCGGACTGATCTTGAATAACTAATTACACACGAAATTTGTATTAGCATATTTGAAAGATATGCCACAAGGTTCCATGTGTAACAAATGCATCGGCCCTTTATATTACTATTTTTTTAGAATTTTAGTGTGTTCCGGAGTGATCTTGGCTAACTGATGACGTGAGGAATTTACATCATCATATTTCAAAGACATTCCAGGAGGTTTCATGTATAACAAATGCATCGGCCCCTTTATATTAGAATTTTCGTGTGATCCGGAGTGATCTTGGCTAACTGATGACGTAAGGAATTTATATTATCATATTTGAAAGACATGCCAACAGGTTTCATGTGTAACAAATGCATCGGCCCCTATATACAACGGTTTTGTAGAATTTCAGTGTGATCCGGACAGATCTTTTTTTATTTTTTCAATTTATTTATTTATTTATTTCCCGTTGCATCCCTACATTAGTAGTATTAGCGACACAATTACTAAAGTTACATATTAGTACATTTGGTACCTGGTTAACTTAAGAATAGAATGGTAGATGTTATATATAAGTTAGTCCGGGTCCAATTATATAAATTCGTATATATTAATTTTTTTCAAGAATTCTACAGTCCTTTTGCACCTCCTATGATCATTTGTTAAACGCCGAATGTCTTTGGGGAGTTTAAATTCTTGTCTAACACTTTCGAATTTTGGGCACTCTATTAGTAAGTGATTCACTATTAAAATGATATTGCAGTCTGTGCACTTCAGAGTTTCTTCTTTCTTGAAGATGTGTACATGGGTTAGGTTAGTGTGACTGATACGCACGCGTGTAATTATAATCTGTTCTCGTCGTGGCAAGGACAGCAGCGGATTTGGATCATACACATTAATTCTTACGTCGTGTAGTGTCGTTTTGTTTAGATGTCTCCATTCAATATTCCAATTTTGCCTAATTTGCTTTTGAATGAATTGTTTGAAAGCTGGTTGGTCGATGAAATTGTGTATTTGGGCATTTTTCAAGTTACAGGCCTCTCTTGCAGCTTGCTTAGCATCCTCCATATTAATACCGTCAGGTGGTTCTGATAGCAATATCGTCTGGTTGCAGCTTGCATTGCTAGTTTCGTATAAAAGGTTGAATATTTTTGAACTTATCCCACTGTCCTGACGTTTCATTGGATAGTGTTTATTTAGGAGTTTGGAGTCTGAATACATAATAAAATCGTAGTCTCTCTCACTTTTTGCGAATTCAATTGCCTCTAGGATTATCGTTGCCATACTTGCTTCAGTCGGGTAATCAAGTGGGTGTTTAAGCAAGATTTTTTCTCCGGTTGGTAATACAGCGGCGTTAGCTGTCGCGTGCTTATTTTGTACCGCAGCCGTTTTTATACATCTGGTGTCCACTCCTTTGAAGGTAGATGGTTTGATATGGACCCACGGTGGGGTATTTTGGACGATTTCATGAAACGATGGGAGATGTGTGTTTAAGTTGTTGAGGTAGTGCTTAACACGTAGTGCAAATGGTTTAGGATTCCTTGGTTTACTATTAAACAGTGCTTCGTTGATGTTGTTTTATATTGTGTTGCACAGGTGATTTTTTGGTGAAGATGCGAGTTTTGTTGCATACGTTAAGGATAACTGCATTCTCCTGAATTTCAGCGGCCAAATATTAGCCTCGGCAAGTACACTGCTATTTGGGCTTGTGCGGAAGGCGCCAGTAGCTATTCTCGCACTGGTGTTAACGATCGGGTTCAGTGAATTAAGGCTGGCTGTGTTTGCTGAGTTGTAAACTGTGCAACCATAATCAAGTATTGATCCGACTATTGCTTTATAGGTGTACGTGAGCACTCTTTGATCCGCACCCCAGTTTTTTGCAGCTATCGTTTTGAGAATGTTTAGTCTTTTAGTGCATTCTGCCTTTACTTGTTTAATATGTGCTTTCCAGTTTAGTTGGCGATCAAGTATAAGCCCTAAAATTTTCGCTTCTTCCTGTAACGCCAGTTCCGCATTTCCTATGGTTAGTATTGGTTTGTGCTGAGGCTTTGTGTGATTTGTGTATCGGTTAAATAGGATGGCTATACTGTTTTTTTAGAGAATTTAAAACCTGTAGATGAGGTAAATTCTTGTAGCCTATTTAGAGTTTGTTGAAGTAGCATTTGACTCGTTTGTACATTTTTCCCTGATACGAAAACTGTGTTGTCGTCGGCGAATACGTTTAACCGAACTGGGGGATTAATGGTCTTTTTGACGTCATAAATGGCGAGCAAGAATAGGGTTACGCTGATGACAGATCCTTGCGGTTAACAAAAATCTCCGTTTTTAATTTCCATTCTTTCAGAAATTTCTCCATTTTTTTGAACCTTGATGTATCTCTTTTTCAGGAAATTTTTTATGAACCAATACGTATTTCCGTTAATACTATAATTGATCATTATTTGTAGTATTCTTTCCCTCCACAACATGTCATATGCTTTTTCCATATCTAGACACACTGTGAGCGTGTGGTGTCTCAGACTGAAAGCTTCACAGATGTTAGATTCGAGTACGTGTGACAATCAAGTGTGGATCTCGTTTCTCTGAAACAGCTTTGGTACGGAATCAGTATGTTATTATGCTCCAAAAACCATTTAAGTCGCCTGTTTATGATTTTCTCTAGCAGTTTACAGAGGCAGCATGTGAGCGCAATGGGTCGATAACTGCTTTTATGGGTTGCTTTTTTCCTGATTTTGGGATTGGTATTACTATGGCTTCGGCCCATTTGTCGGGGAACGTTCTATTTTTCCAAATATAATTATACAGTTGCAGTAAATAGATCAGTGCTTTATTAGGAAGGTTTTTCAGAAAGACGTTTAGTATGTCATCTGGACCAAGGCTACTGTTTTTGCTGGCAGAAATACTTTTATCTAATTCCAGCCTAGAAATCGGGGCATTAATAGGATTATTATGTCCTTCATCCACCTCGCAGTTTGTGTTGGCGGTGGATGAAATTCAAAATTCTTGTCGCTGGAGTTTTCTGCATACATTTCGGCAAGAGTATTTGCTAAATTAATTGGGTCAGTGATGGATACTCCATTTTCTATCGGTTCTGTTATGCCCGTTTTATCTTTGTTTCTATTTATATTTTTAATTTTTTTCCATATTTCAGTTATTGGGGCTTTATTGTTGAGACCAGACACGTAACGGAGCCAAGTAGCCTTTTTACTTTGTTTAATAGTTTTTTGAGCCACTACTTTCAGTCGTTTGAACTCGATTTTGTTTAGGTCCGTCGCTTGATGTTTATATTTATTAAAAGCGCTTTTTGCATCTTTGATTGCAGCTTCGCATTTTTTGTTCCACCATGGCGTATTTTTTCGTTCATATGGGTTCTTTGTTTTTGGTATACAGATTTCTCCGGTTTCCTTAATTAGCTCTGTGAATTTGTCAACTAGTTTATTTACGTCAGTATCGGATTGCAGAAGGATGGTCTCCAGTTGGCTAATTTTTTGGCTTATGATTTCTTTAAAATTATCCCAGTTTGCTTTATTATACTTCCAGCGTGCTGTTTCGGCTTGGGGGTCATTGATATCAATAACGATTGGAAAATGATCGCTAGTATATAGGTCGTCCAGAGTTATCCAGCTTATTTTATCCGTTATGGTGGGTGAGCATAGGGTAAGGTCAATGGCGCTTGTTGTTGCGTTGTGAATGTTGAACCGCGTTGGGGAATCGTCATTGAGCAGTGATAAGTTGGAATTAAATATTATTTCTTTTATGCGTTTTCCTCTGCTATCTGTCCCCTTACATCCTTTGGGGGTGCTATTGCTATTGAAATCTCCTAATAGGATGAACGGTCTAGGCAGTTGTTTTATTAAATTTCCAATTTGGACTGTGGCAATTTCTGTAACGTTGTTGATATATATATTACAGATGCAGGTTTCGATATTTGCTACTCGAACGTTTACAGCAACGGCTTCTAGATTCGTATTCAGTAAAATTTCTTTCACGGATATATTTTTGTTTGAAAAAATTGCGACCCCACCACTGGTAGCTGAACAATTGAATCTGTTTTTGTACGATAAATTAAATTTTGGTAGATTGACATAAGTGTCGTCCATAGTTATAATCCAATATTGGAATTCTCGCATAATACGGCTATTAATGAGCCAGAATTTCTAATTATTAACAATAAGATAACTGACTTTAACGACGATCCGAGTCATGGGATTGAACAAATCAACAACTAAGTTAAGTCAAATGCGACTTGTCTGACGTTTCGACAACTTGCGTTGTCATCTTCAGAGAGTAGAAACATATATTTATTAACTAATCACAAAAAATATAAAAATTGATACACTCGCGTAGCTAGATTTAGTAATAATACACACCTGGTTAATTGTCACATGAACATATATACAACTAAACATATATACCATTATAATACAAATTTATCAAACTACATTGTAATAAAAAAGCCAAGAAAGTAGCCGCGATAAAATCCAAATTACCGTTTGGTCGATTACAATGTACGAGCATCGTGCACTGAACACTAACTCTGTGTGTGTGTGTGTGTGTGTGTGTGTGTGTGTGTGTGTGTGTGTGTGTGTGTGTGTGTGTGTGTGTGTGTGTGTGTGTTTACAAATAAACAACAATAAAACTAGTGCAACGACGACAGTCGTTACAGTAATAGTCCAGTCGTTAAAGAATACTTGCTTGACAACGATTACCCAATGGATTTTATTATCAAAAGTATCAAAAATAGATTAAAAACCATTAACAATTCTTCTATACACAATAATGTTGATATCAGTAGTTTGATAAATTTGTATTATAATGGTATATATGTTTAGTTGTATATATGTTCATGTGACATTTAACCAGGTGTGTATTGTTACTAAATCTAGCTACGCGAGTGTATCAATTTTTATATTTTTTGTGATTATTTAATAAATATATGTTTCTAGTCTCTGAAGATGACAACGCATGTTGTCGAAAGGTCAGACAAGTCGCATTTGACTTTCAACTTAGTTGTTGATTTGTTCAATCCCATGACTCGGATCGTCGTTAAAGTCACTTATCTTATTATTCACACACCGTGTCTTAAATTCTTGGGAGTTAGGAATTTCTTTCTGTTCGCGTATGTATCGCTGACCTACTGACAAACTGTACGTAATCGGTACGCCTCGCGCCATCTCTGCGAGAGATGAAGTACCGCGCCGTCTTACCGATCTGCTTTAGCTATAATGTATATTAATAATTTGTAATACGCGCGCTCATAATTGCGAATACACCTTTCGCCCACTCGAGGCAGGGTGGTTAGCTTTTCCAGTTTTATAGATACAACGGGGTTATATCGTGAAAAACATACGGTTTAACACGCTCCTAAATTTCGAAAATCTCCGTGAATTTACCCGATCTCGCGTAAATTCTACTTCGCAACGCTCGCTTTCGATATCACCGCATCGCGATTTAAATTATTTTTGCTAATTGCCAAAGTGCAATTATTAATCCGCAACCAAATCGTGCCGTGTACCAATTCACGTGTGATACACGATCGGTGGTACAATCTCGCGCTTGCGGACAAGTTGTTTTTAAATGTATAAGATTATTATGGCAATAAAGAAATTTAAGTGCACTTTCGTGAAACATTATTTGCACCGGTACGTCACTCCTGGACCACACACCCGCGTCAAACGATTTGGAAGCTGTACTTGTGCGCTTGCATTTCAGATGCGAACACTTTCCTTTCTACTATCAAATCTAATTATTAACGTCGAGCTACCTCAAAATGTAAATGTGTTATTAGCCATTGTTTATCGGAAAGATCTCAAGGATCAATGCTCACTGATTTTAAAGCTAAACTTAAGTTAAGTCTTAATTTACCTACTTATAAGAATGTTGTTGTAACTGGTGATCTCCACTGTGATCTACTAGGAGTGGACTATAACGCTAAATACTTCAGAGATTTCATCTGTGATATGTCCTTTTACTCTGTGCCAATCGGCCCTACACACCACACCCTATAATCAAATTCGGATACTCATATCGACGTATTTCTAGTAGATGACGAAGGAAAAATTGCTAGCTATACCAAGACTGCTAGTCCTTTCGCTGCAGGACATGGTTTAATTGGTATAGTCTACATAGTTACCACTTTTTTGCACCACTCAAAGACCGTCTTTTATCGTAATTTTACGTACCCCGGTTCCTCTAAAAAACATGTTCTTCTGAGTTCCCCGTTTTTTTTCGGTTTTCTACACATATTCAGTTTTTCATATTTTTCTATAATTTATTTACCATCAAATTATATTTTTTAATTAATTTAAAAACAAATATTAAATATAGCCTAATTATAAGGAAATCGTAATTGATTTCGATAGGTAGGCTGAAAATACTCCTGGATTCAATCCAGAAGGTATCTGCATTACCATCTTTACGAACTATAATAGTCATTACATACGAATTTTAATTAATTATAATATAAATTTCCTCACGTCATCAGATAGCCAAGATCACTCCGGATCACACTAAAATTCTAAAAAAATAGTAATGTAAAGGGGCCAAAGCATTTGTCAGACATGAAACCTTCCGGAATGTCTTTAAAACATTATACCATATATTTCGAGTGTAATTAGTTATTCAAGATCACTGCGGATGGCACTGAAAATCTCCAAAAACAGTAATATCATGGGGCCGATTCATTTTTTATACATAAAACCTCCTGGAATGTCTTTGAAATATGATAATATAAATTTCTAGTCTAACTATATATTCAAGAAATCTCCGGATCACACTGAAATTCTACAAAAACCGTTGTATATAGGGGCCGATACATTCGTTACACAGGAAAACTTCTGGAATGTCTTTCAAACATTATAAAATATAAATTTCCTCACGTCATCAGTTAGCCAAGAAGACTCCGGACCACACTAAAATCCCCAAAAAAATAGTAATATAAAGGGGCTGATGCATTTGTCATACATGATAATTTATGGAATGTTTATTATGTCTCTTATCGTAATTTTAGTCACTGCCATACAGATGAGTTAGTTCACGAGCTACGCTCTTTAATGTATCTGTACTCACCGGAACTATACAACGTCGATGCAGTGCCCACACAGCCGGCCTCTGATATGCTTTCACGTTTTTATTTCTGTGTTAACCAAGCCTTAAATAAGCATGCCCCGTTTGTTACTCGTGCGTTAAAGAAAAACGCCGCGCCTTGGATCACTGATGATTTAAAACGTCTTATTAAACGTCGCGAACAGCTCTACAGCAAAGCCAAACGTTCCGATAATAGGACTTTATTGGCCCAATATCGAGAACATAGAAAGACTATCAAATCTTCCCTAAAAATGGCCAAGAATTCGGATGTGCGACGCCCCCTTCAGAACACAACACACTCTGCGAAAATCTGGGCCCTACTAAGGAAATTCGGACTTTCGGGACCATCGACACACTCTGCCTTGCAGCACTTTTCACCAGATGAATTAAACAAGGATTATACCGCAATAGCCTCTACTCACCCTGCTTGTTCTGACTCGCAGCTTCGTCAGATTCTTCTGTCACAGCCTCTGCCAAATTTCCCTACATTTACTTTTCCAATCATTCGGACGGAGCAAGTGCAGAGCATCATTGCATCATCATTTTCGAAATCGAAGGGATTAAGCCCAGATGGCCTTCAGCTCATTCACCTTCAGCGGATCTCATCCGTTATCATTGATCCACTGGCCGTAATTTTCAATGCTTCGTTGATTACTGATGAGTACCCAACTATGTGGAAGAAGTCGAATATTATCCCGCTTAATAAGATTTCTAATCCAGTCTCTCCAGGCGATACACGTCCCATAGTGAATCCCTCCTACATCGCTAAGTTGTTTGATGCTATAGTGACTCGGATTATAGTGTCATATCTCGAGACTAATAGCCTTCTCCATCCCGGACAATTTGGATTTCGAAAATTTCACGGCATTCAGACGGCCCTATTAAAGCTCACTGATGATATACGTCGTGGTATTGAAAACGGTTTTGTTACCATGTTGGTTATGTTTGACATCTCTAAAGCCTTCGATGCCTTGAATCATTCCCTTATTCTACGATGCCTTCGACAGTTAGGGTTTTATGATATGTCCATAACCTGGATGGCTTCTTATCTGACGGGTAGATCGCAACTCATTAAAGGAACGGATGGATCTTGTTCTCAACGACTTTTTACCACTAGTGGCGTACCACAGGGATCAAGTTTAGGCCCAATTTTGTTCGCGATCGTTTTTAATACTTTATTTGAGCAATTACATCACTGTCGCGATACGACCATAGTTTTTGCGGATGACACACAATTTTACTTGTCAACACCCGTCATCGGTGTCCAACATGGCATACATTGTTTGAATGAAGAAGTTGAGGTATTCTACAGGTGGACACGACAGTTAGGTCTCAGACTCAATGAAAAGAAGACGAAAGCTATGATATTTGGAACTAGGCCAAACCTCGTACTCCTCGAGTCAATGACATTGTCACCCATTTTAGTTAACCATCACATAGTGCCATATGTCACTGAAGTTCGTAACCTTGGAGTCTGTCTCTCTTCTGATCTAACCTGGAACCGTCACATAGCGTCCATTAGCTCTAAAGTCCATTACACCTTGTATCTTGTCTTCCGTCATCGGTGAAGCTAATGCTTGTTAATGCCCTTATTCTCCCCACTTGGATTTTCTATTCGGATGCCTCTGGTTATTTAATTACTAAGTTGCGTAGACTTCTCAACACAGCACTACGATTTATTTACCAGCTACGCCGCGACCAATCATTGGCTCCTTATTGGACTAAAGCAAATTGGCTCTCCATTGAAAATCGCCACAAGTACTTCCGGGACACTCTTACCTACCAGGTATTGAGTACATCGTTACCCACGTGTACACGAGAGAGCTTTACCATAGCGTCCTCTCCCCCACGTCAGCCATCCTACATTTATCCCGTTGTATTTGCCGGTTTGTCGCACCAATTATTTTCGTAACTCTTCTTGGATCTCAGCTATTGAATCTTGGAACCTACTACCGGTCGAGCTTCGCAACTCACGCTCCCAAGCTATCTTTAAAGCGGCGCTTGTACGCTATCTGCGAAGTCGTGATAGTCCGTGATACTTTTATTATATTTATATTTTTTATCATTCTTTTGTACTACGAATGTCGGTAATTTTATGTATGTAATTATGCGTTCTCTCTTATTTACGTTATTACGTGTGTAATATAATTGTTATTTCTTGTTTTCTCATGCTGATTTAATTGTATATTGCCACAAACTTTGTATCGCGATAGTGTATTCACAACGATCTTTTGATGTCGTAGAACCCACCACTGAGCGAACGAGATGTTTTTAGCGCTAGATTTCAATTGTTGTAGTTAGTTATTAAGCGAATTTTTGTATTCACATTTATATTTCTGTTTCGTCCACGGACTTCGATGTCCAGGACGATAATAAACGATTTCATACTCATATGTTCCATTGTAAGATTCTTGCCATTGTTTACATGTAAAGAGGTTTATTTATGTACTTTGTTTGTTTTTTTATTTGTATCGTCTTCGGATGAATAGGGACTGTTATTGTTTGAAACGTTTCCTTCGCCGGAATTGACATTTAATTTATTTAAAATTCTTGTTAATCGGCATTTTATGCTCCTTTCCGTCAAGTTGGGGTAAATTACCGATCTGATGAAGTTTGAAAAGGCTTCGAGATCTTGAGTATATTGTCGGGGTCGACAATTCTTGACGACAATATTGAAGGATTATTTCTGTGGGGTTTGGAACGCCGATGGTATTTCCCAGTAGACTTTTTAGTCGTAAAAAATTTAGTAGATGGTGAGGTTCTTTCAGTAGGTTTTCCACTGGTTTGAGCATAGTGTCTAAGTATGAGGTAAATCAGGAATCGTAGTCATCCTGATTTAGGTAGCTTTTTTTCTTGACCGCTAGTATTAATTACGATTGAGACTAAATCATAGGAGATTTGAATCTCTTGACTCTTTTCTTGGTTATGTCGGTCCCATGAATAAACCATGAAAACAAAATTAGTTGAAAAGACGTTTCGGCACTGTGATGTGTGCCATCTTCAGTTTTATTGCGTTTAAAGTGAAAGGTAGAAAAAAATCTCGCAACGTGACATGTCATATGACACATAGAAGTGTTTATGAGAGAAACGAGAGAACGAGGAAAGTAAAAGGAAAGAGACGAACCGATCTTTTTATCGCTTAGGCAGATGTTGTATCATATTTCCTTGTATGCGAACTTTCACTCGTATCTCTCACTGACACTTGTACAACGTATCATATAATTGTCATATAGGTTTTCTCGTCGAAATTGATTTTAAGTATTTCGGGTAATTTGAGCAGGTCTTCTGGATGTATAAAAATTTGTCTCCTAAAACTTAGTACATGATTATAACCCTCTTTGGGGATGCTGGCTTTTAGAAAGGATATAGATGATCCACGTCTTATATCTCGTATATCTAATGCATCTTCGATAATTGCATGAGGAATCGTTGGTGACACATTGGATAAAATTATTTTCTGGTGTTTAGTAATAAGTGGTTGGATTTTTACTTGTATTCCGTTTATGCTGATTGAGTCTCTGTTCTCTGTAAATTGTTCAACTATTTCTTTCGTTGATACGATTGTTTAAAATTTTTGATGCAAACAAGACGTTCTTTGGTTGTACAGCATCCCCGATTGCACACGTGTAATCACTCAGTTGAAGGCCCTCTTTACATTCCAAGATGAGTCCTTGTTCTTTCTTGGGGAACATGTCTTTTTGGGTTATGGCAGCGTAGCTGGAAATTCTTCGGTTGGTGGCTAGGTACTGAAGGGAAACTAGGGATTGGATGAATTCTGTAGTCAGAGGTCATGCTGTTGCACTTTTTCTGTGCACTGCACTGAGGCAATGCACTACCTCCACTTCACTTCACTATCTATTAATCGAACCGTTTATATTAAATTTGAACTCGTTCCCGGTACTAGTATGTTATATTTGATATCATTTCGAATGGTATATAACAGGAACATACCAGATGTTATCATTTTGAGCGTTATATACCAGGAATATGCTAGGAATATTACAAATATATAATATCGCATTGCACGTTCCAGGTATGTTCCCAGTGTTATATTCCTGCAATTACTCACCTGTCACATTCCCAGTGTATAACATTTGCAATGATCTCGTAATGTTATTCAAATCGACACACGGACAAAACAGTGGCATAAGCCATCGTGAGTTTGTTATTTTTATTTTAAATGAATGAATTATATACCAATTGTGTGTGAATAGGTGTTATTTATGTCTTTTTCCAGGTTCGTACATCTCAAATTAAGGTTTAATTTTATTATAAATAAATAAGCAAATTCTCCAATCCGTCGACAAAATTCATTGATACGGTTTCTATGCTTCTAAGATTTTTAAATGCCTGTCCTGTACATTCAATTCAATTTCATTTACTATATTTATTTACATTAAATATGAAAGAATTTAATATGTATTTATATGTATGATATATCTATCATGCAGGTTTATGTTAAAAAAAACTAAATTCTCAAATCCGGCGACCAACCTCATTGAAACATTTTCCTTGTTTCTGACTTTTTTAAATGCATATCCTGTAAATTCAATTCAAATTCTATTACTTTATTTATTTACATTAAACATAAAAGATTTAATATGTATTTATACGTATAAAAGGATAAAGGAAAGGAATTATCCCCCGCTTTAATGACATTTTTAGCCTATTCGCGGGCCGGCTCTCAAGTGGATTGGTCGGACAGACTTTCAAAGACATTACAAGACAATACTTTTTTAGACAAACACAAGAATCACCCACCCAGAGCCAGTCCCCCCATTACTGCGCCCCGTAGAGCGACTTGACCCCTCTGTATCGCATTTGCACGGGGTCTGGGAAAACTACGGAAAACCCAGACAGATACAGTCGACGAACTACTTTATCATCAGAGTATACCCTCTGATGGTAAAGCAGCGGTGTCTCCCACTCAGCAATCGGCCTGCTATCTTTGCCGTAGCGGGCGCAACGCTCGTTTTTTTATTTTTCATAGTCACCCTTCCAAGGATGGATCCCTATCAGGAACCTTTCACTTGAAAGAGCGACTGTGCGTCGCACCGACCACAGGGCAATTGCTGTTGGTGTATTTATACGTATAATATATCTACCATGCAGTTTATATAAATAAATAAGCAAATTCTCCAATCCGTCGACAAAATTCAGTGATACGTTTCCTACGCTTCTAAGCTTTTTATGCACCTATTTTGAAGTATCAATTCTATTTCTTTTACATTATATATTTGCACAAAATATGAAGGAAATGTATGTGTATTGACAAGGATAAGATATACACCATGCAAGTATATAACAACATTAAGTAAATAGGCCCATTCGTCGACAAAACTCTTTCAAACGTTACCTTTGCTTCTATGTTTTTTAAGTGACTGGTGTCATAGCCGTAGAGGTACCACAATATTGCTGTCCTAATCTAATTAATCTAATTAATATTGGGCTCTCACAGTGTACACATATGGTGTAAAATTACACCATGACTGTACCATTATTTTCAGTGCGGATATGTAGTTCATTTAACATATTCCGCTGATATCATTGGCACCCATTGAATAGGAAAAATGAAAGAACTTTTAAGATGTCCTGAGTATGTAAAGAGCTCGAATTGTAGATTGCAATAATGAGAATGGGAAGAAGGATCTAGAAAATATGGCTTTTTTATTTGACAGGTCACACACAATTTGTATATAGTTCATTCATTTCAAATATAAATAACAAGCTCACGATGGCTTATGCCACTGTTTTGTCCGTGTGTCGATTTGCATAACATTACGAGATCATTGCAAATGTTATGCACTGGGAATGTGACAGGTGGGTAATTGCATCATGGAGGCTTTACGGATAGTAACCATCCTTCGTCATACGAAATTAGATAAGAGCGAGCGCAGCGTAGTGGTTAAGGCGTTGGTGTAGTAAGCGAAGGACCCGGAGCGATGGCTGAATATCCATAAAATTAAAGTTAGGACTAGATTAGCAGCTATTTGAAATTTTATTCCTGATGGTAATAACCTAAGAACCGCGGAAAGTCTGAATATGATTTTAACTTACTTTCTTCCATTTGCCTTTTAACTTCGTTTCGTTTGTAAAAGTATTTCACTAAAACGTGATTACTATTTTAATTACAATTATTAAATCTATTTTTATTACAGAAATTTTTAGTCGCATACTTTTACAAAAAGTTACTTGAAATTATTTTCGGACTTTCCGCAGTTCTTAGGTTATTACCATTACGAATCTAATTTCGAAATAGGTGCTAAATTAGATGTAATTTTAGTCTTTTGGATATTCAATCATTACTCCAAGATTTACAACACATTAACAAAACCAATATGTGTATATTGATTTTTGGGTTTTTTCTTTAAATTTTGGAGCAATGACTGAACATCCAAAAGATTAAAATTTAAAATAATTCAGTAGCTATTTCGAAATTTGATTCGTGACGACAACACTTCCCTATTGAAAAAATCGACGTCGGATTCGACGTCGTCGTCGACGTCGGAAACGATATCTGAATCGACGTCGGAAACGACGTCGAATACGAAGTCTGAAACGACGCCGGAATTTGGGATCGTATTTAACACCTTTTCCGACGTCATTTCCGACGACATATGCGAAGTCTTCTTCGACGTCGATTTCGTAATCGTTTTCGACGTCATGTTCGACTTCGTGTTCGACTTCGTGTTCGACGTCGTGTTCGGCGTCGTTTTCGGCGTCGTTTTCGGCGTCGTTTTCGGCGTCGTTTTCGACGTCGTTGTCGGCGTCGTTTTCGACGTCGTTTTCAATGTGTCATTTCCGTAGAAATTTCGTCAAGAAAGCTGATTTATTATTTTTATTCTAATTTATATGAATAAATTAGATAAATTTTTAAAATTCGTGCACTCATTTTTTATTTTGACTTTTTAGTGCAAATTCCTACTTTATCGATAGATGACTTTGGAATCCCCTTAAAATAAAAATTGAGTTCATCCGCAAACCTCGAGGTTCCTTGGATGCTCTTATACCAGCCCCGGGTATATAATAACAGCGGAGAAAATTTGTTGATATTTTTCTACGAAGGCGCGTAATTATTAAAAATAATTAATTGTTATATTTGTTAAATTTAGGTATTTATTCTTTGAATGGCGGATTTATAACAGAAAAGTTTTTTAAAAAAAATTAATTATGCCTTTTATGGACATTAAATAAGAGAGTAACATTTTTGCTTACCTTATGAAGTACTCTGATTTTGTCGAAGATATGTATATGGACGTGAGCAGGGAAAAATCTCACTTTGTCGATTTTAGGTTTCTGAGATATTACTTTCCATTACACATATATTTCCATTTTTTCATGATTTAGGAAAAATCTGATTGGGTCTCTTAGAACGACGCGTGATTTATGGCTTAGACTTCACTACAATTGTAAAATTTCATTATTTAAACTTCGATTATCTCGGAAATTAAAATCGACAAAGTGAGCTATATCCGTTTATATTTATGTCGTGATTGATATAGAGCGGCAACAAAGACGGACGACCGAAATAATTTAATAGTTGACATGAATTACGAACCGCGGTGATGTGCGCTTAGTGAATTTAATTTTTAGACACGTATAAATAGTATTATAAACAACAATATAAGTAATGTTTCATAATTTTATTAACAGGATGTCAGGATGTAACTAGATTCACAAAATCATTCTTGAACATAGGAAAAATAGTAATAAAATTATTAAAAATGCCTCAGGTTATTTTAATGAAGTGAACTGGTTGGCACGATTCTGACTTGATTTTGGCCATCTTCGTCGAGATGCCGGCGTTGGGTGCCAGGTCCAAATTTAGGGCTGCAAAGAATATTGCGAATGGTACCCGAAGTTAAGTAGTCTTAGGAACTCAAGGCGTTCGTCACGGTGCAGAATTGCATAAATATCGCACTTGTCCCGGAAATGATTTATCTTGCTTTATCATTCAATGGCCCCGGAAATCTGCAATGGAATAAAATTCAGCATATTCTTAGAATATGAGAATTCAAAGAATATTCGGACAGAATTTGTGATCGTTAAAGTTATTTTATTTTAATTATTCGACATTATTAATTTAAGGGCAATGTTTTTTACAAACCTTGTTGTGGACAAATGCATTTAAGCAATGAAAATAAAGACCTTTAAACGAATAATAATATTATAATATAATATTTCGATATCTATATTTAAATCGAACCATGATGACGATATTTTTGGCCTTACCATCACATTTATATTTATACTAATAGTATGTAAATTGTAATTGAAGTCATCCATATTGTCATGATATTTTTAGTCTGTATTCTGGTCGGTTCTCGAGTGGATAGGTATATATAGGGATGGAAATGTAATATGTTAAAAGACACTAAACGATTCAAGTCATATTTATTCTCAGCTATTCTCCCCAATTTACGCGTTGCAGAGTAACTTTATCCCCTATGTATCTTATCATAAGAATTTAACTTCTTATGTGATAGGTCGGATGAGCAAAAAAAACATTATAGGAGACAAAAAAAATCCATTTGACATAGGGACATAGGTCAGATTTACTTCCTCTTTTTTATGCCATCAATCGGATAATTGAGGAAGGATCGCTTTCAATGCGATCGATCATCATCCCCACACAGGACGATACAGACATTTATACAAGTCATTTAACTACACATAATCGGTACCGTCAGCAATTTATTCGGCGCTCTATGCCTTAGCGGACCCACAGTAAGAATCGTCCCATGACAGAAAAGGACAATGCCGACGGTGGGCCGATCACGGAAAAACCGCTGACGGTGCCGATTAACTGCCGACCGAGGTCAGCAGCAGTCCCGAATTCGTACCTTCGCCGAGCAATGTTTACTTCGTCGATTTTCCAAACAAATGAAAAACAAACAGAACAACATTGCATCGACGTTAACTTCTTATGGTAAAGCACTTGTCTCCCGCTGTGTAATGGATACAATTGTGTTTAGAAAACTACAAAGTATGTCTACAATATTATAGCGATATAGTATTATACTCACGCAATAGTCTTAATACTTCATTTGATATAATCGACTGATGTTTTACGGCATGTCCCATGTAACATATCGTCGAAATCCTAATAATCCCAATTGATCCCAATGTTTCGTTTCATACAATCGATTCATGTCTTATGTAATATCCCATGGAATATATCGTTGAAATCTCTCATCCTGGAACGCTTTCAGTGGCGAATTTCTATACATGCTTCAGGTTTTTTTATTAAAGGAAAGGTCCCGCTGGAAAAGGGTTCATTAATTGCATGACTTCCCCTCCAGGCAGTTAGTTATCCATTCTCTGTTGTTTGATATTTACTACAGAGGATCAAATACTGCGCCGAGAGCTGCAAATAATGACTGTCACTCACAGCATTTGCAAAATGTTTGATGCCTATATAAGATGTGGAGATAGAGACCTGCATAAAGGTTATTAAGCTTATTAATGTTTTTACACAAGTCATGAGATTTCATCCTAGCGAAGTCATTTATGACATAGATGGGCGACCGTTTTGGCAAATCTAACATGGCGAATCTTTCTACACAATTTTCATTAGTTCATACTTGGTTGGGATGTCGTAACAATATTACAATATTATTACAATGTATACAATGTCTAGCATTACTAACACAGACATGAAATAGGCAAATAGCGTAATGCGTAGGAACAATAAAAAACATTTGCGTTTATACTCTTCCCAAAGGGTAATGTTTATTGAAGGAATAATTTTATTCTTTATAATTTAAGATACAATTTTTTTGTATTTTTTTTGTATTTTAAGATAATTAACATGAGTTAAAACACAAATAGTAACTGTAGCGTTTCGTTATACTGCAAACAATTTCGGTTAGGAAAAACACTTTAGGTGGAACTTTTGTGGAAAATTAATGTTTATTATTCTTTCATTAAACAGTACCATGGGAAACATTATAATTGCAAATATCTTTTTTCTTGATCCCCCGGTCGAAATTGCGTAGTTTCGTCATTGTTTTCAATAGCGAAAGTAGTACATTTCGGATAGAAAAGACGAAAATACTGGTGTGATATGCCTCTCTCGGCTTCGCCTCGGACGTCCACTTTACGCAGTGGCGGGCCTTCGACTTTCGTCTTTTGTATCGTAATGTACTATATTTTTCTTACGCATTTTAAAACATTACGCCATTGGCCTACTTTACGTCTGTGTTAATAGTGCTATTCATACAGTATATCTGCGGCTTCTGCTTACGACCCGTCACCACTTCCCAACCAAGCATGAACTAATGAAAATTGTATTGAAAGATTAGCTATGTTGGGATTTTCCAAAACGGTCACCCATCTGTGTCATGCTAGTTGTGACAGAATCTCTGCACGCTAGTGTACACCCAACTCAATTAATTTTTGTTCGGAATCCGCGCTTCTGTCTTTGTCTTCCACATAGAGATGTATGTGGAAAACAAAGATAGAAGCGGGGATTCTAAACATGAATTAATGGAGCTGGGTATACACCCAAGGGCAACGATTCTGTCCTTCCATTAGCATGCTGTCTTTATTTTCACTTACTATACCTCTATGTGAGAAACAAAGACAGCATGTTACCGGAAGGATAGAATCGTTGCCCTTGGGTGTACATAACGAATGATAATCCCAGGCATCAATGGCGAGGTGACTATAAGTAGGTGAATTTTGTCGACCTCCGTAAAAGTAAACAACTGCCTCATATCGATGGTCGGTTATTTTTTCTGATATGATGGTAATAAACTTCCGTTTTGATGAAAAATAATGTATATTCGTAGAAAGATGACAAACCCCTAAAATACCTTATAGGAGACGATCAAAGTGGGAACTCCTTCCATCCTACCTTAGAGATTCTCTGATTCGTAAATAAATTTTACTATGATGTTAGGTTTAAACAATCTTGACAAAAACATTCGACAATCCGAATAATTAGAAGTGTGTAAAATTTAGAGAAAACTTAATCCTATAAAAAAAAATGACCAACCAAACGAAGAGAGGCAGTTGATGATCAGTTTGACTCAAACAAGCTATACGGACGACATAAACTATATAATATATTAATTATATTACAAATGATTGAAAGTTAATCTATTTCTATATATTTCTATCCGTTTTGTTGTAAAAGGTACGTATGTTTTTGATGTAACTTTTATCCCAGTTTATTAGATACTATCCACATTTTTACCAAGGGGCCATCAAATCGGCCAACGAACAAAACGCTTACCCCGAACAGGCTCTAGTTTAGAGACAATCCCTAGTCAAATCCAGATCTGACATCGACAGATAAATCTGATTAGATTTTAAAATCAATCCATAAACGGTTTCTGAAAAAAAAATTCTAAAAAACTCCTATTGCTCCGAGAGTTCAACAACTGCTCAGTAATCGACGATGGGGATCACATATCTGCGGTAGTCCTCTGGAAAATCAGAACCGATCGATGGTTGGGGATCAAATTTTTTAAATATAAGTATGTCTTAGATAAACTTACATTTAATTAGATCGGAATACAGATCTATATAATCATGGAGTGTGAGGGAGGGGGGGGGTCTTGATATTTTTGCATGAAAGCATTTTATATTTGATTTCAAGCTTCAAATTCTTGCTTTCTTTATTAGATCAAACTTGAGGTTTTCAATTTAATGGACCAGTATAAATAAAATATGAATTGTTATACAGGTAAACAAAGATATGTTACATATTATTGCATGTTGTTATTATTATTATTTTCATTACCGGGGAATGGGGAAATCTCTTCCGACCTCCCGTATATATAATATATATAATATATATATTATAATATGTGTATAATTCTTTTTTTTACATATTTGTCGTGGCTTAACTTAGATCTGATTAGATTTTGGGCCCGATTCATCTATCCATTCATAAAAAAAAGTAGAAACCAAATTTTCGAAAACATAAAAAATCACGGTAAACCTTCGGAAAGGTACCTCACTCGGAAAACAATTTTCATCAATTGTTTCTGACATATTTTTGGCTTCTGATTCGGAATATGATAATAAAAATTGTCGGACGGACGTATTTTTTAAAAAACTGCGAAAAAAACTTTTTTTTTAGTTTTGTGCATTTATTTAATAAATAATTAATAAATAAAAAATTCTTTTTAAAAAACACGTTTTTATAAATGGACTCAATAGGATAAAATAATTTTTCCCATCCACACAGGTCACATAAATAAAATGGAAAACGTGGGGCGCAATAGAGGTTAACAGAAATTACTCCTCGACGAACAATAACAAATGAGAAACTTATGCTTAAATGAACAATATGACACGTTAGTTTAGACATGCTAGTCATTTCTGTTACCTCTATTGCGCCCCACGTTTTCCATTTTAAGTCTTACAAATATTTTATTTCCTAATAAAATGAGTAAGAAAAATTATTGCGTATTTATTTCGGCATGGTATTAGTGCCTGTGTGGATGGGAAAAATTATTTTATCCTTTTTAGTCCATTTATAAAAACGTGGTTTTTAAAAAGAATTTTTTATTTATTAATTATTTTCTGCTTTTTAGTTTTAATAAGTCAAATTTTATTTCATAGAAAATTTAAATTTGCTGAAAATGTTCTTAAAACTGATTGAAACTTGTAATAAACGGTAAAGGAATGCATTGTCATCCAATTTTGGGCTATCCTAAAAGTTTCAAGTCTTTAGCTCATCGGTAAGTCAGTTTAAAATCGATTACAAGATTTGCACCGGACAAACAGACAGACAGACGGACAAGAATACGAGTTAATAAAATCGTGGTAAAATACGTGTCTGATGAAAAAATGTTTCCAGCAAAAAATGAAAAGCACAAAATTCTTTTCAAAAAAGGTTGTTTACATTTTTTTTTCGTAATCCCAACAGTAAGCCCGCAAATGATACATGAAAGTGTCCGTAATGAGTTTCTGCAAAGAAAGTTGTAAGAAATGTCTATTCGATGGTGAACTTGGCTATAATATTGGTCTTTTTATATATTTAACCCAATGCGTGAACCTAAGGTATGCCTGTGTGCTGGGGGCTCTGGCTCCCAGACCGCTCCCCCCTCTTTTATACTATTCTACTAACCTACCACACAGATATGGATGACAACTGAACCTACGTGATATTTGGTATCCTTGAAACTATGGCAACCAAGAAACCCCCTTCCTGCACCGCAGACGGTTGACACAGTGAAAGGCATACTGCGGGAACCATCTAAGGTGTAGGTAGGGGGATTTTAAAATGCGATGGTTTAGGCTAATATAAAAAAGAAGGGTCTGGTGTGATGACATCGCAGCACTCAGGCACACCCGAGATTCACGCATTGTCTTGAAAAGACAAAAAGACCTGGTTGAACGTTGACATTAATTCGATTTGACTTTGAAAAGACTTTGAAGATGAAAGTCATTTATTTTTCAAATGTGGACCATAAGTAAATAAACTATTATTATTTAAAAATATTTAATTGATGTCACAAATTTTAACTGTGACGCAGCGACACATTAACGGGAACATTAACGAGAAAGCGGCTAGCATAGTGAGGATTCCAGGCAAAGCCTCTATTTACATTTCTTTTTCTTCTGGACATCGTATATTTTGTCGGATAAGTATTTCCATGACAGACGCACTCTATCCTCCCTCTTTTGACCGGTAATGCCAGCTCTGGTTAGTTTGTTATATAAACAATCTATAAAAATTAAAAATGTTATTAATTTTTAATGTTCAAATGTTAAATGTAAAATTATTAAATATTTCATAAACCAGGTTTCACACACTATACATCAGATTCTCCCATAACTTTCTGAATATAGGAAAACGAAATGGTTATGTACGCTTGCCTCGTAAACTGATTGATCTTTGTGTTGTGAGTTCGCATTCTGTTCACGTTCTGTTCTATTTATTTTCGCTCTTTGAAAAATGAAATAAATGAACATTGCGAGCACATCATATGGACCAACGGTTTATAGCAAATGGTGCAGGATCAAGTTTGAGTGGTGTGTGGAAGAGAATACTAATCTAGAGAAAGCGCAAATGAGGTTCGAGAGATATATTAGTTTGCCGTCGAAGAAGTAACGCCGAACTCGAACGTGATAGCCGTTGTGCTAAAGCATTCTTTAAAATGATTTATGGACACTTCATCGTAGCCTATTTCATCGTCTCCCACTTCATAGTCTTCCGTTTCATCGTCTGGACACTTCATCGTCTACGACACTTCATCGTCTGGACACTTCATAGTCTGGGACATTTCATCGTCCGGGACACTTCACCGTCCGGGACATTTCAGCGCGCTCCATACTTTCTTGTGTTATTAGCTTTTCTACGTGCACCAGGTGTTCAGGCTCGCCGATTACGGGGTCTAGGTGGTGCGCTCCGTAGCTATTTATGATATTAGCTCTTCTACGTGCACTGGGTATTTAGGGTCGACGATTACGTGGTCTAGATAGTGCGCTCCGTAGCTTTTTATGTTATTAGCTCAAATACGTGCACCAGGTGTTCGGATTAAAATGAGATACTATCCGCCACATATCTGCCAAGGCATAAACCGCCGAATTAGCTGCTGACGGACCGATATATAGGGGGGACTGGCTCTGGGTGGGTCTCGCCTTGTGGTTGTCCTTGTGATTTGTCCTTGTGTTGTCCAGACCCTTCCACCCGAGAGCCGACCCGCGAATAGGCATATTCAAGTCATTAAAAGCGGGGGATAATTCCTTTCCCTTTTCCATTCAATTTTCCAACACATTTTATAATAACCTCTATATTTAAGCTTGGAAAGAAAACACTTTATCAAACAATAGCTCCGAAATTCGAATACAAAGAAATCTCTAAAACTGGCAGTTCACTATAGGTATAAGGCCACTAATAGGTTTCAATTTAATTTTTGTTACTTGCTATAATTCAGTTTTGAAATTGCTTATTATATTTCTGATAGTGTCTTGTCTCTATAAATAATTACTACAAAAGAATTGTCCACAAATGTTAATTTATTAATTGGTACGCAGCCATTAATACGTACCAATTTAGTTTTTATAGGAAAGGGAATGGGAACGAGCCGGATAAGCCAGAAGATGCACATTTCAGATCTCAAGAGGTTATGGTCGTGATCCGTGAAAAAAGGGGGAAATTATGAAACGACAGACTGTGTATAAGGTGGAGTTGCGTGAAATATAATAATCATTAAATTCTTCTAGGAATTGATCTGCTGTGATATTTGCATCGTTTCAAACGCTATTGCATTTCAAACAGTATATGTCAGTTGTATAAAGAAAAAGTCATGAATGTATTTAAATAAAATTTTCTAGGAATTATAAAAAATCTTATCAGCACTGACTTAGTTTTCATTGTAAATTAGAAAAATTATAGAAAATTATCTTCTGAATATAATGCAAGTATTATACATTTATCTGATATTTAAAAGGAATTTGTTTCAAAATCTCGTGTGATTTTCATAATAATCTTACTTAAAATTTTTTTCTGGATAACCACGTCGTTCTCCTATATATTATTTATATTTTATTTCTTTTTCTGCAAGGTAATTATATTTGACCTTGCAACAAGCTCTAAATTGGACAACACAGTGCATAGTATTACAGAACAGGTTAAAAAAAAATAAAGAACCAGTAAGCAAGTATCGCATGTAATACCACTAGAGCTTCAAAATTATCGAGTATTTCCCGACTGGTATACTGCAAACAAGGTTCAGAGCGCGAAGCGCGAGTCATTTTTCCTGAAAAACTGACGACTTCGTTTGGACATTGAAAAAAATTTGAGGTTGAAGTTACGCCAGTGCCTGGCGTAGATGTGTGTCGTTAAATGTACACCACGATTTCGGTTAGTGCTACCGTTAATTTGGCATACTAGATAGATACTTTATTTTCTCGTATTTAGGGAGCTTAGTCCCGTCGAAAGGGAATACCGTAATTCGGCGTACATCAATTTGGGGCGGATGAATACAGTATTAAAATAATGAAATAGCAGTGTATAAATAAAAAGAACGACTTAGAAACTAAGAATATATATATGTATATATATCAATAAATAATAATATATATATAAATATAAACTCGGTGTAACATAATATACCGTAAATATATCGTTGCAGAATAACCTAGGAATGGCAGTAAAACCTAAGGGTAGCGCGTATAATAGTAACGGAAAAGAGCGAAACTAGGAGCCTAACATGAAGTTTCTTCTAACAAAACATGCTTTAACAAAAAAAAATAGCTGTTTCGTCGATTGAACGTAGCTCGTACGGAGTAGGTTCATTACCTGATTTCCCGTCGTTATTTGTAATTCGCAGGCAGAATTAAAAAAGTTCTCACGTATCGAAGAGGGTATTGGACATTCCAAAAGAATATGGGTCAGAGAGTCGAAAGAGCCAAGGTTGCAAAGTTCACAGACTGCGGTCATAGTTATATTTCACTCCTCCGAGTATAATTGAACGCGCGTAGATAATAGCTAATCGCAGTTGCAGTGCAGAGACAAGCGGTTAGGGTATAAACTGAAAGTGGAGTCGGAATAAAAGCGAGGAATCGGAATTTGGGCAGAAGTAGACGCGAAGTAAGAACTCATATCCTTATTCCTACATAGTTCGGCAAAGTTACGTACAGCAATTGGGACGTGTAGTTCCCAATAATTTACATTAAGATTGGCCCAATCATCGATTGCCCCGATATTACTTGTAACGGCTTTCAACTGCACGATCCAATTTGTATAGCTGGAAGACGGGGAAATACCAGCCAAATCAGTTGCAAAAACACAATCTTTGGCAGCCTGGAATCCGTCATTTTTAAAATTCGAATCACCCACTCAAGCACTCTATTAAATTGTATATGAAGCGTTGGGTGGAAAAACAACCTAAGCCGAGTTAGGTTGTTTTTCCGTAAATTGTTTTTTCGTGATTAGGGAACCTTAATAAGTATTTTACCGAAAATTTGAATTTTTAAAATTTAATGCAAAATTATAGCTATAATACCTCTCGGACGGAAAAACAACCAAACTCGTTGTGTTTAGTTTCAGGTATTTAGATTCTTTGTTTAGAAAAAAAATGTATTTTCTCAATAGAATTTCACTTATAGGTAGGAATACCTTATGTACATAAAAGTATTTGTGCCGAAATTAACATTTCCCTAGTTGTATAAGACTTTAAAATCTTTAAATCGCTATAACTCAAAACACGATTTTCCGAGTTAGGTTGTTTTTCCACCCAATGCTGCATATGAGATAGTGTATGCAGCATGAGGCAGTGCGGGTGTCCTCTGCCCTCCTCAGTGGTGCAGAATGTATATATAACGAGTAACTGCATGCCATGTGTCTATTTTTTCATCCGTTTCATCAATCCGAAAAAGAACATTTCTATGTAAAAAAAGTTCTTATTATCAAAAAATAAAGTGAAATCAAGCAATACAGCCAAGTTCTTTCTGACGCAAGAAAGCACACATTATCATAAATTCTAATAAATATTAAATGGATAATATACAAATAAGCTCTATTCCAATCATTCCTGGATGCTTTGTTAAAAACCTTGGCCGCCCTTTTCGAATCATTTTTGGAGGATTTTCCGTAGTTTGTCATTAAACAAAATTTACATTAAGTTACCAAAATATTGTAAATTTCAATGACTATTTCTGTTCTAGTTTTTGACTCATTTTACTATATTATTATTGATGTTGAAATTAGAAATTATGTGAAACATCAGCAACTCATCATAGCCATACGATATCGAAAGAACACTCAGACATTTATTAGATAAGTAACAGGGAAAGATGAAAGGAAATCAGTTGCAGTTAGTATTTATTTTTTAATTAATAATATATTAATTTTATCATTATCAAAATGTAATAAAAGAATGGCGTAAATTTAACGACACGTCTACGCCAGGCGTTGGCGTAACGTCAACGACAAATTTTGTTCAGTGTATGCAACAAACCTACAGGGAAATGCTCGATTAAATTTTAAGTTTGTGTGGTATTCGAGATGATTATTTTTCCAATCCAAATTTGGCCAATAAAATTGCGGCATGAGATGGAATGCATCATTAATATATAACCAAAATAATTTGACAGTTTCGAGAGGGGTTAATTTGACTGGATGCCATAATTTTTGTTTAAATATATATAGGTACCACCAGAGCAAATTATTAAAAAAAATTATCAGTATAATATGCTGAAGCTTGTACTACGTGACATCGAATGGTGCAATTTGATTGGCCGATATTCGTGTTGGCAAAATAATCAATTGTAATTTCCAAGAATTGGTCCAAGGACTTGAACAATTTCCTACATAATTTTTAATAAACGACCATGGTACCCCCACTAATATAGGTATATGATATGAATAGGGCATACCAATGTTTCGGCTCGTTAGAATCGTGACACTGGAAGACTTTTGGCAGGCCGAACTAAAAGAAGCCGATAGAAGTGCGATCAGTTCCGAAGTGGGACTAATGTATATATGAGCCGTTCGCTTGAAAAACTACATAAGTCATTTTTAAGAATTGATGTATTGTTGTATTCCTTATAGTTTCAGCAACAGCGTTTTTTCTCCAGCGACCGGATCATATGTAGTTGTTGACGAATATAGTCGGAAACTATACCCCTTTTATTCGAAACCAAAAGTCCTCCTACGGAAAGGTTCAAATTGTGCCACATTTTGACTCTATATACCCTACCCATACCATATATATCAGTGGGTACCCTTCGAATACCGCGCTGATGATTGACTGAAATGTAGCCTCTGAAAATTAATCAGGTTAGAAAAAAAATGATAAACGATAGTGCAATTCTGTGTGCAATTTCCAAGAGCTATAATGCAACATCCAGTATAATTTTAAACAAATGACCATCATACACCTTGAACGTCGCGTTCTAATTGGCTGAAATCCAGTCTCGAAAAATAATCAACGAAACGCTGCAGAAAACTTTTTTCATTTATCGCATACTTTCTACCAATGTCCTCTTTTTTGGCGACAACTCGGTCCGCCATTCACTTTCGGGTTTGCCTTTGTTTGCTCGGGCGGCATTCAAGCATTTCGTTTCCAAAGACTCCCCCCATATAATTTCTGCTAGATCGCGAACAAATGCCGAGTCTCTCTTCCGATTGATTCGCTCCCATGTATCGATATGGACGTTTATGTCCTCATTTAAATAAACCTGTTACCGAAAGAATGAATAATTATTGAGTTACTCAGTACATATGTATCGCTTGAGCGTTATAAGGAGAAAATTATAGTGAATCAGCGGACTTATACAAACTGAAGAAATAAATGAGCAAACTTTAGTTTTGAACATGGATAAGGGAGGAGAAAATTTCGAGAAACATCGCGGCAAGAAAAAACGTTATGGAGCAAACGGTAGGCCATATTCTGGCAGTGGGCGACCTCATGCTCCTGACGCGATTAGATTTAAGAATAACTTCAAACCGACTGTTAAGCCTAAGGCAGACAGATCGACGTTGCCATTTACGGCAAGACCTAAGACGCATTGTATCGCTGTTACTACAAGGAATTTCATCTGTATCTGTTTACGTCTTACGTCTTACGTCTTACGTCTTGAGTTATGTAATAACAAAAAGATTCCAGTTTTTTTTATTATTGTATGTATAAACCTGAGTACAACGAGAAACCGAACGCGAACGCGAAGGAATTTTGCCTTTCGACGCTAGAATTCGTAAAGCCTATAAGATAGTGAATAATAGCACGAGATACGGTGAAAGGACTTTGCATTGTAGGAAATTATGGATTTACACTGTAAAGGAGTCAATATAGATGTCTATTTTTACTAACTATATCTTCTTCTGTATTCGGAATCCAATCTCCCGTGTAAGATTTCCTGCATGGTGTATTCCCTCTACTATGCCGAGGAGATGTTTCCAACGGGGTAGACGATGTTAGTGGTGACCCGGAAGAACCTTCAATCGTGTTCGCAATTCTTTCTCCGGCGAAAGATTGTGCACGCGTTTCCTTATTATTTGAAGTTTCTTTCCGACGCGACACCAATAAATTTGAAGAAAGTAGGGATGTGGTCGAATAAGACGAATCTTCCAGTTCCCTTACTTGTCTTTCAGACGAATTTTCTCGTTCGTTAACAACTAATTTTAAAATCAATGCTATTTAGAATAATGTAACGATAATAATAGTACTTTTCGCATCAAGGAGAGTAAAATAGAGTTTTACTTTTTTTATTTAATTTTATTTTAAGGGGGTTCTAAGATTAATTGACAAATCACATTATGGATTTTCGAGATTCCTACATTACCAACCAAGCGGTAAGCCACAAAAACAAAGCCTTTTGACGCACTGAACGCGTAATCATGTGTTTTAGTTGTGAAAAAAAGAAATTACACTTATAATAGTGTATGAAAAATGATAAGTGTATAGAATTAACTAAACGCATTTCATTCTTGTTTTTCCGACATCTAACATGAGGTTAAAATAACACGTAATACAATCGAAAACAAAACATCGTAACAAGAAATACTGCGAAATTTATTTCCAAAATTTCTCCTACTGTACGAAGGCGGTTTGTGTAAAGCCAGGCTACGAGGTGTCGCCCTCGTAGAATTACCTTGATAAAGCGTTTTTTAGTGATTATTCCCGGAAACTTCTGTATTTCATCAAAACCGTTTTGACATAAAGGAGTTACACAGCGTCATGTTGCTGAAGCCTCAAAGAACTGAACCATAAAATCTAATTGTGGAAAATTAAATAAATAATTTCTACCATTTCTCGAAATTTCGGCTCTGTAAAGGTAATTCTAAATATTTCATATGAACTCTCACAAAATTTCAGCTAATTCAATTCAGAAATGGTGGAGAATTATCGAAAATAAATTTTACCAAAAAAATGACAGTCAAAGTGCCAGTTTAGAACCCCCGTAAGGCTTTAACATCTCTCGGACGCGCAATCATCAGTTTGATTTAGAGGGTGTAAAATTACCATTTTTACAAATACTGATTCAGCAAAATTTGTAAAAATTGGTTTGGAAAAATTGCTTACTTCTATTTCCATTTTCTATTTTAGACATATTGGTGTCGCAGTCCTCCGTCATTTCGTCATCTCTTTCCGACTGTCCATGATCAATATCATCTTGATTTATTTCATCATCCTTTTCTCTCTTATCGCTATCCGCCTCCTCATCTGTATCATCAATAGTTTCGCACCTGTTCATTAATATCTTGTATTTTTTTAGCATCTCCGAATCATGCGCCTTTTTTGCTTTTTTCGGATCGCTCCTCTAAATAATTATAATCATTTCCGTATAATGAAAATAAGCAACTTACATCATATCTTAAATAGTATTTTTGTAACAACGTGCATAAAGTGACGCGTAAAGTGATTTTTTCGATTTTCCAGGACACTTTACTCACGCTGCAACAAAAAATACTGTTCGGCACATGGGTGTAAAATATTTTTCCAACGAATGTGCGGGTTGCGGGCCGAGCCGAAGGCGAAATTCGCAGAAAAAAACTTTGCACATTAGCAGAAAAAAAACATTTACGCCCTTGTATCGAAAACTACTAGCTTCGATACATGTACGTAAAATGCGATTTTACGCACCGCTTTTAACATGCGATTAGATAGGACTGGTGCGTAAAATCTAATTCTTATGCAAGCGTATCGAACGCTACTTTTGTATATGAAGCGTTGGGTGGAAAAACAACCTAACCCAGGTTATTTCGTGATCAGGGAACTTTAATAAGTATTTTACTGAAAATTTCAATTTTTAAATTCAATGCAAAATTATAGCTATAATACCTCTCCGATGTAAAAAAAAAACCTAACGTTTTATTTATTTTTAACTATTTAGATACTTTGTTTAGAAAAAAAAAATATTTTCTCAATAGAATTTCAATTATAGGTAGTAATACCTTATGTACATAAAAGTATTTGTGTCGAAATTAACATTTCCCTAGTTGTATAAGACTTTAAAATCATTAAATCGCTGTAACTCAAAACACGATTTTCCGAGGTAGGTTGTTTTTCCACCCGACGCTTCATATGTTATGCGTAAAATGTGTGCGCCGTTTTTTGTGTGTCAAATACGATGTTATACACACGTGCGGACCGCGCCTCCAGTCAGCACTAGTGTGTAAAATCGTATTTTAGGCACTATGTGATATGATATGTGATAAACAAAGATAACAGAGCAGTGTTGCTGACAGAATTGATGGCGTTGAGTGTATTTTCTTCTGAACAGGGCCAGATAGGCCAAGTACCGATAAGAATCACTCCGAGCGGGAAAGAGAGAATACGAGAGATAGACAGAGAGAGAGAGATTTGATATCGTTTATTTCGCCATGGACCATGGGTCCTTAGGCCAGAGAGAGAGAGAGAGAGAGATATTGATTGAAAACGTCTTTATTAGTGTCCTGGCCACTACGAGCCGTAGAGAGAGAGAGAGAGAAGAGAGAGAGATTGAGTGATTGATTTAAATCGTGTTTACTAATTTCCTGGCCACACACGAGCCGTGGACAAATTTGAACAGCGTCCTGCCGTTACAAAAATTCGGACAGGATGTGGTAAGATTACAGTTTGTTGTCTCTGCATCATGGTGATACACACGCGAACATTAAATGCAAACTAGTAATTGCGATAATAAACTAATAAAAAATAGATGAAAACATAACAAGATGATAGTAGTACATAGAATAGAGTATTAATTACGACAATGAAGTAACGGTCCTAGGCTCGAGCCTTGGGGCACACCGGTGGTAATATAATCTAGGTCGGATGACGAAGAAAAATAATTTCACAAGCTCCCGCGTGCTGCGTGAGGAAGGAAGGAGAGAGCGCGCCGATTGCATGGTCGTTCCTAGGCGCCAGACTAATGAGGGATTGATGAGTTTTGCGAGAGAGGAGGAATTAACGTTCGGTATGGTGGTAATAAAATAACTATTTAGTTATTTGACATTTTATTTTTATACCGGTTTCAGAAGAGACCCTTGATTTATCACACGTATTTCTGGACTTGTTGAAGAATCAAGACTCGTTGATAAGCTTCGATTGCGACATGTCGGAATTGGAATCCGTTTAGATTTTTGGAGATCTTCTATTTGTTGTCGCGTATCTATATTATTAAGTTTCTGTAGTACTTATTTGGATTAATACAAAATAGCATTTTACGTATTAAGATTCCTTCATTATCAACCAAGCTATAGGCCAGTAAATTAAAAAAAATAGGACTTTTTGATGCATACAACCCGCAATTACACATTTAAAAAATAAAAAATTAGATAAGGTCTCTTTCATTTCATTTTTCATCTTTCACTTTAATAAAATATAATTTTTAAATACATTAAAAACCCCCGCTACAAGGGAATCGAAATGGTTCTGAAGGAGAGCGCCTAAATATTTCTTGTCATAGAAACTTTGCAGGGTAAAAGTTACTACATTTAAATTGATTAATATAATATTAACGACCTACACTATTTAATTCATTATTAATTGATTTAACTTACTTGCTAATAGCAGAACGAATCCCTTTTTAATTATTTTATTTTTTCCAACCTTGAATTTATAAATTTTGTCTTTTTCAAAATCTCTGTTGTTTTTTGGTTTAAAATTTTTTATATCGCTTGTCGGTATAACAATTCTTTTCTGCGCCTTAATTAGATAAACTCAATTTATGCATTTTTCATATTTAATGAATAAAATCGTGTACATTAACAACTCCTGGGATTAATGAAATTGTTTTTAATATATAGTGAACCGTCGGGTAAAACTTTATTAGAAGGAATTTTATCAAATTTTACGTACCATTTGGTAGCCGAGTGGTCTAAGCGTTGAAAGTTAAATTTTTTTTTGGCGTTCGCGCCCAATATGGGACAATTTTGTTTCTTTTTTATTTTCATAATAACAATCATGCTTATCAAATTGTTTATTGGACAATTTAATATTACATTTTTTAAATTTATTTTTGGCATATGTATTGTTAAAGCAAATACTAAAATACTCTGTTTTGATTCCCACAACATTTATTCCATTCACTATTATTAATTATGGCTTTACAGCATTTTTGTACAAATATATTTAAGTTGCAATCCTAAATATATAATAAGAATTATTACTATTATTATTATTATTATTATTGTTATAAAAACAGTTTCGTTGGATTCAATACATTACCTATTGTCATTGATCAGCGAAAATGTCCGTATTAAAATCGCGAATAATAATGTTTTGATTTTTTTTATATGGAAAATTTATAAATTGAACTTCAATCATAAAAGTTGAACAAAAAGAATTATTAATTAACTTCTGAAATCTGAATTTAGAATTCTTTGGTTCGATGTATATGACTGAATCTCATTTTATAGATTTTTAATATTAAAAACACTCGAATTGGTTAAAATACAATAACAATTGATATCGGATTGCATGAATAACTTTAATACATTGCTTTTGCATTTTTCCTGAAAAGAAGTGAATTTTCTTTAATATAATAATTAAGAAATTAAGAATTTCGGACATGTCAATAAGTTAAAAATATTTTTGAAAAATAAATGATTAAAATAATGATTCTTTTAGTTAGGGTTACAACTGATATAGTTTTATAAAAATAATTCAAAGCCATAATTAATAATATCCAATCGAATAAATTTGTGAGGAAATAAATTACGGTACTTTTTCATTTGCTTTAATGTTACATTTTTCAAAATAAATGAAGAAAACATAAACATATATTAAATTATCTGATAAATAGTTTTCATATGCACAATCTTTATTATGCAAATAAATAAGAAAAAAAGAAATTTTGTTGAAAAAAAAAATAAATCGTCCCGTACTGGGCGCGAACACCAAAAAATTCCAGCGCTTTAACCACTAGGCTACCAAGCATTACGAAATTATGTATGTAGTAATGTTGTATATGAACATCGGCAGGAGACATTTGTTTAATGAAAAAATAATTAACATTAACAAGAAAAATAAAGAAAGCAATCAATATGTAATATTAAAAATTACATAATTTTAAAAATTGAAAAAAAAATTATTTAGGATAGCTGAAACTTGGCTAGCATATTTTTGGGCAGGGATATTTAGTTCATTCAATGAAATTAATATCTTATGATCAATATTATTTTTAATTAATTATTTTTTATTGAATTGAATTTACATTAAAAAATAATTCATTTCGATTAAAACGACTTGATTTATAAAAGTATGAATTTTCTTGATAAATAACAATAATTAATTGAATCTTCATTTTGAATTTCGCGCCTAGATTTATTCCAAAATCATAAGAGAAAAGAAAATTCAGGATCGAATCGGGAGCCACATATTATATTTATGCAATATTTATGCTATATTTATAATATAGGAATTCGGGGAAGGATACGCCCGGCAAATTTCCTTTTAACAGCGTCTGTAGAGCTCACACAGGCACGCCGACTTTGATAGAGTGAGTGCGGTGGGGATATCACACGGGCACGTCGACTTTGGTAGTGTGAGTGCGGAGGAGAAATCACACGGACGAGCCGCGTTTGCATGTGATTCTCCGCGGCGAGTCCGCGGGAAGCATATGGAAGGGGACGAAAATCGCCTCTCAGGAGTCTACCGGTCGCTAGCTGATTGGTGGCCCGCAGTTGCCCCCCTATGGCCTATATATACTGCCTGCGCGGAACGGACGAGTTGTGATACCTTTTCTTATTATACCATGATGTACACCCACCCGCATTAATTCTTGCAGCAATACTGCTCTGTTATCCTTGTTTTCATCTACAGGGTGAGTCTGGTAGAAGTGAACACAGGGAAACCCATGTTAAGGCTACGCGCCTCGTGAACAAGTTCCACCGGAATCGACCAATCACGAGGCGCGTAGCCTTAACATGAGTTTCCCTATGTTCACTTCTACCAGACTCACCCTGTATACTTCTTTATGTGATAGACAAGGATAACAGAGCAGTGTTGCTGCAATAATTAATGGGGCTGGGTGTACCGTTCACGTCTCGTTGTGCTTAAAGCTTTACATTGCAGTTTTACGGTTACGTGCTCATTGTGCTCAGGCCTAAACTATATTATAATTATATGTATATAAATATTTTCAAAAATGTTGTTTTGATTTTATTAATATTGCAATTTCATTGCAACCCTGCCATGCATGTGTGTCTTCGAAACGGAGCAGGCCACGTGGAAACAGACAGAAACGCTGGCTCAACGTGGCACCCTGGATCAACGAGGAGTTTTCCCAGGAGATGGTTCAACATTTCAATCAGGTTAGTTGGGAACTTATCAAATTTAATATTTTTAATTCGAAAGAATTTGATTCTTTGTGGGGATTTTCAGTTTCCCGAGCCATCGACAAGAGTTGGCAAACGAAGCAGCAGTATTTTGGAACTCCAAAGGGGAGAACCTCACTCAGCAGTAGCCGAACTTCCGAGTATTGGGAGCAGCTTTTGGCCCTGAAATTTGGAGGAAGCATTTGGAATTCGGCAGCAAGGGTGGAAATTCCCCGAGGCAAAGTTTTTGCTCAATATTCCAGATGGACGTGTTCTGGTGATTCACTGGGTATCAACTATCTTCTTTGTATCGACGTTGGGATTGACGCTGATTGTCCGTTTCGCCGATACCTGTTCCAGAAACTTTGGATACGTATGAGTGCTTTGTGTGTGTTTTTCTTGATTCCGTTGTAATCAAGATTCCGAGAAAAATAGAAATAAATATCGACAAGGAGCGATCATTTCTCGACTTTGCTCTTCATTAACTCGTGTGTTTGGGTAGTGAGCTGCTTCATTAAGGGACCTGGAGCGTCCCAAGGTGGGGTAAGGGGGGTGCAAAAAAAGCGAGAAAGGCCTTTGCGCAGTTAAGATTTTTTTAGTAGGAGCTTTTCTCGGGATTTCTTTGCAGGAATAGATTCCGTATCACAAGGGCTACCGGGTGATACTAATTTTATAATAAATTGTTGCTCAGAAATAGGAAAAATTAAACCTGAAATTTTGACATCTGGCGTAACCTGAAAATGGGAAAACTAGACGTTAAACTTTCAAGTTTAATTTTTCCTATTTCTAGGCATCAATTTATTATAAAATTAGTATCACCCGGTAGCCCTTGTAGCACGGAATCTATTCCTACAGAGAAATACTGGAAGATGAATAAAAAAATATAAATATATAAATAAATATAAATATAAATGAATAAATAAGCCTTTTTGGATTGTCTCTTCCGTAATCCCGAAGAACGTGGCCAGCTTAACTGCATCTGTACGAACCCTCTCGATACCAAGTTTGGAAGTTTGGAAGATTATGCGGCTACCGGCTGATACTAATTTTATAATAAATTGTTGCTCAGAAATAGGAAAAATTAAACCTGAAATTTTGACATCTGTTGTAACATGAAAATGGGAACGCTAGACTTCAAACTTTCAGGTTTAATTTTTCCTATTTCTAGGCATCAATTTATTATAAAATTAGTATCACCCGGTAGCCCTTGTGGCACGGAATCTATTCCTGCAAAGAAATCCCGGAAGATGAATAAATAAAATAAATAAAACTCGATTACAATCTTAGATTTATTCCACATGTGTGTCTGTTTCTTTTTTCTTGCAAAGTTTAAAATACATTATAACAATCAACTTTGGTTTTTAATAAAAAAAAAAAAGGATGTAGATTATAAGTAAAGCAAAATTTTACAGTCAGCCATTATCGAAATGTACCAATAAGTTCACTTCTTAAATTGTACAGGCGAACTAGTGCTTTTGCGCCATTCTTTTTTTGTAAACAAATAAAAACATTTTTTACATTAAATTTGTGTTGGCTCGAGTTCATCTCTCATCCAACGCATGTTATTGTTTTTCCTGAAAATGGGGCTGCAAATGGAGATTTTTGTTCCATAATAAAAACAGATTCAAATTTACATATTGTTTTTGTTGCAAATGAGTTTTTGACATCATACAATTTTTTTTTTTATAAAAACATTTCTAAATATATCGTCTATCGGGTCAGTGTTTTTTTGGTAAATTCTGTGGCTAGGAACTTCTCCAAAGTTAGTGCAAAAGTTATGTATTGAGTAGCAGGTTAAAATGACAGGTTCCTTAACCTATTCAATATGTAACTTTTGCACTAATTTTGAAGAACTTCCTAGTCACAGAATTTTCAGAAAAAAACACTGCCCCGGTGGAGAATATAGTAAGAAATATTTTCATAATAAACAATTATCTGAAAAGTTTCCCACCTACGGCCACGCTGCCGCCGGGTCATTTGAATGTTCGACGAGGACCTTTAAATTATACAGGCGAAATAGTGCTTTTGTGCCATTCTTTTTTTGTAAACAAATAAAAACATTTATTTACACTAATTAATTTACACAAATCAATTTTTGACAACATCTCCCTTTTTCTTATTACACATAATGAATTTATGTTGGTCAACAACTGGAATTTTCAATTTATTTCATTTACTTCGATTTAAGCATTATAAAAGATTCATGATAGAAAAATAGGGAAACGAATACTCACAATTATAGAAAAATATATAGGAGAGGAATATTTTATACTTTACCAACAAAATATGAGATCCAAGTTACAAAATTATTCATCACATTATCATATTATTAATTTACATTTACCTTTGTATGTACTTCCTTTATATAATTTGATTATTATCCACTTATTTTTTACCAATTATTTATGTTTCTCTCTATGCATTTGCGTGACAGCTCGGGTTGACAATTGAATTGAAGCAAGATGGCACCTAAACTGAATCAATCCTCAAGTATGAAGTAACCATGGTGGAATTATTATTATATGTGGAACATAAGAAGAGAAAATATAAATTACATTAAATAAAAAAGGATAAAGGAAATACATAAATAAAAAGGTAAATGTTCTGTACACGTAGATAAATAATTTTGTAACTTGGATTGCATATTTTGTTGGTAGTCGAGTATAAAATTTTCGTCTCATAGATATTTTTCTATAACTGTATGTAACTGTCCTTTCCCTATTTTCCTATCATCAATCTTTTATAAGGCTTAAACCAAAGTAAATAAAACAAATTGAAAATTTTTGTTGACCAACATCACTTCTTTATGCGCGAGAAGAAAAAGGGAGATGAAAAAATCGTAACCAAATTTTGCATGGATCTTTAGGAATTACGAACACCTTTTCATATAATTTTTTTTTTATACAAATATTTCTTACTATATTGTCTATCGGGTCAGTATTTTTGGGTAAATTCTGTGGCTACGAAGTTCTCCAAAATTAGTGCAAAAGTTATGTATTTAATAGCAGGTTAAAATGACAGCTTGGAGGAAAGGTTTCCTCGCTTTCTTCCCTCACCCTGAACAAAGAAAGATGTAAAAAAAATTAAGTCGTGCTGCATCAATGCTGATCATGGTATTTAAATGAAAATACACACCAAATCTATTTTGTGGCACCCACTTCCTCGCGGTTTCTGACCACAAATTCTCGATCGGATTTAAATCTGGCTATTTTGGAGGCCAATTGAGTTGCACAAATATGTAATAAAATGAATTGAATATAGTATCCCATTAAACGAAGAAGTATTGAGATGACAAAAATAGAATTGAGAACAATGGGAAAGCATTCAATAGTATTCATTTCATTTTGGACATGAACACTTTTGAATGCTTTCCCATTGTTCTCAATTCTATTTTTGAAATCTCAATACTTCTTCGTTTAATGGGATACTATATTTAATACATTTTATTATATATTTGTGCGACTCGATTGGCCTCCAAAATCGACAGATTTAAATCCGATCGAGAATTTGTGGTCAAATATCGTGACGAAGTGGATGCCACAAAATAGATTTGGAGTGTATTTTCAAGTCTAATCCATCATAGACTTGAAACTGGACACGATTTCGATTATAATAACACCATAATCCTTGCACGAGAAAAAAATGTGACAAAAAGAGGGCACCTAGAAAATTTCTTTATAAAAAAAAAGAAAACAACACTGTCAACATCCGTTTCGAAACATCATAGCTATTGGAAGCTTACTATACCTTCTATAACGGTTCTCAATTTTATTTCCAAATATACCATTTATTTAACTTCACAACGGTTTGTTTTTAGTATCATAGCACCAACACATTCATATCCCCCTGTTATATATATTAGACCGATACGTACGGGGCAAGGGAAGAAAGCGAGAAAACCTTTCCTCCAAGTTGTAGGTTTCAAAGATGAATTATATTGCAATTTCTTTTTAAACAAGTATTTGGCACTATTATCGCTAGTGGATGGATGACTTTTGTGCAATTCTGTCATTAGGAAATATTAAGAAATCAGGATTTAAATTTTGAATTCTAGATCAGGTTAGGAAACCTTATATTTCACATCCTACATCTGATGTAGAATTCAACATTGAAAGGGGTATTTTTTAATATTTCCTAATGACAGAATTGCTCTAAACTCATGCATCCAGTAGCAATAACAATGACAAATATTTCCTTACAAATAAATCACGAGAAAATTCAGTATCTAAACTTACAGTTGTAAAAAAGATTTCATCGCTCTGACCATCAACTCTCTTAGGGCCAGTTTAGATAGGGTATTCCTTAGGTTTTTACGCATAATGAAATGCGATATAAATCGAGAATCTCGAAGTATCGAAGTTCGAACAGAAATCTCATCCGTAAACAAGCGTCGTGATTGGTTGATATTGCATATATTGATATATCGATTTTCATTAAACGTAAAAATTAAGGAATTAAGGAATTAAGGGCCAGTTTAGATGGGATTCCTCTATTAGTTTTCATACGTCTATGGCGAAAATCGTGCACTTGTCAGTGTAGTTCAGTGCACTGATATACCTATACAGGGTGGACGCCGGAAAACGCCCCATAGGGCATCCCGTGTTTAAGAAGCAGCCAATGGCGATCGAGTATTTGTAATGTAACTAGGCCAGTCGGCCAATCGTGCGACGGCTGGGCCTCTCTCGCAGCTGTTCCTTCATACAATAACATAACCATAATAATAAACCTATTGAAATGATGACAATTAATGAGAAGTAGCACAACTTTATTGGAAAATAAGTTGTAAATATTGAAAAATCTACAATAACTGTGAAGACTACAGTTTTACTTGGTTATGTTATTGTATGACGGAACAGCTGCGAGAGAGGCTCAACCGACGCACGATTGGCCAACTGGCGTAGTTACATTACAAATACTCGATCGCCATTGGCTGCTTCTCTAACACGGGATGCCCTATGGGGCGCTCTCCGGCGTCCACCCTGTATATAATATGGATAGGGCATACAGTAGGCCCCGTCCTAAGTTATGCGGTCGGTTTTTTCAAAATGGCGTCAAAATTTTTTCAAAAATTCATAACTTTTTCCCATTTTGTCTTATCAAACAATGTTTCGAATAAAAGTTGTTGGTAAAAGAACGTAGTTTGTAATGAAAATTATTTTCATGACAACAAAATTAATTACACGCTATTTATTTAACATTTTATTATTTCATAATTTTTTAAACTACGACTTATTACGTATAAGTTTTATTCGAAATATTTTTCGATAAAACGAAACCGAAAAAAGTTATGAATTTTTTAAATAAAACGGCATCAAGACAATGCTCATAACTCGAACGATTTTGCAAATAAAAAAATTTTTTTCAGAACGTTTTATCTTGTCAAGAACTAACTTTATGCAAAATGTTAGACATTTCTGAGACTTGACTGATCCGCGTTACGCGGAATGGACATATACGAAAATGATGTTTTTGGAAAATCGATTTTCTTCACAATTTATGACGGCGGTTTTCGGGGTCGATGATTTACGAATCTAAAATGACATTTTGAAAATAGAAAATGGCGGATCCAAGATGGCCGAAGGAAATGTGAAATTTTACTTGTCATGTTTAATTTAATTTCTCAGCCGTTTTTTGTAAATAGTAAACGTTGTAATAGTAGTGGTATTTAACGGCAATAGTAAGTGAAAAAATGAAAAACTGATAAATAAGGAAAAATTAGGGAGGGCAAAAATAAATAATGAATAAAATTGAAAATAATTCAAAAAAATATATAGAAATACGGAGACCAATTAGATAATTCAGAATAAATATAAGAAAATATTATATTATTAATTAGATGAAAACTTGGGAGGGCAAAAATAAATGAATAAAATTGAAAATAAATCAAAAAAATATATATATAAATACAGAGACCAATTAGATAATTCTTTTATAAATTAGATTGACGTTTCGACCCTTGATTCTGGTCATCTTCAGAGTGATTCTCCATCATATTATATCCGCCATTTTGAATTTTTCAAAACCGACCTCAAATTCATAATCAGCGACCCCAAAAACCTCGGAGTACGAAATTTGGTTGTAATTTACCCTTTAGTTCGTTCAAAAATGATTTCTTTCTCAAAAATCGACGATTTGTTAAATTTATTTATTTATTATTGTTAATAATTTTGTGTAATTGCATTTATTATCCTTTTCGTTACGGACCAGAAAGCCCCGTCTACCACTGTAAAAAGATTTTTTGAATATTGTTCTAAAAGCATTAAAACTAGACAGAAAACTTGTGAATAAAAAAGGAGGTAATCTGGGCTAACACCATGCCGCAAAGGGTTAATATTTATTTTAATACTCACAGGTACTGAAAGATACTGCTTAAGAGCGATGTATATTCTTACAAATCGTTTCTATCGCTGAAAAAATTCCCAAGAAAGTCACAATGTTAATTATTATGATATAGCGAAAAACAGTCGATTCTCCATAAGACCACATGTTAAAGTATTGAAAATGTTATAATTTATTTCCAGCTTCATAATGACCTTTGCCTCACGAAATTTTAACTGAACCATCTTTATAGGCTTCTTTAACTTCCTATAAATTTTCATCGGAATTTCAATATCAATTCTATTTACCATAGAACTCCCTTAAACTTAATTTTACAGTAAACGCAACATAAAGATTCTTAATCATTGTTTACGATCAGGGCGAAAGGAATTATGGACGGCTCTAGTTTCTCTAGTCGGAAGACCTACAAGAGATATTTAACAAATGCGGCGTATCCCATTCCACCATCGACGAAGTTTAGGGATAGACGTATTCAAAGGCAAAATGTAATAATATATTTCATTATTTGATATTACTCACACATTCAGAACACACAAAGAATGATATACTTTTTCGAAGGCATTAAAAACTGTCAATGGACCACATTCGATTGTAAATTATAACAACAATACTAATCCTGACGTACAGATGATAGTGCCTGAAGAGAACAATGCTGAAAACTTTGAAATAGAAGATGAAATATGTGATCGTAATGTTACCGAACAAACATTGGAATTTCATAATCTTGTACAATCTCTACAGGATGACATTGAAGATATCGAAAATAAAATTGACCAAAAGGACGATTTACAGGAGGTATATAAGTGGGCAAACCCTCATAGAATTTTTTTATTATTAATATTGTTATTTCCTGTGATTTTTACACTTCCATTATTTCATTGTTTACAGGTAGGTATGGGTCTACAAGAGTCTTTCGACTCCTGCTCCATCAGGGGGAGAAACTGGGCCTCCTTTTCGCGAACTTTCTTCATCTCCGACCACACTCTCCGCATTTATCTGCTCTCATCTGCGGACGCGAAGTTGAAAGCGCTACTATTGCTAGCAGCACTGGCCACGATGCTCACGCTCTCCGTCCTCCTCATTCCCTGTCCGGGAGCGTTGATCACAGGGATCTTCAAAGCACTCTCCCTTATTATCGGGCGAGTCCTTTGACCTCCCTGCTCTCCACTCTCCGTTCTCTCTCCGCTACCCCCGTCCCCAGGTTTTTTGTAGTAGTAGAATTCTTCATGTTGTTCCCACGAGCAGCTAGGGAAAGGGCGGCAGAGCTCCGCGTGCGGGTGTAAGGCTAATTACTCTAGGAGGGCGCCCGGTATCCTAGAGGCATCGTACGCGATGCCATGGTGTAAGGAATAGAAGGTGAATCGTTGCGCATCAGAAGAAGAAGGGAGTTATAGTGAGCCAATGAAGACTTCTGATATTGCAAATAGGCAGTCCCATACTCCTACCTACGTATGTGTTTTGCAGAATCGGTAAGTTGTTATTGGTTCACCGAGCTCACACTTTTTTTTGGTCTATTGCGCATCTATGGGAACGTTTCACCTTGTATACTTACACCATGCGCGATACAGCCCTGTACTATGCATCCCTCGGCACGATAGCGCCTTGAATTGGGGGATAGTTTCTCAGTCGCTTTACGCTCGCCACAGCCCACTGCGTCTCCCTCCCTTTAGTCGGAAGGTTGAGTGAGGCGCTCGAGCTTTAGACCCCACACGCGCACACAAAAACCATTCCGTGGAGAGCCCGTTTAGAGGGGTCCACACATTCGCAAGAGAAGATCCCGTTTGTAGGGATTCAATATTCACGCCGTCATCGACTCTTTCAGGACTTTAGCAGGGCGTAAAGCCAAGCCCCCCCCCCCCACACCGGCGTCCGCACGCTGCGCGCCGCCAGAGTGACATTTACAAAAGCATGTAAGTGCCCAACTAAATGGAATTGATGAACGCTACCGTGCTTACGTGCTTCTCTATGTCCAGTTCTCTTGCACTCACCCGGTCGACAGAATGAAATCAGCTGCCGATGCAATTGGGAGAAGAGAACTGTAGCTTTAGGAAAATCTCTGAGCAGATATCCCACTAGCTGTCTTTCCGGGCATTTCTGACTGTTACTTTAGTTACTGTTAGTTTGATCGATGACCCTGAAAGCAGACTGGTTGAGCCCTATTGCCAAGAGCCTTTGCTTGGGATTCGGGAATCTAAACCACCTCCTAGAAATAGCTGGTTATTCAAATCCCGAAACCCTCGGCCTTTGAATTAATACCTACTACACTATTAATGCTCGATCGACATTGGCTACTTCTTTAACATAGGATGCTCTAAGTCCCGCTGACCGAGGACCACCCGGTAATTGATACATGATACAAGACACTAATTTGACCACTTTTAAAGGGAGGATTAAAGGTTCAAATCCCGGCAGCCTAAAGGTTAACGAGTTATACCGTCTTCATCTTCGGCCCGGACCAGGGCCCATTTTTTTGTTTTAATTTAATTAATTTAATTTTGATTCTCATTCATCACGCTGGTGAGGAGGATAGCACGCTGTACCCGACCTAGTGGCCCTACGTTCAGCCGATTGGTCAGCGCTCTCTGCAACACTCTTTTTCCTTTAACATTTCTCTCCCGATTAACCATTCTCTATATTTTTAGTTGGAAATGAAATTTTCAAGGAAAATGCCAATAATTAAAAAAGAATCGCGTTTTTTCGATGTTCTTCAAAATTGCGGCTCGAATATGGCAGAGGGCCGATTTTTTGTTGTCATATTCGTAATCAGAAGGCAAAAATACATCAAAATAGTACAGCGAAATTTTGTTTTGCGATGTCGTAGTTTTTCCGAAGGTTTACCCATTGTCTGATATAATAATTGTATTTTAGAATAATTTGATGGTATATTTGATGTACACCTTCCGCGACATGTATTACTTTCAACAGAATTTTATGACACCACATCGGTTTCTAATCTCGAACATTTTTTGCTAAATGAAATGGCACGTTAAATGACATCTGTACTTTTAAGTAGCAAATTTCCGAATTATCTACGAATCCATGCAGCAATCTGTAAGCTGTATTGATTTCAACAATTTCAATTTCGTTATTTGCCAATAAATATAAATATAAACCTTTTACGAATGAATCCCAGTGCATCTATAAGTGGCTTGGCAATATATTTTTAAGAATTAGCATGCTGTAATACATTTTTCACAGTCTCGTGCTTTCTAGAATTCTTTATCTGGAAACAGTCTGTTATTCTATTTATTTGATGAGGTACGCTTATACAATTCGTAAGAACATCTATATCAACAATAATGATGTTAGGTAATATTCCACATTTTTTGGAATTGACACATCGCATTGTAAAAAATTTCTTTATGATCCCAGTGCAGTAATGCATGCAACCTAGATCGCAACCATGAATTATGTCATAGCGTATCGACTTCATTAATTCTCAGTGGGATTTGACTCAGAAATTTGTTTCTTTTGGACTCGTCCACATGTCTAATTGTTTCACTCTCAATTCATTATTTTGGATGTTCAGACTTTGTCACTGGATATTTTCGAACTCCTGATCGTCGACTATTTGGACAGCTCCGCTTGGATGAACATATGCATTTGGGGAAGGCCCGCAACCATTACCTATGAGCCATTAAATTGGGTTAATTCGGCAGCATACTAAAATAAACAGTTAGATGAATGTTATCTTCCCAATACAGTTAATGCCAGTTGTTGACAACCGTTGACATTTGGTTCATGTGCTCTAACAAATGGTTTCAGAAAATCTTCCATTTCAGGCTTATAATTCCGAATCACACACCGGCTAGAATCAATTCTTTGCTCCTAACCGAAAATGATAATCCGTTTTCTATTATGAAGATTGACCATACAGAATAGCTTTAGCTTTTAGATAATAGGGCTCCATTGGTGCAGGAATGCCATTCAGTTAACATTGATCGGCGACTTTATCACCCAAATCTGGTAACCATTTGTTGATATTGAATATTACTGTGGTAAAACTTCGTGCATCAGAATAATTCATTTTGTTTATAAGTTCTCGATACGCTTACCGTCATAAATATCACGAACACAGTTAGTATTCGAATTTCTTTCATTCATAACAAAATTATAATTGTAATTTTTTTATTATTATAAATTTGGTGTATGAAAAGCAATATCCATTTTATTTTACAAATCTTGCAATTTGCAACATGCGATCTTTGCATTTTAATCTACCTTCGTGTGCTCCACACAAACAGAAGTCGTAATGTGTATGCTAGGTGTTGCGCTGTCACTGCGAAAGAGGGTGTACGCGGAGCTCATAACACAGGTAGTCGTACCTTGCATGTAGAGTGCAGGCGGGCTGTCGGAATTTGGTGCTGACCGAACACGTCGTTTCGCGGTGCTTGTTACTGGCAAATGTCGCACCGCAAGACGACGTGCTCAGTCAGCACGAAGTTCCGCCAGTCCGTCTGCACTCTGAATGCAAGGTACGAATACCTGTGAGCGCCGCGTACACCCAATTTCGCCGCGGCACCTGGTGTACATATGACGACTTCTTTCCGTGCAAGTTCAGGATTAGGACAGATTGCATAAAATTTCAGAAAGTTTTTCGAATAAAATAATGTATCAATGAAATATTCAGTGTTCGGTAAAGAGGGATTTGTAAATATAGCGTTGGTCGAATTAAAGATATCCATCAGTGCGATACAGAATAGTGCATGTATTTTATAATTTATATTTTATATTTTATAATTTTGTGGTGTATTAGCAAAGCTTCGCTTATCAATTTTTCAAAGCTTCGCTTATTATGAAACCTCTTCCAAATGTGCATCACAGTCTTCGTCATCCATCATGGTTCTCTCTGTGATTGATTATGCAATCACAGTACTGACTTGTGTCTTTTGTTTATGTACAAAATAAATGTTCACTATGGCATACTATATCTGTAATAAAACAAATTTGTTTTCTTCCTATTTGGTTTTTTGTCATTAACTTTTAGCGTATTAAGGATCTTCCAGTTGAAATTTAAATATCCACATTGTATTAACAAAATTTGACGACGTTTTTAGAAACTTCGGCTCCTCAAAGACAATTTCATACGTCGCGTGAAGCTCTGAATAGTAGATTTCGAATTAAAGTCGAATATCACGCACCAAAAAAAGACGCGTAATGCAGAATTTTACGCATATTATGAAAACCAAATTTCATTCCAGTCGATGGAAAATAGAGAGCGTAGGATCTTAAATAAAAGCTGACCAAAAGACCGAAAAATATAGGGGTATTTAAATTTCAACTGAAAGCCCCTTAAAATTTCTATTTAACCTTTATTATTATTCAAAATTTGACGTTTATATAAATTTCGTATAAATTGCGGCACTCATTATTTATTTATTGTTTATTGATAAACTGTAAGTATACTTGGTTCGTAAGATCAGTACCAATGTTCGTGCATCTTAATTCCAAATTTGGGTTAAGATGAGTTCCAACCACAGGAAATGTTCTTTAAGGGTATGCTCTAGTCATAAAGAAAGTTTAACTAAGGCACTAGATGTGTAGGCATTTTCGGAGGAATGTGCAAAGGGTACAGTTAAGGGTTTGTAATTTGTCTTCCAATCGTATAAATGAGATTGTAAACAAAATTATACCAATCGGAAAGAAGACCCGCAAACAGTTGAAACGTTGACGAATATACATTACTTTCCATCCAAGGGGGTTGTGGGGAGGGGGCGCTATCCACATTCTACCCCGGAGGGGGCTTATTAGCATCACATCAGACAAAATGACCGACAAAACGAAGAGAGGTTGATTATTTTTACAGCTGTCGGCAAAATCAACCTTCTACTCGAGAACCGACCAGAATACAGACTAAATATATCATGACAATATGGATGACTTCAATTACAATTTACATACTATTAATATAAATATAAATGTGATGGTAAGGCCAAAAATATCGTTATCACGGTTCGATTTAAATATAGATATCGAAATATTATATTATAATATTATTATTCGTTTAAAGGTCTTTATTTTCATTGCACAAATTCATTTGTCCACAACAATGTTTGTAAAAAACATTGTCCTTAAATTAATAATGTCGAATAGTAGTAGTAGTAGTAGTAGTAGTAGTAGTAGTAGTAGTATATTTTACTCTCTTATGGGGTACAACCTGTTGAGAGGTGAGGTGAGTTCCGGAATAGACCGAAAACTTAATTCGCAGATACAAGGATAAAAACCATAAAATAAACGCAAAACGCAGGGAATATAAAATATTAAAAAAAGATAAGAATAACACAGAGCAAAAGCGCAGTACATTTAGTAAAACTAGAACTAGTCGCCATACAAGAATTGTCTTCGCACGAGTATTGCTCTTATGAATTTACATAAGGTTTTCGCTGAGAAAAGGTTAGGTTTACAGATCAAAGTACAAAAAATGTTATTCGGAGAACACGCGGATACATTTGCAACAAAATCACGTCTCACTGGTGCGAGTAGGGGGCATTCCGTAAAAATGTGACATAGAGAATCGGGGACATTCATATTACATAACGAGCATGGCGATTGGGGATTATAGATGAGACGCATACCGGCGAGAGAAAGCGAACGCGTGAAGACTGTCGCTAATCTGAGCTGAGCTCTTACTCTTAGATAAGGGAGAGGCAGACGAGGCGGATACAGCGTATACGACGAGTCGCTGAGCTGACGGTAGAGTGGTAGCTGAATATTTTCGGAGTTAAAATATCTTGCTAAATCTTTAGCTCTGCAAGAATCTGCATATTTAGCAATTAGTCGCGGACCAACGCTCGCCCAGGACTCAGCGTCAAAGTTGCCCCGCAGGACATCAACCTCCGCTTCATCCAATAGGGAGAAAAGCTGCGTGAGCCAGTTACGGGGCTCTTCTGGAGATATCACGGATAATTCTCTTAAGCGAATAAGTAAAATCTTGGGCAGCCTTGAGTCGGGAAGTCGGAGGGTCTTAATTACCCATTTTATCGATCGATTTAGTATCTCAACCGCAATCAGAGTGATACCGAGTTCTAATCGTATTATATAAGCCGGGGTGTTTCTTGGCAAATGGAGAAGTCTTTTGAAAAAGTCGATTTGCACCGACTCCAGCCTATCCAAGTGGCGGAGAGCCCAAAACGGAGCCGCGTATAATAGTACCGATGTAACCATAGCTTTGTACAGTTTCCAGTATGCGTCCCATGCGTCGATTTTAGCGGAATTTATTACGGCTACGGACGCGGCTGCTGCGGCCCTTGTTCGAGTAACGGCGTCCTCCGAGGGCTGAAGGCCTGACGTTGATGATGAAAACACTATACCTAAAAACCTGTAGACGCTTTTTACTTCGACTGGAATGTTATTGAAAAGAAAGCCTCTTGAGAACTGATCGAGCGGACCGGCTCTTCTGAAACAGATTATCTTAGTTTTCTCGACATTTACAGTGAGCCGGTTAATCGAGCAGTAGTCAGAGAGGATTTTAAGCTTACGGCGAAGGTCTGAGGGGGAAAAAGCAAGAATGGTAAGGTCATCAGCATAGAGGAGCATTAGCAGATCCGTGGATCTGGTAACATCCACTCCGCGTACCTTATTGTCTCGAAAAAAAGTAACTATGTCTGACAAATATAATATAAACAACAACGGACTCAGAATTTCGCCTTGAAGTACGCCTACCGTTACGTTAAATCGCGACGTTTCCCCGTTTTCCTTGTTATACAGCACTGTCGCAGAGCGATAAAGCGCACTAAGCACCCTGACGAATTTTGCGCTAACACCTAGTCCAAGTATCTTTCGCCATAGCAGATCGTGAGGGACGGAATCAAAGGCTCTCTTAAAGTCCACAAAAAGGCTATAAAGTTTCGCGTTCCGGCGCCTCAAAACGACCTGCGCGGAGGCGAGAAGGCAGAAGATATTATCCTCCGTCCCTCTCCCACCGCGAAAGCCGGATTGTTCCTCCGGTAGGATGTCTCTCTGCGTAGCCCACTTGGACAGGCGTGTACATAGGATCTGTGAAAAAATTTTCGCTAGTGCGTTAGTTATTGCGATTAACCGGTAGTTAGAAGGATCGTTACGGGCGCCCTTCTTATACAAAGTAAAGATCGTCGAATCAGCCCATCCTAACGGGAAGGCTTCCGCCGTAAAAATTCTATTAAAGAGCGAAAGAAGGAGAGAAAGCCATTGATCGTCCATATGCTTAAACAGTTCCGCAGGTATTTTATCTGGATCAATGGCCTTTCCTACCTTCAGGGTCCTTAGACTTTCCCTAAGTTCAGACACAGAGAAAGGTGAGTCCAGCGCGGGATCAAAAGTACCAAAATACTGCACGGGCGGCAATTCTATCTCCGGAAAGATCTCGCGGAAGAACGCATTCCAGTTTTCGTCTGACACTTGATGGCGTAGTGTAGGTTTCGAACGAAATTGGCGTACTGCAGACCAAAAATCTGCTGAGTTACGGACTTCCGCGAATCTGTCGGCAATATTAGAGTCGTAAGAGAGTTTTTTGGCAGCTAGTAAATTTGAGTAACACCTACGGGATTCTTTGAATTCTTCCAAAATGGCCGCGCTGTATCCAGACCCCCTCATATGTCTCAGGGTGCGAGCTAATGACCTCTTAGCGGAAAGACATTCCTTGTCAAACCACTTTTTCCTGAATCCTAACGGCGAGAGGTTATTGCTAATAACATAGTCTTTTAAAAGGCCGGAAGAAAGCGCCGAGTTGCGAATCGTTACAGTTAAATTGTTATAGCACTCGTCGAGATCATTACAAACAGCAGAAACAGTGGTTTGAAACGAGGCCGCGAGAAACGCATGATATAATGTAAACGCACTAGTTGCCCCGTCCGAGGGGTTCTGAAAACGAGTCACACGACGCAATACAGAGCTTTGAGCAGGTGTCTGCGAAGAAGAGTTATCTTCGAAGAGATAGAGTTCCACTGACACTGGCAAATGGTCAGAGTCATAAAGATCATCGCCTATCACAAGATCGTGAATATAATGAACATGCGGTATCGAGATCCAGACAAGGTCAACAACACTGAAACCCCTCTGTCCGAGAAAAGTATAATGCGCAGGAAAATCACTTAACGTTCGACCGTTTAATAAAACAAAATTGTTTATGGACATAAAATCGGACAAAATGGTTCCGCGTTGGTTGAGATTCACGTCATAGGATCGTCTACAAACTCGCACAGAGGACTCTTCAAAAATTTGAGCTACGTCACTTAATGGGTCAGACGGACCCATCCGACAGTTAAAATCGCCTCCTAAGATGAAAATACAGTCTGGAAACTGTTCATTCAGTGAGTCTAGAATAATTTGTAGGGAGGAGAGCAGTGGTTCTAAATCGGAGAGAGGAGAGAAATAAAAGGAGCCGACAATTAAATTTAGCGGATTCATATTTAATTTATAAAAGAGCCAATGAGGTGACGAATTTAGCAGAGTGAAACTAGAGTTAGGATCAATTAAAGACAAAAGGCCTCCGCTACAACGGCCAAAATTACTGGTGCGGATGGCTGGTGAATTAATCACTGAATGATCAGTAAGCAGATCCTCTGCCCGAATTTCGAGATCCCGCCAAGTTTCTGAAAAGTTCATAATTTTGTGTGCGGAATAAAAACAATTCTTTTTAATGTTAAAAAAACCATGAGCGTTCCAGAAAACTATTTTTAATAAATTCTGACGAATAGGAGACTTAATACAGACAGGCGATGATACTGCATCTGGTGACGATGACGATGAAACGTTGACAGAAGACGAAGGACGGGGACAAATTAAAAACCCGTTTCTATGGATGATGAGAGCGTGTCGGTGTCTATGGATGACGGTCTTGCGTAGGCATTTGCGTTTTTCTTACTAGAGCTGGCTTGCGCTCGACTTGCAGAGGATGAGCGAAACGAGGCCGAATTTCTTTCCATTACCGGCTCAGGACATGGAATATTGAAGTCCTGGTCCGCATCCGACCATTTCAGCCATACGCTATTGGTGGCTATGGCATCGCCCTTTTTTTTGAATAACGCGCCACAAGAAGCGGCAGCGCGGCGAGCCACTCTGACCTTATAGGCCTTGAGGCGTTCTCCATCTGTATAGTCCGGATTGATGAAGATGTTTGTGGACTGGAGCGCCGTTTTCTTAGACGACATAATGACGTATTTGTCCTCTTCCAGCATTAACTCTGCCAGGTACGTCGGAGGATTGATGCGGATTTGGCGCGCGGCGGCGACCGAAGATTCCAGTGGAAACTTCGCAGAAAGGAATTTATAAATTTCCTTTCTTAGCGGACCCGGACCGGGCACAAACCCGGTAAGGATGATGTTCTTCCTCTTGAGTATTTTTTCCTGAGCCTCAAGTTTAGTCTTAAGCGTGTTGATTGTTGATTCCTGAATGTCCACTCTTTCCTGTAGACAGCCTAGGCGTGATGAAAGATCAGAGTTGATCTGGTCCACCTTAGACTTGACCGCTACGATTTCACTCGTGCAATTAGCAATGCTCGCTTGAAGAGCATTAGATTGTTGCTGGATCGCAGTAAGCAACGATTGCTGCAGTGATTCCAGGGTTAGCGGTATATTGGACGAAGACATCGTTGGAGAATCAATAGGCTGCTGTTCCGGCTGGATTTGATCTGCAACAATAAGTTTTCTCTGCCTCGTTGGTTGAAGATCGTTCGGGTCGTCCGAGTCCGGTAGGCCGTCTCGCTTACGTTTGGCGAGACTGAAACCGAAATCTTCTAAAGCGCTGCAACTGCTAGTACGAAGCGCTCTCCACTTAGATGCTGTTATGGGGCGGCCGATGAGGGCAGCCGGGCGCAAAATGGTCGTTGTACGCTCCACCTCTCTGTCACTAGAAGAGAACGTAGGCAGGACAAACGCTTGTGATTCGCTGCGGGGCGGACTGGGTGCTGACATTAGTCGCTCGCGGCCGAGAGCTTCTGACCTCTTGTGGTCAAAAAATATAAATACTTTATGCGTATCACCGCGAGTAATAGAAAGTATACGCTTAAATTGATAAACACGATTTACCGACTACAGACGATACAGACGAAAGACATACACACGGACGACTACCAATACGACCGAACAGATTACTGTTGTAAATCGCCTTGAGGTTTACACACACACAGTCGATGTAAACACGACTCGGGAACGCTGAGAGTGTAGTGGGCCGCACACAAGCAAGGAGCGAACTCACCGTTATGCAGGCGAGACACAGGCGAATATCAAAAATAACTCCGTCTTCGAGAAGAAATCTTGAGAGTTGAAGCACGTTGCATATGTCGGTTGAACTGGAGATGTCATGTACCATTTAAAAGGAGCAGCGTGTCCTCTTCAGATGCCGATATAATGGTAGAAAACCCGAAGAAGATAACGGTAAGTGGCAGATTGAAGACCAATGCTGCCAAACCGGAGAATTATTCCGTGTTGTGTTGACAGCTGCGTGACGTCACCACAGGCGAAATTTTCCAACCGTCACCACGTCGGATAGGAAGAAAAGTTACCTCAAAAAATTCCGGATAAAAGACTCGGCAACTCAATAGCTCATTACGAACTGGGTCCGAGACGATCCGGAGGTCATTTTCTGTGCAAAAAACTCCCAAAAAAAGGACGATAAATAGTCTGTAACTGACATAAATACGGAGCACAGAAACGCACGTCTGCTGTACTTACCGTCTATAACGGAACGTCGAATAATTAAAATAAAATAACTTTAACGATCACAACTTCTGTCCGAATATTCTTTGAATTCTCATATTCTGAAAATATGCTGAATTTTATTCCATTGCAGATTTCCGGGGCCATCGAATGATAAAGCAAGATAAATCATTTCCGGGACAAGTACGATATTTATGCAATTCTGCACCGTGACTAACGCCTTGAGTTCCTAAGACTACTTAACTTCGGGTACCATTCGCAATATTCTTTGCAGCCCTAAATTTGGACCTGGCACCCAACGCCGGCATCTCGACGAAGATAGCCAAAATCAAGTCAGAATCTTGCCAACCAGTTCACTTCATTAAAATAACCTGAGGCATTTTTAATAATTTTATACTATTTTTCCTATGTTCAAGAATGATTTTGTGAATCTAGTTACATCCTGACATCCTGTTAATAAAATTATGAAACATTACTTATATTGTTGTTTATAATACTATTTATACGTGTCTAAAAATTAAATTCACTAAGCGCACATCACCACGGTTCGTAATTCATGTCAACTATTAAATTATTTCGGTCGTCCGTCTTTGTTGCCGCTCTATATCAATCACGACATAAATATAAACGGATACAGCTCACTTTGTCAATTTTAATTTCCGAGATAATCGAAGTTTAAATAATGAAATTTTACAATTTCATCAATGTAGTGAAGTCTAAGCCATAAATCACGCGTCATTCTAAGAGACCCATTCAGATTTTTCCTAAATCATGAAAAAATGGAAATATATGTATAATGGAAAGTAATATCTCAGAAACCTAAAATCGACAAAGTGAGATTTTTCCCTGCTCATGTCCATATATATATCTTCGACAAAATCAGAGTACTTCATAAGGTAAGCAAAAATGTTACTCTCTTATTTAATGTCCATAAAAGGTATAATTAATTTTTTTTTTAAACTTTTCTTTTATAAATCCGCCATTAAAAGAATAAATACCTAAATTTAACAAATATAACAATTAATTATTTTTAATAATTACTCGCCTTCGTAGAAAAATATCAACAAATTTTCTCTGCTGTTATTATATACCCGGGGCTGGTATAAGAGCATCCAAGGAACCTCGAGGTTTGCGGATCAACTCAATTTTTATTTTAAGGGGATTCCAAAGTCATCTATCGATAAAGTAGGAATTTGCACTAAAAAGTCAAAATAAAAAATGAGTGCAACGAATTTTAAAAATTTATCTAATTTATTCATATAAATTAGAATAAAAATAATAAATCAGCTTTCTTGACGAAATTTCTACGGAAATGACACATTGAAAACGACGTCGAAAACGACGCCGACAACGACGTCGAAAACGACGTCGAATCCGACGTCGATTTTTTCAATAGGGTTAACTTCTGCAAAATTTAAATAACCCAAACAAAACCAATTCATATATTGATTTTGTTAATGTGTTTTAAATTTTGGAGCAATGTCTGAATATCCAAAAGATTGAAATTTAATATAATTCAGCAGCTATTTCAAAATTTCATTCGTGTGATCGTAATAACCTAAATATCTTTTTAATTACAGAAATTTTCAGTTAAATAATTTTATTTAATAAATATTACTTTCGTTGTAAGTATGGAAAATTATAAATTTAAATTTAATATGATTTATAAAATTTCGAAATGTTGAATTATTTATGATTTTAATCTTTTGGATATTCAGACATTGCTCCAAAAATAAAAAAACGCTAACAATCAACATGCATATATTGATTTTGTTGAATTTTTTTTAAATTTTGGAGCAATGCCTGAAAAAGATAAAAATTGATACTAATTCAGTAGGTAGGTCCTCTCTCTCTCTCTCTCTCTCTCTCTCTCTCTCTCTCTCTCTCTCTCTCTCTCCCTCTCTCTCTGGTGAGTAGACACGTCACACGTGTAAATTTTTGCTCCACCGTATTTCAGTATTATTTACGATTATTTTCATTCTCCGGAGCGAGAACTTATTCCAGAAGGTGTGCACCAGTTGTGGACCTGATTAGTGAAATTTTTTTGGAGTGACAACATCTAGTGGGTCCACGGTGCGCCTTTTTGGAAAATCGCAAAATTTTTTCCACGGTTTTCACCGGGCACGTGTCAACGGCGATCGCGGAGCTAATGTTAACTGCGCAAGTCCACTCCAGTCACGTGGTGTAATGTGTTAGCCTCCTATTCAATTTAACAACTGTCATCGAAACTGAATCGAAGAAAAGCGACTTATTACAAGGTACGAAACCCGATGCCGAAAACTAGAAGTAACAGCAAATCGGACCATAACGTAACTGTTCGTGTTATTTGTGCAAAGTGTTACAAGTCTGTCATCGATTTCGTCAAGTGTCCCGTTTGCGAAAAGTGTTTTCACGAGTCTTGCGGACGGCTCTACATACGCGGCAAATCGGAATCTGTGTGTTGCGTGCGCTCCTTGTCGCACTTACTTCTTCCGCCGCCTACCGTCGCAACTACTGCTGTCGCGCGTGACGTATCTCTCTTCGCGCTCCCTCCGCAAGTATTATCTGTTTCGCCTACCTTGCCCCCAACGCAGTCAACTATGGATACGGCGCAGCAATTTTCGCAAATCCTTGAAGCGATCAACGGTGTGCGTCAGGAACTTACGGCCGTTAGAGCCGATACTAACGCGATTCGAACCGATCTTTCGAATTTAGCATCTGCCGTACAGCAGAACACCGCCTCATGCAATGCTCTAAAATCGGATGTAGAATATATGAAAAAGAGCAATGCCCTTGCACGACCAACTACGTACCTCATAGTAAATGGTATACCAAATCGGTGCTCTCTGTCATATAATGACATTATGCTCCGCGTGCTGACCCACCTAAAATTGCCTGGTTTATTGAGCGACATTTTAAAAATCGATAAAATTGAACGTAATGGACCATCAACATCTTATTCTGCTGCTGCAAGTTCGACAATTCCTACACAGTATTTCTCCTTAAAAATACGCCTTAAATCTGTTGACGTGCGAAATTTTATTGTCGAAACAAAGCGTAAGTTGGGGAAAATTACCGTCCAGGAATTATTCCCGGAATTATCATAAGATGCTAATGCTGACAAAACTGTTTATGTTAACGAGTTCTTGCCCTCGTCGACCTACAATTTGCTTAAAAAAGCGAAACTTGCGGCTAATAACGTAGGTTATAAGCGCGTTTGGGCGAGAGATGGCAATGTTTCTGTAAGAAAAGATGGTGGCACTCCCGAGTTGTTAATTGCCACAGAACAAGATCTTAATAACATTGTCTGACAACCAAAGCAGAATCTTGTTAATCAATGTATATCAAGTAACGTGTCTTCGTCCTATTCTTCGTCGTCTCTAAAAATTTCGTGTATAAATATAAATTCACTGCGTGCTCTTCTGCAAGATGTAGAAAATGAATTAGCAGACTGCACAACACACATCCTGGCAGTCACCGAAACATGGATGACACCTTTTGTTGATTCATCGTGTGTTGCCGTTAAAAACTATAATTTTGTCCGTAATGATCGGGCGCTTCGCAGCGATGGGCAAATACGCTTTATTTTTGGTGGAGGTGTCGCATGTTACCTCCACAAATCTTTATCTTGCACTATTCTCGAGGGCTCAGTAAATGAAAGCATTGACACCCCAGAATATCTTTTTTTGGATGTCAAATCGTCTTCAAGAAATTTGTTATTTATAGTTATATACCGACGCCCTCATGGGCAACTTCTCGCGGAAATTATAGTTAAGTTTAATACATATATTTCTAAATATAAGAACATAATAGTAACAGGCGATTTAAACTGCAATTTGTTAGAGAATAGATTTGATTCTGTATACCTCCAAAATGTTTTTCAAGACTATTCGCTTTTTTCTGTACCCTTTGGAACCACCCATTATTCTTGTTTTTCTTCTTCTCAGCTGGATGTTATGCTAGTCGATTCTTCAGATAAAATTAAAAGTTTTTCTAGGTCTCCTACTCCTTTTGCGGCAGGCCATTGTCTTATTACGATCCAATACGAATTCACGAACCTCAATTCCATTCCACAAATTATCACCTACCGTAACTTTGCCAAATGCGACTATTCTGCTTTAAATAAAGATCTCTCAGCATCACTTCAACTTAAGTTTCCTCATCTCTTAGCTTCCGACCACACACAACTTCAAACAAATTCGCAACTACACGGTCTAATAAACTGCGTAAATAATTTTTATGAATGTATTACCGAAGTTTTAGATTTACATGCGCCATTTATTACAAAACGTATTTTGCACCGCGCTATTCCATGGATCACACCTAGTATACGAAGTAGGATTAAGGAACGCGACAAATTGTACCTGCGTGCGAAACGAACTCGAAACTTGCGTGTTTTCCAGGAATATAAGAATATGCGTCGCGAGATTAAAAATATCTTAAAAGCGGCCAAAAATCGTCACTTAGCCGAGCTAGTACTCCAACAAAACAAGCACGAACAAACTCTGGTCTTGCCTACGAAAATTAGGACTTGCTAATCAGCCATCACAGTCAGCACTTCCTCATTTCTCACCCATTGCATTAAATCGTCATTTCGCACAAATATCTTCATCTCACCCGTCTTGTGACTTAGCGACACTCAACAACATAATCATGCGTCCATTACCCAATTTCCACACAACATTCAGCTTTACTGCTATTAATCATCATGATGTCCTACTTAGTCTTAATCTAGTTGCACAAAAATCACGTGGGCTTAGTCCCGATCATCTTCCTTTAGAGCACCTAAAATCTATGTTTACAACCATCGCACCATATTTAACATCCATTTTCAATCTTTCACTCATCTCTGGCTATTTCCCTCCCATTTGGAAATCATCTTACATCATAACACTTAAGAAAATCGATAACCCCTTATGTCCTTCTGACACCCGTCCAATCACAAATCCTCCCCACCTCTCTAAGGTCATTGATTCCCTTGTCACCCAGCAGATCACAAAATATTTAGAGATAAATTGTATACTGCATCCCAAACAATGTGGATTCCGCAAATTTCACAGCACCCAAACTGCCCTATTACACCTTATGGATGATGTACGTTCAGGTATAGATCGTGGGGCAGTTACTATCCTGGTACTGTCCGATTTCTCAAAAGCCTTTGACTCCTTAAACCATGTCGTGATTCTAACCTGCCTTCGAGACATAGGCTTTGAGGAATCAGCATTGAGATGGCTGCATTCTTATCTCTCAAATCGCTCTCACACAATAATTAGCCTGGATGGTTCAACATCTAATCCTGAGTATACTACATCCGTCGTTCCACAAGGTTCAAGCTTAGGCCCCATATTATTCATTATTGTTATCAATACCTTGTTTTCGAGACTTAAATACTGCAGACACACTACCATCATCTTTGCTGATGATACGCAATTTTATCTCTCGACCCCGATATGTCATCTAAATGAAACGATACGCAATATTAACAGTGACATTGCTGAGCTTCTGAGGTGGTCCCATGATTATGGGCTCACTTTAAATACGCGTAAAACTCAGGCCATCATCCTAGGTTCACCTCAGAATTTAGCCGTTATGAAAAATCTCACCATACCACAAATTATTGTCTGGTCGGATGTAATACCTTATTCATATGAAGTAAAAGATCTTGGTGTCATAATAACATCCGACCTAACATGGAATCGCCATGTTAGTGCCATATCATCTAAAGTACATAATGTTCTTTACAGGCTTAAATTTCGTGGTGCCTTTCTTCCACCGCAGATCAAACTCACACTCGTCAACGCATTAGTCATCCCACATCTCGATTATGCATCTTTAGTTATAGCCGATTCAACAGCATATCTTCCACCGCATGATGATAGTTTACAATAAAAATAAAACAAATATAATTGAGTATTTAACACTGTAATCACTGTTTACTTTTTTTCATTTTCTGGTTCAAGTAACTGACGTTCGTTCATTGTCACTTTCTCTGGTCGGTTATCCTACACCTGAAAAATATTATTTTATATTGCATAGAGAAAGACAGAGGGAGAGAGAGAGAGAGGGAGAGAGAGAGAGAGAGAGAGAGAGAGAGAGAGAGAGAGAGAGAGAGAGAGAGAGAGAAAGAGAGAGAGAGAGAGAGAGAGAGAGAGAGAGAGAGAGAGAGAGAGAGGGAGAGAGAGAAAGAGAGAGAGAGAGAGAGAGAGAGAGAGAGAGAGAGAGAGAGAGAGAGAGAGAGAGATTATAACAAAATTGCACTTGAGCTACATGTAAGTTGTAAATTTGATTACAAGTCGCTCGCATAGTTAAAACATAAGAATAGAAAACGTAACAAACTTACGGTTGATCAGCCCTAAGAAGATATGTTAATAAGTTAGTACGAAATGTTGCGAGAGATGTGAATGCGTGAAAGCGGCGTGGCAGGGAGTTCCAAAACTGTATGGCTGTGATCCAGAAAGAGTGAGCAAAGATGTTGGTACGAGGCATTGGGAGTTGATATTGAGATGATTGTAAGCCAGAAGATCGGCGAATGGAATGGTCTAGAGGAATGAATCTGTCAGCAAGGTAGGAAGGTTGGGAGGTATGGATGATTTGATGAGTGAGGCTACCGAGAAAGTACTGTCGCCTAGATGTTATGGGTAGCCAGTTGGCTTTCTGACGATATGGCGCAAGTCTTTCATCCTGGCGCAGGCGATACACATACCTCAAGGCAATGTTTTGAAGGCGTTGTAATTTAGTATTCAGATATGCTGTTGAATCGGCTATAACTAAAGATGCGTAATCGAGATGTGGGATGACTAATGCGTTGACGAGTGTGAGTTTGATCTGCGGTGGAAGAAAAGCACCACGAAATTTAAGCCTGTAAAGAACATTATGTACTTTAGATGATATGGTACTAACATGGCGATTCCATGTTAGGTCGGATGTTATTATAACACCAAGGTCTTTTACTTCATATGAATAAGGTATTACATCCGACCCGACATTAATTTGTGGTATGGTGAGATTTTTCATAACGGCTAAATTCTGAGGTGAACCTAGGATGATGGCCTGAGTTTTACGCGTATTTTAAGTGAGCCCATAATCATGGGACCACCTCACGAGCTCAGCAATGTCACTGTTAATATTCGGTATCGTTTCATTTAGATGACATATCGGGGTTGAGAGATAAAATTGCGTATCATCAGCAAAGATGATGGTAGTGTGTCTGCAGTATTTAAGTCTCGAAAATAAGGTATTGATAACAATAATGAATAATAGGGGGCCTAAGCTTGAACCTTGTGGAACGCCGGATGTAGTATACTCAGGATTAGATGTTAAACCCTCCAGGCCAATTATTGTGTGAGAGCGATTTGAGAGATAAGAATGCAGCCATCTCAATGCTGATTCCTCAAAGCCTATGTCTCGAAGGCAGGTTAGAATCACGACATGGTTTAAGGAGTCAAAGGCTTTTGAGAAATCGAACAGTACCAGGATAGTAACTGCCCCACGATCTATACCCGAACGTACATCATCCATAAGGTGTAATAGGGCAGTTTGGGTGCTGTGAAATTTGCGGAATCCACATTGTTTGGGATGCAGTATACAATTTATCTCTAAATATTTTGTGATCTGCTGGGTGACAAGGGAATCAATGACCTTAGAGAGGTGGGGAGGATTTGTGATTGGACGGGTGTCAGAAGGGCATAAGGGGTTAGCGATTTTCTTAAGTGGTATGATGTAAGATGATTTCCAAATGGGAGGGAAATAGCCAGAGATGAGTGAAAGATTGAAAATGGATGTTAAATATGGTGCGATGGTTGTAAACATAGATTTTAGGTGCTCTAAAGGAAGATGATCGGGACTAAGCCCACGTGATTTTTGTGCAACTAGATTAAGACTAAGTAGGACATCATGATGATTAATAGCAGTAAAGCTGAATGTTGTGTGGAAATTGGGTAATGGACGCATGATTATGTTGTTGAGTTTCGCTAAGTCACAAGACGGGTGAGATGAAGATATTTGTGCGAAATGACGATTTAATGCAATGGGTGAGAAATGAGGAAGTGCTGACTGTGATGGCTGATTAGCAAGTCCTAATTTTCGTAGGCAAGACCAGAGTTTGTTCGTGCTTGTTTTGTTGGAGTACTAGCTCGGCTAAGTGACGATTTTTGGCCGCTTTTAAGATATTTTTAATCTCGCGACGCATATTCTTATATTCCTGGAAAACACGCAAGTTTCGAGTTCGTTTCGCACGCAGGTAAAATTTGTCGCGTTCCTTAATCCTACTTCGTATACTAGGTGTGATCCACGGAATAGCACGGTGCAAAATACGTTTTGTAGTAAATGGCGCATGTAAATCTAAAACTTCGGTAATACATTCGTAAAAATTATTTACGCAGTTTATTAGACCGTGTGGTTGCGAATTTGTTTGAAGTTGTGTGCGATCGGAAGATAAGTGATGAGGAAACTTAAGTTGAAGTAATGCTGAAAGATCCTTATTTAGAGCAGAATAGTCGCATTTGGCGAAGTTACGATAGGTGATAATTTGTGGAATGGAATTGAGGTTCGTAAATTCGTATTGAATCGTAATAAGACAACGACCAGCCGCAAAAGGAGTAGGAGACGTAGAAAAACTTTTAATTTTATCTCAAGAATCGACTAACATAACATCCAGCTGAGAAGAAGAAAAACAAGAATAATGGGTGGTTCCAAAGGGTACAGAAAAAAGCGTCTTGAATAAAATTTTGAAGATATACAGAATCAAATCTATTCTCTAACAAATTACAGTTTAAATCGCCTGTTACAATTATATCCTTATATTTAGAAATATATGTATTAAACTTAACTATAAATTCCGCGAGAAGTTGCCCATGAGGGCGTCGGTATATAACTATAAATAATAAATTTCTTGAAGACGATTTGACATCCAAAAAAATATATTCTGGGGTGTCAATGTTTTCATTTACTGAGCACTCGAGAATAGTGTAGGATAAAGATTTGTGGAGGTAACATGCGACACCTCCACCTAAAATAAAGCGTGTTTGATCATCGCTACGCAGTGCCCGATCATTACGGACAAAATTATAGTTTTTAACGGCAACACACGATGAATCAACAAAAGGTGTCATTCATGTTTGGGTGACTGCCAGGAGGTGTGTTGTGCAGTCTGCTAATTCATTTTCTACATCTTGCAGACGAGCACGCAGTGAATTTATATTTATACACGAAATTTTTAGAGACGACGAAGAATCGGACGAAGACACATTACTTGCTACACATTGATTAACAAGATTCTGCTTTGATTGTCAGACAATGTTATTAAGATCTTGTTCTGTGGCAATTAACAACTCGGGGGTGCCACCATCTTTTCTTACAAAAACATTGCCATCTCTCGCCCAAACGCGCTTATAACCTGCGTTATTAGCCGCAAGTTTGGCTTTTTTAAGCAAATTGTAGGTCGATGAGGGCAAGAACTCGTTAACATAAACAGTTTTGTCAGCATTAGCATCTTTGGATAATTCCTGGAATAATTCCTGAACGGTAATTTTCCCCAACTTACGCTTTGTTTCGACAATAAAATTTCGCACGTCAACAGATTTAAGGCGTATTTTTAAGGAGAAATACTGTGTAGGAATTGTCGAACTTGCAGCAGCAGAATAAGATGTTGATGGTCCATTACGCTCAATCTTATCGATTTTTAAGATGTCGCTCAGTAAACCAGGCAATTTTAGGTGGTTTAGCACGCGGAGCATAATGTCATTACATGACAGAGAGCACCGATTTGGGATACCATTTACCATTAGGTATGTAGTTGGTCGTGCAAGGGCATTGCTCTTTTTTATGTATTCGACATCCGATTTTAGAGCATTGCATACAGCGGTGTTCTGCTGTACGGCAGATGCTAAATTCGAAAGATCGGTTCGAATAGCATTGGTATCGGCTCTAACGGCCGTAAGTTCTTGTCGCACACCGTTAATCTCTTCAAGAATTTGCGAAAATTGTTGAGCCGTATCCATAGTTGACTGCGTTGGGGGCAAGGTAGGCGAAACAGGTAATACCTGCGGAGGGAGGGAACTAGCCGAAAATAGTCGCGACGGTGTTAATAGCAGCTGCACTCGATGAAGAAGAGAGGACGGGGTAGAGAGCGCGAGGAGAGATACGTCACGCGCGACAGCAGTGGTTGCGACGGAAGGCGGCGGAAGAAGTAAGTGCGACAAGGAGCGCAGACAACACACGGATTCTGATTTACCGCGTATGTAGAGCCGTCCGCAAGACTCGTGAAAGCACTTTTCGCAAACTGGACACTTGACGAAATCGATTACAGACTTGTAGCACTTCGCACAAATTACGCAAACAGTTACGTTATGGTCCGATTTGCTGTTGCTTCGAGCTTTCGGCATCGGTTTTCGTACCTTGTAATATGTCGCTCGTCTTCAATTCAGTGTTGATGACAGTTGTTGCTTGAAACAGGCGGCTGACATATTACACCATGTGACTGGAGCGGACTTGCGCAGTTGCCGTTGGCTCAGCGATCGCCGTTGACACGTGCCCGGTGAAAACCGTGGAAAAGATTTTCTGATTTTCCAAAAAGGCACACCGTGGACCCACTAGATATTGTCACTCGGAAAAAACTTCACTAATCAGGTCCACAACTGGTGCGCACCTTCTGGAATAACTTCTCGCTCCGGAGAATGAAGATATTCATGAATAATTGTTAATTAAGGTAGAGCAAGAATTTGTACGTGTGACGTGCTTACTCACCAGAAACAGAGAGAGAGAGAGAGAGAGAGCGAGCTGAATGAAAATGAATGTTGTGTATGTCTTATGTTTAATGAAGTGATTGACATTTCAAAATAGGTGACCAAGCTCGAAATCGCTTCGCAAATTATAACGAGGCTACTCGTGGACGAATCGCTGGATTGTGCAAGGCAGGGATGAGCAGTAGGCAAGTGGCACAAGTTGTAGGTTGTAATATTAAAACTGTCGAATTGTGGAAAAAAAAATTTCGTGAAAATGCATCCCCGGGTTTGGCAGACCATAGGGCCCGAAATCACGGAATTCGAATAACTACTGCGCAGGAAGATCTTAGGATTATAAACATCGTTGATCAAAACCCCTTCATGTCTGCAGCGGATGTTACTAATAATATTGAAGTTAGTACGAGAACAGTAGTTCGTCGAATTCAAGAAGGCGGTTTGGAGCATCACGTTCCAGCGCGAAAATGCACATTGACAGAAAATCATAGGATACAACGTGTAGCATTTGCGAACACGCACAAAAACAAACCTCCAGAAGAATGGAATAAGTGGATATTTTCAGACGAAAAGGTATCTAACACGCAAATACACACACAAAATTTCTGGATAATTTTAAATTTAATCTCTTACCTAAAAATATAGATAAAAAATTTCTAAATAGCTGTTGAATGATTTACAATTGTTAACTTTTGGATATTCAGACACTGTTCTAAAATTAAAAAAAAAACGCAAAAATCAATATACATATATTGATTTTGTTTAGTTTATTGAAATTTTGGAGAAACTTGTGAACATCAAAAAGATTAAAATTAAAACTAATTCAGCAGCAATTTCGGAATTCGATTCATGATGGTGTAGCGGTAACGACATTTTTAGTTCGTTACTCGTTACATTACTCTAATCCGGAAAAACAAATATAATTGTTTGAGTACGCTGATTGGTCCGTAGTTTAAGAAGCGACTGGAGAAAGTACGCTGATTGGTGCAACGAGCATCATATCATTAAACAAAACGCAAACAATTTTATTATTGGGAATATTTTAAGTAAAGGATATTAAAGGTGTTCCTTTGCAAAATAATTTTAATTGTTGGAAGGGCGACATTCGATGTGCTTTGTTGTCATCGCGCTTCTCCGAATTCCAGCTAGTGTGTTTGTTTACATTCGCCGCTCCGAACAATATCGTTTAATGAACTATCTTTTACGTACGAATATTAAATCGTTTTATTCACAGCGTAAAATATTATATTATTTGATTATTTGAATAAAAATTAGAAAGTCGAAATCAACAATTTTTTAGAACAAACAAAATCGTTTAAAGTTGTTCGAGAGTTAAAGATTCAAGCTCGCGGATTGGCGCGTTAACATTTTACAAAGATAGCTATACTGCGCGTTGATTGGCGCGGGCTTGATCAACGATTACCTATATAAGTAGGCGCGTTTCGCTTTCGGATCATCATCTTTTGTACGAGGACCAGCAACGAGGCAACAGCTCCTAAGAAGAAGCTCTTCGGCTTACGACAGGACAAGCGAGGATTCTCGATCGAAAGCGATACCCGACGTGCAGAAATAAAGCAAGACCAGCGTCCTACGAACAACAAGGGACTTCGATATAAATACAGCACAGCTCGATATCAACGAGGCTCCAGGCTGCGGCGCAATTCTACCCCGGCATATCGGATCTTCTCCCGGCGTGCAAGGCCGTGCCTACGAGATCTTCTCCCGGCATGCAAGGCCGCGGTTCATTCGTAGGGATTAACTTATTCTCAGTCCTTTCAAGGACTCCTTTTTTCCTAAGGGACATTGAAGAGCCGTACACCAGAACCAGAAGCCAGTCCAGAGCCAGAAGCCAGAAGCCAGTCCAGGACCAACATCGGCAAGCAGCGAATTAGGCAGTCAATCAGAGACGAGGGATTGTCGGCAGTAGAAGGTGCTATGGTCTGCTGACCGTACGTCACCTTCTTGCTTTTGGTGACAAGTCTGCTGACTTGTCAGGACCAAAAGTTCTCCACGTTAGAACGGACCCATCGCAACCAGGAGGATCAACGCCGTCGATTACAGCTTACAAGCGGTCTGATGACCGGCACATCTCCGGAGGTGTGTGTGTTTGTGTAAGATTTAGAAGTCTGCTGGCTTCTAAATTCTTGACAACCCTTGTATTACATTCTTTTATAACGGATTTAAAATCGCGCGTTTTTTTTGTGTGTTTCGTTTAACGCGATAAACGCTGTATTCTATTTCGCGTCATTCATTGGCTGATTCGCGATTGGCTAAAAAATAAATTCGATAGACTATTTAAATAGTCGCGATGGCGGGTCCGAACTCACTTCCAGTCAATTCACCGGAGCATAAACATGCGGGTGTTTCCCAGTTTATCTCGCGAACAACAAGTTGCTCAGATTAGAGCTGCGGTTCGTGCGAGGTCCAGAGCAGAGATAGAGATCGCGAAATCGATTAAGGCGCATAGTTCGTGCGAAATAAATATAGATTTACACCGCGACGCCCCGCTGACCAATGCAAACACTGCAGTCGTCTTGGATCCTGGAATAATAAAGGAGCCGTTCATCCCCGAAGAAGCTCCGGATTGGATCGTGAGGAAGATAGATGTGGAGTATCTCATCACTCCCAACTACTTGGAGGCGACAGGATTATCGCCACATGACCCGAGACTGATTCCAGTGCTGCCACCTGACCCGAACTCATCAGAAAAGGACGAGTGTCCAACGTGGGACTTTCGTAGACAGTGGACGCGCACCGTGCCGTCCATCACGTGGAAAATAGCTCCTAGAACAAAAAGTTATTTTTGCGATTTCAAAGAATTAGATTGTTTAGAGTTAGGATCGGTAGCGAGGAAGAGACAGCGAAACGAGAGCGTAGGAACAAGCGAGCGAAAAATGACGTCGTGTAAAGTAAAAGAGGGAATTCCTTAATTTTAATGTAATTTAAAAATGTTTAATTTTTTAGAATAAACTCTCTTAATTTTAATGTATTTTCGTGTCTTACTTGCCCTAGAATACGTAGAGAAATAAGTCGTAATCTTTCTTGAATTTTAAGTTCGAATTTTTGATTGGTCGTCGAAAATAAAATTCTTTACAACGTCGAGAACTGCAGCATTTGGCGTTCGATAATTCCTTTTGATTTCTTTTCTGCTTCGCAACTTATTTCCAGTCGTGATCTCTAACGTTAACATAGAGTTCGACAATGGTAATAACCTAAGAACCGCGGAAAGCCCAATTGTGATTTTAAGTTTCTTTTTTACGTTTTTATTGTTAGATTGCAAAAGTGTTTTACTGAAAATTTCTGTAATTAAAATATATTTAGGTTATTACCAGAAGGAATCAAATTTTGAAATAACTACTGAATTATTTTTAATTTTAATCTTTTGGATGTTCAGACATTGCTCTGAAAAAAAGATTAAAATTATAAATAATTCAGCAGCTATTTTGAAATTTGATTCATGATGGTAATAACCTAAGAACCGCGGAAAGTCCGAATATGTTTTAAAGTTACTTTTACTTTCTTCTTGTTCAATTGTAGTATTTCGGTTTGTAACGTTGAATTTTCTTTTATTTAATTTCAAAAAAAATATACATGTACATATAAATTTCTCAGTTACACAAAAATTTTTATTTATAGGACGCGACCCAAAAATGCGGTTTCCGCTAAACTGGTCCGACTCACTCGCTACTTCCGGTCTGACTCGGTACTTTAATAATCATTAAAAAAAGAGAAGAAAACCCGATGCTTCGATTTTAATTCGCTTAATCTTTCGGCTATGCCGCCTTACCTTTTCTTTCTTTATCTCTCTTCCGGTCTCTCTCTTTCTCTCGCCCTGTCTGCCTGTCTCTCGCTTTCTCGCTACTTTCTTTTTCTGTCTCTCTCTCTCTCCTCTCTCACTAACTCTCTTCTCTCTCGCAATCACTATCCGTTACACTTATTCCTTTTTTTTTTGTTTTTACTCCGGCCCTCTGCTCTCCCCACACCACAAATCCTCTTCACTTTTCCCTATTCCTCAGCCACAGCCAAAATCTCTCGCGGTCACGAGCGTACTCAATTTGAAAATCGTCATCGGTGCTGACCGATGACGATTTTCCACCTCTCTCGCTAATTTTCTTTCAATTTTGAATCGTGCCTCGGTGCGTAATATACCGCGCTAGTGTGTGTAGCGCCTGGACACATACACACACACGTGTTCAGCTCGCCGATCGTCGCCTCTTCGTCGCACGATGGGAGACGCCGTCGCCGACACAACAAACCGGCGATCGACGAGAGAGATCGAGCGTCCTTCTCTTACTACTACTCGGGCCGGCGCAACTCGCATGCCTCTCGCTCCCACTGCCGAGAGAGAACTTGCCGTTCTTACGACGCGTATTATTATTGCCTAATTATAATTATTATTCTAGCAATTTCATATCGTTAGATAATATAGTGACTTTGTCACAGGTTTCAGTGATATACTTTTACAATCTAACAAAAAAAAAAAGGAAAAAAGGAACTTGAAATTATATTCGGACTTTCCGCAATTAGGTTATTACCATCACGAATCAAATTTCGAAATTGCTGCTGAATTAGTTTTAATTCTAATCTTTTTGGATGTTCAGACATTTTTCCAAAATTTAAATAACCTAACAGAATCAATATTACATTCGTAGAAAAGATCGACAAATTGTAATTTTAAATTTAATTTCTCAGTTAAAAATGTATTTAAAAATGTAATTAAATAGCTGTTGAATTATTTATAATTTTAATATTTTGGATAATCATTGCTCCAAAATTGAGTAAACGCTGAAAATCAATATTCATATATTGTTAATGTTTTCTAAAGTTTGGAGCAATGTCTAAACATCCAAAAGATTAAAATTGAAAATAATTCTGTACCTATTTCAAAATTTGTATCGATATGACCTAATTATATATCGTGGCATTCCTTTAAATTTACAGGTGTTTAGTACTGCTGAAGACGGCAGGATGCATGTCTGGCGTCCTAAAGGACAACGACTGGATCCGAAATATGTGGTGGAGGAGATGCACAGTGGACGAATTACGTGCAGTTTTTGGGGCTGCATGAGTGCAGCAGGAGTGATGGAAATCTGCCAAACATCACCACGAATGAACGGGAAAGAGTACAAAGGCATAATAGAGAACGTAATGCTCCCAAGCGCACTAAACCGATTTCCTCACAGAAATGGGAACATTTTTTTCATGCACGACAATAGTCCCGTGCACACTTCCTAAAATCAATTGGCCAAGCAAATCTCCTGATTTGAACCCTATCGAAAACTTATGGTCCGTAATGATTATGGAATCACGGTCAGGAGAATTGAGAACGAAAGAACGGCTTATCGGACACGTCACAGGTGTTTGGAATAGGCTTCGGGCACAGCTAGAAACTTGTGCGACTCTCGCATTTTACAACATAACCTAAAAATGGCCTCAGATCAATTACATTGAGATCAGTGTGTCCTGTCGTTGTTGTTGCTTAAATAATAAATGTAAAATAATAAATATAAAAAAGAGAGATACATATATAAAATGCATTACAGAGAGAGATGGAGAGAGAGAGAGGGAGAGAGAGAGAGAGAGAGAGAGAGAGAGAGAGAGAGAGAGAGAGAGAGAGAGAGAGAGAGAGAGAGATTTTATCACTTACACGACAATCAACGTCTTGCGGATGGTTTGGGCATTGTAAATGTGTTATTTTCTTCTTACGCGTAGTCTTCATCGTAGTCATCACTGATGACCTACTTACAATTCACTAGTACTCGGTCTAGTTCTCGTTCTCGGCATCGTCCTTCTTTTTGTTCCCGATCTCGTCGTTCTCGCCGTCGTGTTCACCCTTGTCATAGTCATCCTAAGATTCAAAAAACTTTAACAAAATAACATTTAAATCATCCAAACGTTTTTTCAGATTTTTATTTCGATATTTACTACGAAAGTAGTTAAAACAGACATTGCTATAAAGATTAAAAACGTTAACAAAATTAAAAGAAAATAATTTGAATTATTATTTAAATTCTTACGTTCTCTTCGTCCTAGGTCTCGTTCAAGTCGTCATCCTCGTTCACGTTCTCGTCAGCACTTGATGGGAAAACCTCTGGGCCTCAGTCTTTTAATGGTCCTCTCGGTAAACAGTTGGTTCATTGCGAGTCTCTACCTGTCGTTGCTTTTCAAAAAATTGAATGCTCTCTTCCAGAAATAGTTGATTATGAAAACCTCAGTAAAGATCAAAGATACTTACATGACATTGTCATTGCCATTGATGGTGGATCTTGCCCCAAAGACCTAGAAAATCGTGATCCAGGACCAATATCACACTCGCGGTGGTTGACAACTGCAAACAGGTTTCTGAGGTTGTACGTTTCCCTGCAAAAGCCATCTGAAAACCTCATTCAGATTATAAAGTACATTCTTATAGTATACGTTCCTATGTGGTTCGAAATCAAAACAAAATCTTCGATAATAATGCTAGTCATATCAGAATGATGTAAAAGATTTCCAACTAAATTTGACGCAGCTGAGGTACTTAATATTGAAAAAGTTCGAGGATCCATTGTAATCAATTTATTCTTATATTAGCAATGCAATTTGTATTAATAAGTAATGAATGATTCTCTTTTAAGAAAGCAGTTAAAACCGCACTCGTATGTAGTACGTAACGAACGATTATATCTTAAAAGCGGTTGAAACTGCACTTTCAATTAAATATATCACAGAACACTTTATATCACAGATACATATTAATCTAAATATGTATATTACTAAAGTATTAATCTATTTTAGTAGCCAACGCTTTTTCAAGATTTGCGAGTACTTTGTGTACTATTCCTGACATTTTATCTTCAGAAGTGCTGATCCTTAAAAATGATTTTAGCAAAATCGTTGAAACATTATTAGAGACTTTTAAATAACTCAAATTGTAAGTTACACTTATTTGTAGCTTAAGTTCTAACGCCTCGATTAGGCTACTTTTTTCAAAGCGAATGTTTCCAAAAATTACGAAAAATTGAAGTGGTTCAATTATCGGGCCAACAATTACAAGATAGGGCCTTGTATCTTCATCGGTCGACTGAATAGCTCGCTGTTTTTCTTCGATTTTAGCGTCCAACTCATCAGCGGTCCGTAATTTATAGAAAACAAAAATGTACACATCTGGATAAAGAAATTTGCACCACATTACAAGTACATTAACAAACTTGCAGATTGCCCCCAACGCGTTTTGCTCATAACTCGTTATATTTGAAAGAGAACGTACAACGGCACAATTCTCTACATACAATTATTTGAATTATCAAAAAATAATAATTTTACACATTTTCAAAAGTAACTGAAATAGACGTTTTGAAATATTGACTTACAGCCCCCCTACCGCTTTAAAAAATTGCTGAAAACAGAAGAATACAAGTTACATGTTGTTAGACTATGGTATTTGAGGTCGCTGATCACGAATATGAAATCATACTTAAAAAATGGCGAAGGAAAATCTCACAATTCGACTTATTTAGGATTAAATTTTCATACCGGTTTCACGGTGCCACTATGTTTTGTTCAAAAGGGTATAAAAAGTAATAAATATTCATTTGACATTGGTATAAGTCGGAGTCGTGGGATTCACAATGTCAGAAGATCAAAAACCATTAAGGGAGGCAAACTGCAAGTCTCTCCCCCATATTAAGATCGTTACCAGCATTGCGTAATTCGTTATTCCAGAATCAATAAAAATAGTAGAAAATTTATTGTTGCTAATTTATAAAAATATTTTGCGATGAAGAGTTATAAGAGACATCTCACCAGAATATGTACAATGAAGGCCACATATTCAATAATTTTTTGTCTTTTTTCATCCTCTGATTCCAGTTTCCTTTTCCTGCCTTTCTTTGAACCAGTAACTGTTGTCTTCAATTCGAGTGCTTTGATAGCATTGGGTAACAACATTAAAAGGCCTGCATCTTTTTGGTCTGCAATATAAGGTATTATTTGACAAAATAATTATATATTACGTTTAATGATTTCAAAAAATCATCAACTCACCTTCGTCAAGGGTGGATAAAATTTCTATCAAATTCTCTGCTTCCTCTCCGCAAATTTTTTTCGTCGTAATAAACGCAAGAAGACCTTTTCTCAATTCTGGCCATTTACTTCATACTTCCACAGCATTTTCCTGGAATTTTTTTTGGTAGTCTTTTAAAATCTGGAAATATTTAAATTAAATTAACATTAATAATTTCGTGAAAATTTCGTTCTATTCAAAATTGATCGCCCTAAGTACTTACCAAGTCTGGGCCAAAATTTTTAGATAAGCACGAAAATTCTTGGAAATGGCTGACAGCGACTCCTCTCTTTCTGTTGCACTCAGTTTGGCGTTGCACAAATGTAAGATCCCAAGATTCTACAAGATCATCTGACAGAGAATCATGATTTTCCTTTGTCAATTGTAAATGAGTCTGTAGTTCTGTAAATGTGATAAAGATCATAATATATTATTATTTTTATTTAAAATATATTTTTTTCATGTGTACAAAGTTCAGTCATTATTACCAATTAAATAAATCAATTAACTTCAATTACTAATAAAATCCAATGAATGGAACATTCTTCCGAAAACTAAAATAAATTTACAATAATCTAATTGGCTTATCGGAAGAAGAGCGGGAATAAAATTACGACGCGAATAAAATTCTTCCTAAAGCTTTTTTGGCATGTTTGCATTCGAACAAGTGAAAAATGTATAATAATGAAGTTACTGTGCACTGAAATATAGTTGAATCGCATTAACTTGACCGATGCCTGATACAATTCTTCCCAAAGGAAGGAAAACATGACTAGAATCTGATTTGCATATTCGATATCATAAAAAGATTTCAATAGCTGTCATAATCACAATATTGCTTTTGTTTACAGAAAATAAAAAATAAAAATTTGCATTGAGTGAAAATGAAATGGAATGAAATTTACAATTGCAATATACACACCTGATATTGGTTGAATGTCATTCAAACCTTTCTTTGGTGAAACTAACACACCACTCTCGTACAACTTGTCTCTTATGAGCAATTCCACGTGAGGCGGATCAGTCACCTCTCAGAAATGTTTGTAATTTTGTTTATAGATAGTTTTTGGTGAAATATAATGTTCTGCCAAGTGATTTTTTTTAATTTGGAAAATCCACCGAGTTATAAACAAGCCAAGATTTTGGGAACTTTTTATTAAAAAAATCAGTTTTTTTCCTGTAAGTTCTATCGAAAAATGTTTCATACAAAATTTGTGGGTAATAAGTTGTAGTTTTCAATAAAATTGTATAAAATTATAAAAAGATGGTTTATCCCTTATGTTTTTGACAATATATTTTTTATGAATTTTTTAAACAATCAATATGGGCATAAAAAGTTATGGACAAAACTTATTTATACAGTACCAGTCTAGATGTATTATACAAAAATCAGCAACGATGTGTTTTGTCTCGTTTTCGAGAAAATAATTTTGGAACATTTGCCCGCACTGTGCGCGCGCGCCCTGCCTACGTTCAGAGCATGTACTATTGCTCCACCGCTGTCTTCGCATTGCTCTAATCATCAGAGTCTAATCCATACACTCAGAAGAATGTTGTAAACAGTTTTTGTACGAAAATTAATATCGGCAATGCGAAGGTCGTCGAGGTAAAAATAACATTACAATAAGACTCGTAATCTGTCGCAAACTATCATGTTGTTTATTCATCCATTTTTAAATGTCTATATGACGAAATTGTTAATCCCAGCTGTGAGCTACAATGTCGTATTTTTTAAATTTTTACTGCTATTTATGTAGAACTAGTCTTTGTGTATTATACAAAATATCAGCAACAATGTGTTTTATCCTGTTTTTAAGAAAATAATTGTTAACTCTATCTATTTTTAGTATCATTATTTACAAAATGGTTGTGTATAATTTTGCTATATGTAGCGTCGTTTTCTATGCGAACACAATTAAATAACACTCATTGTAATGTTATTTTTACCTCGACGACCTTCGCATTGCCGATATTAATTTTCGTATAAAAACTGTTTACAACATTTTTCTGAGTGTATGCATTAGACTCTGATGATTAGAGCAATGCGAAGACAGCGGCGGAGCAATAGTACGTGCTCTGAACGTAGGCAGGGCGCGCGCGCACAGTGCGGGCAAGTGTTCCAAAATTATTTTCTCGAAAACGAGACAAAACACATCGTTGCTGATTTTTTGTATAATACCTCAAGACTGGTACTATATAAATAAATTTTTTCCATAACTTTTTATGCCCATATTGATTGTCATAAAAAATATATTATCAAAAACATAAGGGATAAACCATCTTTTTATAATTTTATATAATTTTATTGAAAACTACAACTTATTACCCACAAATTTTGTATGAAACATTTTTCGATAGAACTTACAGGAAAAAAACTATGATTTTTTAAATAAAAAGTTCCCAAAATCTTGGCTTGTTCATATCTCGGTGAATTTTTTAAATAAAAAAAAATCACTTGGCAGAACATTATATTTCACCAAAAACTATCTATAAACAAAATTACAAACATTTTTGAGAGGTGACTGATCCGCCTCACGTGGAATTGCTCTTATGTAATTCAGCCTAGACACAAATTTGCCTTGTGCTGGCACTTTTTCCCTGTTATTTGTTTTTGCCTTAGAGTAATAAATCCCTGCACGTTCTCCGAATGTCTCCTGAACCTCGTTGGCTAATGCAAGTAACACATCAGAGTCGACACTAAATAAAGACAAATAAAATGATAAAAATATTCCATAAAATAATTACTCATTATTTTACGTTATGAAAAGGCCTTACAAAAATTTCTTTAAGGGATTACTCGTTGAAACATTGTGTTTTTTAAACACAATGAAGAGCTCGCGGTCAATTATTAGTGCCACCAAATGGTTTCGACAATTATCGTTTAATGTTTTGTCGTGACTATCACAGTATATTAAAATCATCAACCCGTTACCACTAGATTGTAAAAACTTCTGCAAAGTTCCGCGTTCGGGTACAAGAATAGTGGCGTTAACATCATTTAAAGTACAACATTTTGTACACACTACTGTGAAGGAGCCATCAACAATATTTAAATCGGACTTTTCTAAATCCATACATAAAGTTTCATTCGTGCAGTTATTGGAATTTGAGGGTTCCATTGTGCTGAAAAACGTTAAATGCACATGGATGGATTGTAAACATAAATTGTATAATATAATATGAGATAATCGTTGCGAATTTTATACATGAATGCATGTCATAAATAGATGCTCTTATTACAATGTTCTTATTCGCAGTTGTCAGGAAACATATTTTTGTTTTTTATAATATCACTGCGATACAAAATATAGTAATATACAAGTATGAGGATTATTTACTTTTCCTGCGTATTGATTTGTGTGAACGATCCAGATGAAATGATGTTTTCAATTCGGTAAACATTCAACTATACCGGGTACCGGTACGGCTGACTAACCTAACCATTCGTGCGCCGCCCACGATAGAATCGTATCTGCGCATCGGAGGCTCGTGTCTAGATACGAGTCAGTGGTGCACGGAGAAAAATTGCCTCGGTGTTACACTGGGCAGCGCTGGCGAATCGGTGCTACTTGACTTGAACGTGGAATAGCGAGTAGGAGCATCCACGAAAAGTTTACAGAGAGAGTCGAAACTCTGCGATCACTAGTGCCCCCATGGAATTTCGTGCATCGATACGCTGAATCGGTGGTACCCTACTTCCGTGCGAAGCGTCGAAAGACGTTTTACAGCGCGAGTCGAAACTCTCGGCATATACATGTGTAAACTTTTTCGCTGCTGGGTCTGCAGAGTGCATGCAGTCAGCCAGTGCACAGACTTTTGCCGTGCAGCTCCAAGCAAACGAGTGTGCATATGTATGCCCAGAGTTTCAACACACGTTGTAAACGGTTTACCGGCGCTTCGCACGCTATTCCGTGGACAAATCAAGAACCGCCTATTCCCCACTACCGCTGCACGGATTTTCACGTGACAGGTGTTCTACAAAGTTGCGACACTTTCTGTAAAGCTTTCTCCGGTGTTGTGCCGCCCCATCCCTCGAGCAAATCAAGTACCGCGGACTCGAACCATGTGCTGCACGGAGTTATAACGAGACAATTTTTTTCCGTGTGTCCGCACACAACTGGTTCGTGTCAGCGGGTTTCGTATCTAAGACACGACTAGCTCGTGCCGAAGGCATGAATCACCCGTGTCGGGACACGACTGAGTCGTGTCCAGATACGAGTGGGTCGTGTTTAATAAAAAGAATTTCGTCAGACACGAGCCAGTCGTGTCCAGGACATTGACTACTCGTGTTTCAAGCTTTCCGTGTATAGCCTGGTTATACGGAAATCGTAATTGATTTCGATAGGTAGGCTGAAAATACTTCTGGATTCAATCCAGAAGGTATCCGCATTAGCATCGTTACGAACTGTAATAGTCATTATATACGAATTTTAATTAATTTAGTGTTTTCCGTTCATTTGCAGAAAAAAAAAATATATATATATATATATAATTTTATATTAAAATGTTTGAAAGACATTTCAGATGGTGTCATGTGTAACAAATGTATCGGCCTCTTTATACTATTATGTTTTTAGAATTTTAGTGTATTCCGGAGTGATCTTGGCTAACTGATGACGTGAGAAATTTATATCATCATATTTCAAAGACATTCCAGGAGGTTTCATGTGTAACAAATGCATTGGCCCCTATTTACAACTTTTTTGTAGAATTTTAATCTGATCCGGAACTATCATGAAGAACTAATTACACTCGAAATTTATGGTATAATGTTTGAAAGACATTCAAGAAGGTGTCATGTGTAACGAATGTATCGGCCTCTTTGTGCTATTATGTTTTTAGAGTTTTAGTGTGATCCGGAGTGATCTTATCTAACTGATAACGTCAAGAATTTATATTATCATATTTGAAAGACATTCCAGAAGGTTTCATGTGTAGGACATGAATACGGCCCCTGTATACAACGGTTTTTCTAGAATTTCAGTGCGATCCGGAGAAATCTTGAATAACTTATTACACTTGAAATTTATGGTATAATATTTGAAAGACATTCCATAGGGTTTTATGTGTAAGAAATAAATCGGCTCCTACATATAACGGCTTTTTTAGAATTTTAGTGTGATCCGGACAGTTCTTGAATAACTATTTACACTCGAAATTTGTATTTGCATATTTGATAGACATTCCATAAGCCTTCATGTGTAACAAATGCATCGGCCCCTATATACGACGGATTTTGTAGAATTTTAGTGCGATCCGGACTGTTCTTGAATAACTAATTACGTTCGAAATTTGTATTTGTACATTTGATAGACATCCCATAAGGTTTCATGTTTGACAAATGCATCAGCCCCTTTATATTACTTTTTTTTAGAATTTTAGTGTAGTCCGGACTGTCTTGGCTAACTGATAACGTGAGGAAATGTATATTATAATGTTTGAAAGACATCCCAGAAGGTTTTGTAACGAGTGATTATCGAAGTATGTGTGTTTTAAATTGCGCGCTAAAGAAGGTGGGAGGTATTATGATGGTGATGGTGAAAAGTGCGTATATTCAAAATTTTGAAAAGAGGTATACATACTCCTTTTGGTCGTCCTAGTAAACGGAGCTCCGGATCGTCAAGTGGCTCACGTTTGTCGATATCTTCGACATTCGGGATAAGCTATCGATATTTGAGTAATTCAATCTTATCAAATGGAGGATATCACCTACATCATCGACTTCCTGGCATTCCGACGGTAACCAACATCCATTTTAAGTTGATGTTTATCCACGTGCCGCTTCGGGGTATGAAAAATCCATCGTTACCAGAATCCTCATGATGTGATTTCGCCGAAAAGAGGAAAGTTGGTCATTCATAAAAATGTCATTTATACGACAAGAATTGTGCACAGGTATTTAATGTCTTATACTAAACATGTTTATGAACAAGAAAATATTAAAAGTAAATTTAATGAAAATGGCCTTTTCATTTTGTGACGAGTTGAGTCAATGATCAAGCTACAATTTTGCATAATTTGGGCAAAGAAAAATCAAAAAAGAAAAGGGAAAAAAACAAGAATCAATGACAAGAAGGGAGACTAAGATTTTCTACGAGAATTGACAACGTGATTTTATAATTGTGACAATTTAGTTTTAAGAAACCGTTAATTATGTTGAGTAATTATAACCATTGTATGAAAAGGAAGTATGATGATGAATGATAACTAATTATGGTAAAATTGCGCAATAATGGAATCGTAAAGATATATGTATTAATACGAAATAATTTCTTCCATGCAATAAATATATATGGGGCATTCCATGTCAAATCACACAGTGAAAAACCTCATCTTCACCGAATTAGCTCCTGATTTTATTTTAGATAGATTTTGACGAGATATGAACTGTCAAATTTTTTCAAATTTTTTTAGACTGAATTCGCCAACTGAGAATTTTTTGAAAATTTGAATTAAGAAAAACCAAAAAATTTTCAAATTGAAATATCTCGGCAACCCTAGGGTTTACACAAACGAATAAAAAACGAAAATTTTTGCCTTTAAATGTAGTTCTTTATAATTTTATCGACGTTAGAGAAACTATATTTTATCGGGCATTTTTTTTAATTTAAAGATTAAAAAATGTTATTTTACCATTTTGGCCGGTATCGATTTTTTTAAACAATATCTTTAATAAAACTTGAGTATATTACGAACATTTTGCGGGGTGAGAAAAAACGGGCAGATTTTTTTTTTATTTTTACAGAATTTAAAATTTGTTAACAATAATAATAATAATAATCACGTCTTTATTGGCAATTACAAAAACGAATACAAGATATAAATAATACAAAAATGCCAAAGGGCGAGCTACAGCAATAGCTGTTTTACAGACTGACCAGTTATCAAAAAATGTCGGATATTCTTCGGAAAACGATTACACTAATGGGTCATTCCACGTCAGAAATATCACGATTTGCAAGGGGTCTTCTGATTTTTTCGAAACTCGGTATAATTATACCTCCATATGAATGATAAATTATGCCCAAAGGATTTTTATGGACGAAACGTGATATTAAAGCTAAAAACATAATTTCGAAATAAAACGAATAAATAAAAAAATTTTTTTATTTGGCCCAAATAAATGCAAAACAAATTTTTGAACCAATTTTTTTCAAACTTATACCCTTTTTATTTTTTTTTAATATGCATGTGGTGATTCCTTATGATTTCACCTTTAATTTAAAAAAAAATATTGATGGCGACTTTCGTAGAACTCGAGATAACGGATTTTTAATGAGCGGACGGGACGCGGCCGCACCGTGGAGTATAAATTATTAGAATTTATTTAAAAATTGCAATAATTTATTTATTTACGTGTACGTTATAAACAATTAACGTGAAAAAACGCGTATTTTTTAGAAACAAATTGTTTTCTCCGAAACATAGACAGCTGGGACTCTGGAATTTTTTCCACACATTCTTTATACATAGTTTTATAAGATATATTTTTTCAGAATTTTTGATACGTTAGTTTTTTCAAAAACAAAAATTTTGAAAATTTTGGAGAATGAATTTTTTTGACATATTTGATCCCGCGCCGTGTTGAATTTTGAAAATCTGATAACAGTTTCGTAATCAGCGACCCCAAAAACCCCTTAGTAACAAATTTCAGCTGTTTTCCGCGTAATGAAAAATGTGCCCCTCAAAGGGTTAATGAGCGGATGCGATGCGGCTCGCCGCGGCATTCCAGTGTCATGAATTGTCCGGTACTCTGATGAAGCCCAAAAAAAATAACATTTTTTAGAAGAAAAAACTCGCCAAGTTAAAATTTCAAATCTTTATAATTATTATAATAATAATAATTTTAATTTTATATAAATTGAATTATACGTTCGTTTGCCGTCAACAAGGTAACGTTTCCCAACTCTCTTCACGTGAAGGTGAACGAAATGAGAGTCATTTTTTTAAATTTAATTTTATCGTTTTTTCTTTTTTTTTTAAGTATAGTACATTTTTTTTTTAATTGTTCCAATTTTTTCTTTTTTTTTTCTTTTCGAATTTTGTAATTTTTTTCTACCGCAAATTCTAAAAATTCTGTAGATTCAGAGTATTGCCTACACTGAATATTTTTATCACCAGTTAGGATGAAGGAATGGAAGCTTCTTGTACCTGGAATTGCCTGAGCTTTTTTGAAACGCTTTTTTAAACTTTTTTGTCATGTTTTGAGGGCAAAATATCATTTTAATAAAATATCATCCGCTTTGAATATTATTTGCATTTTGTGTATTACCATAACCTCCTTTAGTTTTTTAATTGCTATAAACCCGTCAGAACAAAGTAATTTTATTAATAAACATTAATTAACATTAATAAACATTAATAATAAAAACAAACGATGTTTCGGTAAAAAAGTCTCTTGGGAGTTCTTCGCAACTTCTCACGGTAAAAGTCTATAGACGGGATAGGAGGAACCGTCAAATGAGAAGCTAAACGAGCTACTTTACAACGACCTAGTGATAAACAAATTTTCTCAGCTCAAGATCTATTTTTTTTTTAAATTATAGGTGAAATTAAAAAATAATGAAAAGGATGTAGTGCAGCGCGCAACACACGTCGAGAGTAGCCGCATGCGGGTAACGCATTATACGCGAGGACGTGATAAAGCGCACGGCGCGACCGCGTCCCGTCCGCTCATTCAAAACCTGTTATCTCGAGTTCTTCGAAAGTCTCTATCAATATTTTTTTTTTAAATTAAAGGTAAAATCATAAGGAATCACCACATACAAATTAAAAAAAAATAAAAAGTGTATAAGTTTGAAAAAATTGGTTAAAAAATTTGTTTTGCATTTTTTTGGGCCAAATTGAAAAATTTTTTTATTTATTCGTTTTATTTCGAAATTATATGTTTTTAGCTTTGATATCATGTTTCGTTCATAAAAATTGAATTACCCCTACCAGAGTTACAATGGTTTAAAAAATAATTCGATTTCAAATTCATCACCCCGTTGTGCGCGTAATTGTGAAAATTTTCAAAAATCCTGTGCATAATTTATCGTCCATATGGAGGTATAATTATACCGAGTTTCGAAAAAATCCGAAGACCCCTTGCAAATCATGATATTCCTGACGTGGAATGACCCTAACACAAAATTATTTTTAGATTCACGATTCCAAATCGGAAAGACGTTAGCAGGAACTATGGCATGCATTGTATTATCCCTATGTCAAACGCGATTCTACATGTCAAACCATACTCTACGTTTAAAAAATATGAGAAACGCGCAATTTTTAAACTCCAAACATTATAAAATTTTAAATCTATACTTCTCTTTTCTCTATCTTATTGTTAAAATTTCTTTACATTACTTACATTTTACTTTTAAGCAGTCTATCGGATGTTACCTTTTTTCTCAAAAACGTGACTTGCGGACGAGTTTTGAAGTCGCCATGATTTTCAGGGTCAAAAAATACTTTGGAAATGGTATATGGCATGCCATAGGCGAAATCAGTGTCGAAGTGTAATACATAATTGATTTAAAAAAAAAATTAAAAATTCTGTAAAAAATCAAAAAAGAATCGGCCCGTTTTTTCTCACCCCGCAAAATGTTCGTAATATCCTCAAGTTTTATTAAAGATATTGTTTAAAAAAATCGATACTGGCCAAAATGGTAAAATAACGTTTTTTAATCTTTAAACTAAAAAAAAATGCCCGATAAAATGTTGTTTCTCTAAAGTCGATAAAATTATAAAAAACTACATTTAAAGGCATAAATTTTCATTTTTTATTCGTTTGTGTAAACCCTAGAGCTGCCGAGATATTGCAATTTGAAATTTTTTTGGTTTTTCTTAATTCAAATTTTCAAAAAATTCTCAGTTGGCGAATTCAGTCTAAAAAAATTTGAAAAAATTTAACAATTCATAACTCGTCAAAATCTATCTAAAAAAAATCGGGAGCTAAATCGGTGATGATGAGGGTTTTCACTGGGTGATTTGACATGGAATGCCCCATATGTATTTACAACTTGATAATAGTTTACATGTGTACGAGTTATTTATTTTTTTTAAATCTATTTACAATTTATGAACAATCAATAAAATTCAAATTAAATAAAACTTAACAAAGGAAAGGAAAACAATTTGTAACATTGGCGCCCGTACAGAAGGACAGAGAAATGAAAATAATGAATATAGATATTAAAAAAAAATGAACAATGTACGCATGTAAAATAATATTAAATAAATATAAATTTATAGAAATTTTGAATTACAATTTTGCAAGTTAACTACATGTATATGAAATTTAACAAGCTAAACAAGACTATAGAAATTGAACTACTATTTTCGTGGAATCAAAACAAAGAGAAAAATGGAAGTTTTTCACATATGACTTTCAATTCGTGTTGTTATTAGTATGTAATGCCGAAATAAGTTGAATACTGATGCCCGTACAAAGATCGCGTGTAAACTCTAGAGCAGTAAATAAGCCATTGCTCGAAGGTTTGGGCAATAACGCAAATAAAGACAACACGAAATCAAAGCTCGACAATATGAAAAACTCACTTTTAGACGAATCTATTGAAGAAAACAATGATAATAATGAAACGGTTAATGTTGATTAACTTATTGAAATTCGAAAATTAAAAGAAACAAACCAAAATCTTGTGAGTGAAATGCGACGATTGAAAAATACGTATAATGAACAATTTAAAAAAGAAGAGAAATTTATAAAAAGTTTGCAAAAATAGAATGAACTTCTGCAGATTGAAATAAATAAAAATATTAATAATATAAGTTCCTCGTTGAATAATAGTAATAATTCTAATGACAGGAATTTAGTAAATGCTTTGATCTGTGGTTTGCAACAATCTAATATGGATATTAAGCTTCCTTTTAGTGGTTCGATAAATGAGCATCCCAAAGAATTTTTAAATCGGTTTGAAAAATATTGTGAAATTAAAAGAGTATCTTTAGAGTCGAGAGTGGCATTAGTCGAGGTTGTATTTGACGGGCATGCATATGCATAGTTGGGATCGCGACAATTTAATGAATATAATTCTTTTAAAGAAGAATTTTTATATATTTATTCGGAACCAATTAAAGCTAAAAATCGTGTCGATTGGTTATCAAGAAAATTTAATGCAAATAAAGGTTCGTTTCAGGCGTGCTTTCATAAAAAAGTTAAGGATGCTCAGTTTCTTGATCCAAAATTCAACAATTATTGAAAGGGGAGTGCGTTGAGGAATTTTTGTGTTTCTGCCACCGAGGGCATTTAAAATGGCAATCAAGCGGTCTGCTTCCATTTGTATAAAAATGTTTGTCATTTGAAAATTTTTTGTTTAAAGTTCATGATGGGTCTCTAAAATCAGTTTATATTGTGTTTATACACCTTAAAGCTTTTATCGTTTGAACATTTTTAGTTTAAAATTCTTCACGATTCATAAATTCATAAACTATTTAAAAACAAGCATTATTTAACGTCAGGATATGTGCAGTATTTTGGCAATTTTAGCAACGATGTAAATAGTAATTAATTTGAAATTATGTTTTGAACTTTTTTGTCGACGCCGAAACCATTTAAAATACAAGCATTATTTAACGATATTTATTTTATAATATATTTAATAATATATTCAACCATCGCTTCCATTCCCTACTTTCGGCTGGTGACACATTTTTCTAGTGACCTAGCCTTTAAGAAATGTTCACATTTGATTTGCTGTCCGGGAGGACTAAAATTAGCAAAAGATAATTTTATAACTGCTACTACTCAGATCGATGCTAAAACTTCCAAAATAATGTAAATGTCCAATCGTTAAATAATGCTTGTATTTTAAATGGTTTTGGCGTCGACAAAAAAGTGCAAAACATAATTTCAAAATTAATTACTTTTTACAACGTTGCTAAAATTGCCAAAATACTGCACATAACCTGGCGTTAAATAATGCTTGTTTTTTAAATAGTTTATGAATTTATGAATCGTGAAGAATTTTAAACTAAAAATGTTCAAACGATAAAACCTGTAAGGTGTATAAAAACAATATAAACTGATTTTTCCTATTATCGTGCGCAAAGTTCCCCGTTACTGATATAGCTTAAAATGCGTGCGGGAATGTAGAGTGTGGACACGTATACCGAGTCGCCGAGTCTACAGTACCGTTATTGTTCGTGATTGGTTAGTTTGAGACACGATCCTTCTCGCGTGTGATTGGTTGTAATTTGAAACGAGCGCTATAGCCGCCGGCACGCGCCGGTTTTATCTTCCGTAAACTGTCAAGTTACAATAAACATTAACCATAATAATAAATAAATGTCATATCTTTATCTTTTTCAAACTTAATTTGTGCCGAATATTGCGAAAAGTACTTTCTAGTAAAATGTCAATTTTGATGTCAATTTGGAATTATTTGTATGTATTAAAGATTATGAAATCAAACTTATCAAAATATCGCCTTTTCATTTTGTAATATTCATTTCATTTAATCTTAATGGTGTTTTGATGTTTTTGTCGGGGGGCTCCGCCCCCCGAACCCTCCGTATCTCCCCCTCCTTCCATCCCCATCGTCCTTGCACGTACTCTTGAAGATGTCGAACTTTGCGCAGCTCAATAGGAAAAATAGTATACGATACTCGTGCGCTGCGTAGGTGTTCCCACACTTTGCGCACTTGTATCGTAATGTACTATTAGAGACCCATCATGAACTTTAAACAAAAAATTTTCAAACGACAAACATTTTTATACAAATAGAAGCATACCGCTTGATTGCCATTTTACATGCCCTCGGTGGCAGAAACACAAAAATTCCTCAACGCACTCCCCTTTCAATAATTGACTCCATTAAAACCTTTTTCTTTAAAAATTCCTTGATGCAAGCTTTATTTCATTAATCGTCTCCGTTAATCACGAAAGCTGCCTCCTATACGCATAAAAATTGTAGTCGCTTGAAAATTGTGAGTTTAACATTCTATACGGATCTCTAAAATTCGTTTATATTATTATTATAAGAAAGGATCTCATTCATTTGGAATAAACATATCTGAAATTCATTACAGTTGTAATTAAACAGAAATTGAAATTTTTATTACGCAAGCTACCTCCAATACGTATACATAAAAACTTTAGTCGCTTGAGAATGTTTAGATTAAAAGTCTTTAAGGTCCTCTAAAATTTAGAACGTTAGAACCTGTTATGAGATTATCATTAAAATTAACCAAATTTGACTTCGTACATCATTGCAGAGTCACTCGAAGGAACAAAATTTAACTTTTTGTTATCATGCCTCATAATTATCAGTGGTCCAAACTGGTTCCTTCGAGTGAGCCTGTAAAAAGTCAGATATAAAAAAAAAATTATTGGGCAATTTTAGCAACGATGTAAATAGTAATTAATTTGAAATTATGTTTTGCACTTTTTTGTCGACGCCGAAACCATTTAAAATACAAGCATTATTTAACGATTGGACATTTACATTATTTTGGAAGTTTTAGCATCGATATGAGTAGTAGCAGTTTTAAAATTATGTTTTGCTAATTTTAGTCCACCCGGACAGCAAATCAAATGTGAACATTTCTTAAAGGCTAGGTCACTAGAAAAATGTGTCACCAGCCGAAAGTAGGGAATGGAAGCGATGGTTGAATATTACTCATACTTACCCAAAAGGGCTGCCTCTGAGTCACACAGGATTTTCGTTTCCTTGGAGTCGATGAGATTAAAGCACTGATTAAGAACGGTGAGGTGGACGTGTAGCCCCAAAAGAGCCACCTCCCGAAAGTGGCAGTGGTAAATGTGTGTCACGATGTGGTAAAGTAGCCCCAGGATCTTACGCACTATCGACGCGAATGTAGAGAAGAACAGTCCAAAATGCAGTCCTTTTGTGGCTATTGGGAGACTGGATTTTAAAAGTTTTGAGGCCTTTCTTCTGAAATTAATTATAATTTTTTAAACAAAGAATCGCTTGTAAATTTTAATTGTAATTTATTAAATGAAATGAAGCACACTTAGTGCGGTAACCGTCGTGCGGGCTAAGGCGTCAGTCTTAGTCCGCCCGAAATGAACGTCGCGAAGGTTCCAAGTTCGAATCCCCGTCTCACGGTGCGGCTGAAGCAACTTTCACCCAAAAATGAAAACACATGAAATTTTCTTAATTATTATGCTTCTTTAGCATCCCACGAACAGTTTAAGACCAAATACAAAATAATCGGTCGGTCCCTTTTTGAAAAAAATCGGTTTTTGTGTTTAATTAATTTTTAAATAAGAAATTTGATGAAACTATCATTGCATTTGTATTTTTCATTTTCGGTTTTCATAATTTACATTCTCGAAACATTAAAAGTTAAAATTAAGATTATTATTAACAAATTACTTACCTGTAAAGATGAGCGCGTGAATATTGAGCCTTATAGTTAATAATTTATATTCATTGTAATGCTTAATATTAAAGTCTATAAATTCTTACTTTGTTTAAAATAAATAATGAAATATATATGTAAGTGAACATGAATTTTAATAACTTGTACACACTGAGAAAAATCTGAAGGCATTTTAATACCAAAGAATAAACTTAAACATGTAGGCCATTATACTCGCAAACAGCTTTCAGTAACTGATGACCATATTCCGGGTGATTTGTATCAACTTTATACTTTTCCCACACTCCCTTGAAATCGAAATGTACAGCTTCCATTGCTTGCTCGCTGTAAAACCCTAAACCTTTACAGCTCTTCGAGCAGAATTCTTCCACGTGAAAAAATACTGCGTGGACTTTCGGCGTTACAGAAATTTTCAAATCCAAGTAGCTTTTCTTAAAACTTGCTATAGAAGTTTTGTAATTTCGATCAAGATGATTGCCAAAACAGTGTTTGACAACAGATTTAAAATCATCGATTACTTTGACATACTTTAAGCAGTCGAGGGAACAGGATGATCGTAGTAGATCAACTTTATCTAAAAGTTGTTTGCAGGCATTTCCATTAAAGCTCGGACTACCATGAACTACTTGACGTTCAACGTGACAAGCATTGGCCCATGACAAAGTTTCTTCCTTAAATTCAAGAAGCATGTGATGAAATATATGGTTCACCACTCCCAACATTAAATGTAGTTCGGGGGGTGGTATCACATCAAGTACAGCTTTACTTGAGTCACCTGTAAACACTGGTTGATTAACGCAATTCATGTACAGTTTGGCTAATTCTTTTTTCCCACCTTTGTCACGCCATTGTGAATAATTTTCCAATATGTTGCCAATAGTTCTCGTTGCACCTGTTTCTACAAGATTGGATTTTTCTGCACAACACCACGTACAAGGGTAGAGACTGCTGTGTGACATTAGTCCAGTTAAAATGTTCGCGAGCTTCAGGTCTGTAGCAATTGTACCGTTGAAATGGTCTATTTTAATTGCTGACCACAGTTGTGCAACATTTTCGTAATTCTCTTGAGAGCCTTGGGCTGCACCAAGTATAAATAACTTTTTAACTCCCGAATCCTGAAATCCTTTTGAAACGATACCTTGAGAATATTTTAATCTTCCGTCTTCATGCGATTGAACTTCATTTTCAATGGACTGAACGGATAGACACACCTTTAAAAAATTGCCACCACCATCGATGCCGAACTTTAAATGTACTTCATCTACATTACGTTTCTCCTTTACAAATTTAATTAAACCTTCTACATCTTGACAATAAACGACAGTTTTTTCAGCATCTAACACCGTTTTGGCTTTCATATTCGTGAATAAAAACTTTTTAACGTCAAAAAAATTGTCTACGCAATGAATATTAAAAGACAATTTACTCTTTAAATTAGGTTCGATTATTTTTTTGTTGTTACTGGCGGCGCGAAAGATCGAAGCAATTCCAAGAGTTGTATTTTGAGACAGATTAAATTTTACCTGCATATTTTTCATATCGTCAGCAGAAATAATTTTTTTATCTACGGAATTTTCTTTCTTCGGTGTATTTACGGAAACTCGCAGATTGTACCACCAGATGGTTGAGATAATCGAAGTCCACAATCAGGAGTAGTCGATTTTTTATTTTCTTCTGTCATATTTTTCTTCAGTAGAGAAGAAATAATTTGATCTCGAATTTTTGGAGTCGATTGTTGTTCTATTACGTTCGTTAAATTATCTACTTGAGACGATTGGTTACACCTGTGTGATTTACCTTTTCCAACCAAAGTAAAGCAAAATGTGCACCGCGTTTCAGACTTTACTTTTTTGCAATGCGAAAAGGAAGGAAGTAGGTAAGATAGAAAACCTTATTTTGTATGTACAAAAAGAAAACAACTTTACAGATTTATTAAAAAAACATTCAAAACTTAAAATACATTTTTGCAATAAAAAATGAAATACAAAACAAGAGAGGACTATTGTTTTTTTGCGGTGAAGATAAAAACAAAATATTTATAAATACTCATTTATTATAAAATTCGCGGGATGACGAGATTTCATTTTACTTACAATAATAAAGATGGCGCGAGAATTATAGCGAGTTCTTTGTTAATTTTTTACTCAAAGTGTTAAAAACAAAATGATATTTGTGTAGCATCATATAAATGTATGTATTTACCTTTCATTGTGCTTGATTTTTTCAAATTTTTCTTCTTTTTCGGAAGTGAATTGCCATTCTTCACAAAATTGTCAATTGGTTGTTTTCTTGCGATTTGACAAAGAAGGCATGCACATCGTGACTGAATGGTGGATCTAGTATTAATATTGTTCAATTTCAATCGAGATAACGATTCCAACTGCACAATTGTCTTCAAGCTTTCTTTATCTTTATACAATCTCGGATAACAATTACCACAAATAACATTTGGCAGATTTTCGTCCGTTGCGTCGTACTCGAAAAGTGATTTTATGGAAGCTTCAATTTTTCCTCCGGGAGATATTTTTACCATCCGCTTAACGTCATTTCGGCTTGCCTTCTTTTTTAAACAGATTATACAGACCTTTGCTCGATTTTCACTATGATTTGCTGCGTTTGTAGGCATAATTGTAGCAGATGTTCACTCGTAAACTTTGATTGAGTAAATGAACCACATTTGCAAAGAAAGCGACTAGCTGGAAATCGTTCAAAACAAAAAAATGTTCCAAATAATATTAGCGTCCTACATTACCAACTGTTGTGTAAAGTCGATATTTATTTACGAGCGATCATCTGCAATTATGCCTAAAAACACAGCAAATCATAGTGAAAATCGAGCAAAGGTCTGTATAATCTGTTTTAAAAAGGCAAGCCGAAATGACGTTAAGCGGATGGTAAAAATATCTGCCGGAGGAAAAATTGAACCTTCCATAAAATAACTTTTCGAGTACGACGCAACGGACGAAAATCTGCCAAATGTTTTTTGTGGTAATTGTTATCCGAGATTGTAAAGCTGTTTGCGAGTATAATGGCCTGCATGTTTAAGTATATTCTTTGTACAAGTTATTAAAATTCGTGTTCACTTAAATATATCTTTCATTATTTATTTTAAACAAATTAAGAATTTACAGACTTTAATATTAAGTATTACAGTGAATATAAATGATTAACTACAAGGCCCAATATTCACGTGCTCATCTTTACAGGTAAGTAATTTGTTAATAATAATCTTAATTTTAACTTTTAATGTTTCGAGAATGTAAATTATGAAAACCGAAAATGAAAAATACAAATGCAATAATAGTTTCATCAAATTTCTTATTTAAAAATTAATTAAACACAAAAACCGATTTTTTTCAAAAAGGGGCCGACCGATTATTTTGTATTTGGTCTTAAACTGTTCGTGGGATGCTAAAGAAGCATAATAATTAAGAAAATTTCATGTGTTTTCATTTTTGGGTGAAAGTTGCTTCAGCCGCACCGTGGTCTGTGCAATTTTCTCTGCTTATGTCCAGTGTGCAATAACCGGGGAACTTTGCTGGGCGAAGGTACGAATTTGGGACCGTTGCGGACCCCCGTTGGCAGTTATCGGTACCGTCAGCGTCTTATCCGCGGTCGGTACGTCGTGGGTCTTATCTCGGATAAAGATGGGATAGGCCCCGCGTCGTACTCGTTAAGGTAGTTGTACCCCGACTGCATAGGTCAAAGTAATGAGTAACGTAAAAATTGAATAAAATATAGAATTGTTTATGCTAATATTATTATTAAGTGAAATTACCACCACCATATTACTAATTGCATAAAAATTTTCATTTATAATAACACGAGTTAAAAATAAATTGATTCTCGCTTCACGTAGTCCCCGTTCCAACGTTATAGACGTCGCGTCAGCTTTCCCGTGTTTACATTTTGTTTTAATTTGCTTCCGAAATCAATGGTTTGCAAAATATCGGAGGCGAACTATATTTACGCAATGAAAAGTTAGATACGCTTATTATTCGGGATGCATTACAAGCATTTTATGAATTTTTGTGCAAAATCGGTAAAAATAAGCAATGTATATTGATTGCACATAATGCATCTTTCGATACCTCTTTTTTTTAAGGGAATGTGTAAAATATTCCTTAATAGACGATTTTAAATCTATTATTTATGGATTTTGTGATAGTCTGCAATTATTTAGACAAAAGTTTCCCGAGTGCAAGGGAAAAGGCATGTGCACCCTGTCAAAATTGGCAGAAGATTTATTAGAATTAAAAGCTACTAACGGTTACCATGACGCTATTTCTGATGCTTTTATTTTACAAAAATTAGCGACTAAAAATATTCTTAAAACAGCGATACTAAAAAACGCAAAAAAATTTGAAATTAAAGTACAAGAATATATTGGAATATATATATATATATATATATATATCAATTCGCAAATAAATAATTTATGCGTATTAAAATCGGTTCTTTCTAAATATATGTTTAAAAAAAATGGCATTGCTTAACATCCGTCTCGAGAACTCTGGAGACATATATATTGAAAACGGAGAAAAGTCTTTGATTACCTTCCTAACTGAACAAATCTAATCATGTGACAACCTCTCTCTCTCTCTCTCTCTCTCTCTCTCTCTCTCTCTCTCTCTCTTCTCTCTCTCTCGTCTGACCTTACATGGAATCGCCATATTAATACCATATCGTCTAAAGTACACAATGTCCTTTACCGGCTCAGATTTCGTGGTGCGTTTCTCCCTTCATCCATCAAACTTTCTCTCGTTAACTCATTAGTCATCCCACACCTTCATTACGCTTCCCTTGTCACAGCTGATCCCACCGGTTATCTTAATACCAAATTGCAACGCCTCCAAAATATAGCTCTACGCTATGTTTATCGCTTGCGTCGCGATGAGAGGTTAGCACCTTTCCGACAGAAAGCAAATTGGCTTACTGTAGCATCCAGGCGTCAGCTATTCCTTGGGAACCTTACCTACCAAATCATCACCACTTCACAGCCTTCCTATCTAGCTGACAGGTTCATTCCACTAAGTGATTCCGTACGTCGATCATCACGTCATTTGTCTTCTCGCTTCTCTCTCCCAACCCCACGTACTAACCTCTTCGCTCGCTCATTCTGGATCACAGCAATAGTCTTCTGGAACTCTCTCCCACGACATTTTCACTCACTTACTTCCCTTGCATCTTTTCGTCTCAACCTCTTCTCCTATTTGTATAGAGCAGACCAGATCTAGGACTCTACGTTATATTGTATTCGCGAGAAGCATTCTATTAGTAAATAAGTTGTAGTTAAGTATTGATATTAATATTAGTTTCTAATACAAGTCTAGTTGTCTGTATTAATTAGTTATTTCTACGCGTTATTGTATTATTCTTTATCTATTTTACTTAATGTGTAATTATAAATTCATCTCTATGTCAGCGATTTACTGCCTTATAGCAGAGATACCACTGTATTATATACTGCTACATCCTGTCTGAAACATTGTAACGGCAGGATGTTCTGTCAGATTTGCCCACGGCCCGTAGCGGCCAGGGCAACAATAAATATGTCTTCAATCAATCAATCTCTCTCTCTCTCTCTCTCTCTCTCTCTCTCTCTCTCTCTCTCTCTCTCTCTCTCTCTCTCTCTCTCTCTCTCTCTCTCTCTCTCTCTCTCTCTCTCTCTCTCTCTCTCTCTCTCTCTCTCTCTCTCTCTCTCTCTCTCTCTCTCTCTCTCTTAAACAAGGTCGTGCCCATCGGGCAGCCCTGTCTAACCCCGTTACCCATGCAAAAATGTCATTACCTCCTTACCTATTCTTACTCTTGATCTTGTTTCTTTGTATACTTCTCTTATTTTCTTAATTAGGCTCCATCTTATACCTCTCTTTCTTAAGCTCTCCCATAGTATTTCCCTATTTACCTTATCAAACGCAGCTTTCAGATCGACGAACATGGCATACATTTTTTTATTCTCTCTTATTCACTTTCCTACCGTATGTTTCAAAATCTCCTTTCTAAATCCGAACTGCGTTTCACTCCATGCTCCTACTCTGTCCGCTTCTTTTATTAACCTCTCGTTCAATATTCCTGCATATATCTTACTTCCTGTATTTGTTAATGTTATACCTCTATAATTCTCTACATATCTGCTATCTCCTTTCTTTTTAATCGGCACTATTATGCCCTCTCTCCAATCGTCCAGGTATCCCTTTCCATGTATAATTTTATTAAATATACTTGTTAACTTGTCTATTAACTGTACTCCCCCATACATCCATACCTCATTTCTTATATCATCAGCCCCTACTGTTTTCTCTTTCTTCGTGTTTCGTATTTGTGCTACTACTTCTTCTCTTTTTATGTCTTCTTCCATTTCTTCATCTGCCCTCTCTTTTCCTTCACTTTCTAAACCTTCTTCCACCTCCTTTCTTTCCTTCCCTTCTAACAATTCTAGAAAATATTTTCTCCATTGTTCTAATTTTATTTCCCTGCAGATTACTTCTCTTTTCTTTCTATGCTTGTTTATAAACTTCCACGCTTCTTTATCCGTTTTAATACTACTTATTTTTTCATCCATCTTATTTTTGTGTTCTTCTCTTTTCCTTGCGCATAATTGTTTATACTCTGCCCTAAGTTTAGCTATTTCTCTCCTACTATCTTCCACTTCTTCTCGTCTAACTAATTTTCTTAACTTCTTTTTGCATTCCCAGAACTCTTTATCCCACCACGTCTTGGTTTCTGACAAACCATTTCTATTTTTCTTCTTCCTTAAGCTAACTGCCTCTATAATCTTCTTAGCCACTTCCTTCCATTCCTCTGCACTATCACAATTAGACCGGAGTGAAAAACAAAACTCTTTTCGAATCGAATCGTAATAGTGCGAAAAAGTTGCCATTTTTCATTGCGAATTCAGGGAAAAAAAGTTTTTTTGAAACCGGACAACATCTAACGTTCGCGCATCGCAGTCAAAGTTTATGAATTTAATTCGAAATTGAGCGGATTTAAGAAAAATCGTACATCATCATTTAATCATTGTAAATGATGTCTGATCAAGCTCATTTTAAGTGTTTAGCATGATTTCATGGTACATTATGATAAAAAATGATTTCCTCCCTCCCTCTCTCTTTTCACCGCCGGGGGGGGGGGGTCAATTTTTACTTAAAAATGATAAAAAATGTAGTTGGCGAAAACAAGTGTGAACGTTGATTTATCTATCTGAGTTTTTGTGTGGTGTCTACCACACATAATATAGATAGCTAACTTTGTGGTCCAATTGAAAACATGTACCACCCTCCCCCCTCCCTCCTTCTGTGCAGCTCCTCGCCCGCCCTTTTTTGGACGACTCAGAACTCACCACGGGAAGGTGGCTGCACTGCGAGTTCCATCCCTACCCTTCCCACCTAGTCAGTTATAAATAGTTGAAGACAATTATTTAGCAATAGCGAACTCTGCCTTAGGATCAAATTTAGGCATTACGGCACGAATGGCGAGGGTTGCCCTTATGAACCTATCACGTCTCTCATGCCCATATACTTTTGAGGCGGCTTGTGTTATTAATTTAACGCAGCGCTCCACGGCCTGAGTGTGACATGGAATATCTGCCAAATTTATATTTAATTTTGGTTTCTCCTTACGAATTATTAATTGTGCAATTGTGTCTGAAGAAAAACTTGCCAAAAGAGGGGGACAAGTAACTTTTGTTTCTGACCAATTTATTAATTCGTAATATTCATTAGATTCAAAATTAATTTTGGGAACCAAAAAATTTCTAACATTTTTGCCTTTTACGGGAACTTTTTTAGTTTTTAGCACTCGCGTAAGTCCGAGCTCTTGGACATGTTCTCTGTCATCAACCACCATCGAGAGAAGAATGTTTTCTGGATGGGCAAAGGAGGCATTTGTTTGGATGACTTTATGAACCGCGTCTTGGACTTTCGAAGGTAAGTTTCTGCATTTTTTAATACACTCTAAAATATGTTTAGGACCTTCATCTATTGAAGATTTTGTTTTGATTTCGAACCACATAAAAGAATGTACTTTATAATCTGAATGAAGTTTTCAGATGGCTTTTGCAGGGAAATGTACAACCTCAGAAACCTGTTTGCAGTTGTCAACCACCGCGAGTGTGATATTGGTCCTGGATCACGATTTTCTAGGTCTTTGGAGCAAGATCCACCATCAATGGCAATGGCAACGTCATGTAAGTATCTTTGATCTTTACTTAGGTTTTCAGAATCACCTATTTCTGGAAGAGAGCATTCAATTTTTTGAAAAGCAACGATAGGTAGAGACTCGCAATGAACCAACTGTTTACCGAGAAGACCATTAAAAGGCTGAGGCCCAGAGGTTTTCCCATCAAGTGCTTCCACAAGATGCCGTAGAGGTAGTTCATTGAAATGGAGGAGACAGATAGCCCATTGCACTGGTCTTTGAAGACGCATTTCTATATATTTAATTGCTCCATTTTTCCAACCTGTATTTGTTGAAGTGCCATCAGAACCAATCACTACAATGTTTGACCTATCTATTCCATTCTCTTTAAAATGATCTACAATGCAGAACCCTGTATCTTTTCCAGTTTTAGAGGTAGGCACTAAATGGCATATATACTTCGATCCTGGTTCCTCAATTACTGAAATATGTTCTTCTTTTCTAACAGTTTGGTGTCGTTTGCATCCTTTTTCAATCAATACCAACGTGTCGTCCATTCTTCCATCGAAGTACACGCACATCAGATCATTAATTTGTCCCGTTACCTTATCAGATGTAATCAATTTCGCTCGACACTTTTCTTTCTCTCTTCTAATTTAATTCTGTCGATGATAAGAGATTTATTACTATCTGTATTACTATGTACTATCTGTAACGAGACCTAGATCTTTAAGTACGCTAGAAGTAATAGCAGCTGTTGCTCTGTCAGACACGCCAAAACGATCACTTGTCAAAACAGTTGCTGGAAGTGATAAGCGCATCTGTTTAGTCTTCAGACAATCTGCTTGGGAAGATGAAAAGCGCGGGAACTGAAAATCGGGATCACCCTCATCATTATTATTTCCAAAAGTTGTCTCTATTTCAGGATCAAGATTGCAAAAAGAGGGTCCAGGTAAGCTGGTTTGTTTTGGCTGACGAGCTTTTCTTTGTAATCGTAGTGTAAGCTTTTGACTTTCCTTTGCATCAATCGGCCCGATCTTACCTAGTCTGAGGTGTCTTTGTGCGTAGAGAAATTTTATTTCTAATGGAGGAACTTTTCTTTCTTTAGGGCAAGTGCAGTCGACAAGTATCGGGTTTAGACAACTGCACGTGTCAAAGCTTTTTTCGCAAGAACAATGCAACGTCATCTCACATTTACAAGATGATATATCAAATAAAGAATTTGAACATTGTTCAATAAAATCATTGTATTTTTTCCGTTTCTCAGCCGTATCTTTGTCCCTTGAATAAGATTTACGAAGTGCATAATGTTGATCGTGCAGCTTCTTGATCTTTTGAACGACTCTTATATGAGAAACGAATGGAATCGAAGCTTTGGAATAGAGAGACTCAATCTCGCAAGCTACAGTGTTTGCCACAGCTGCGAACCCCAATTTTTGACCATATCTGGCAGCAGTGGATTCTACCGTCATATCGTATCTCACTTGCTGCCAATATTTGATAACATCGGCATTAGTGGAAAGGACCGATGGCAGCAGTGACTTTGGTGCGCCAAAAAATGGGCAGTGTACGATGTTACGCATAACTGACATGGCACATGTAAAGTATACAACCTTATAAAAGGAATTAGGAAAATGTATGGGCTACGGAACTCAAAAAGTCTCAGGTAAAGCAACTCAGCGAATAAATGTCAGCATATAAAATTCATGATATAATATCAGTACTTGGCACCTGCCCGTCTTATAACCAAATGAAAATCCATTTCTTTAACGGGAGCCGTGGGCGCCGTAGATATTACGGCGACCTTTACGACGCCGCCTAGCGGCTCAAATCTTAACTATATTCGTGAAGAAATTGAGAGAAGTGCTCTCATCGCATATGCATGCTGTATGTACAACCACCTTTCGGTGGTGAGTTTTGAGCTGTCTGAAGACGAGCTGCGAAGAGCCGCACGGACGGAAGGGGGTGGGGGAGGGGGGAAGGAAATCATTTTGTATCACAATGTACCATTAAATCATGCTAAATACTTGAAATGAGCTTGATCAGAGATCATAAACTTTGACTGCGATGCGCGAACGGAAGATGTTGTCCGATTTCAAAAAACTTTTTTTCCCTGAATTCGCAATGAAAAATGGCAACTTTTCCGCACTATTACGATTCGATTCGAAAAGAGTTTTGTTTTTTACTCCGGTCTAATCACAATGGATTCCTTTCTCCCATTGTATTTTTTCTATCCTATTTTGGAATTCTTGTACCCCTTTTTCTGACCAGTCTTGCATATATTTATGCGTCATTACGTTTTCCTCTCTTTTCCCTATTTCTCCTTCTATTTCTATACTCAAGGCGTTATGATCCGATTCTATTCTTTCTACTACTTTGAAATTCTTTACTTTCTCCCATGCTCTTACATTTGTAATTCCGTAGTCTATAACAGATCTATTCCTTCCTTTTTCATACGTCCATTCGCCTTCCTCATCTCCTTTATTTCCTTTCATAATCATCCATCCCTTTTCTTCTATTACTTCCAGGAGTTCCACCCTTCCTTATTTTTTATTCTGTCTTTTGTCCTTCTTTATCTTTCTTGTTCATTTTCTCCTTCCCACCCGCTCGAACCTTCTTTACCTATTCTTGCGTTCATGTCCCCGCCTATTATCAGGTATTCATCATCTTTCTCTTCTATATACCTTGCTATTTCGCGTGTTCTTTCTATACATCCGTCTTTATTGTATATCGCTATTATCCTCCATTTCTTTTCTTCCAATTTTAATGTACATTCTATCATCTATTCATTCATCCATCTTTACATTTTCTACTTTAATATCTTTCCTTATCCCTAAAACCATTCCACCGATTGCTCTGCCCTTCCGCTTATTTCTTACAGCTCCAACAGCCTTCCATTCCCAATCTCTTGGCATCAATTCTTTAAATCTTTCCCAGCTATTATTCTCTAACCACGATTCTATAAAAAATATAATATCGTACTGCTTTATCCATTTCCAAAAGTCCTGATCCTTGTTTTTAATACCTGCAACATTCCAGATCAATATCCGACTTATTTCATTCTTATGTATTTCTTTTATCTCAGTTTTTTCTCCCTTTCCCTTATCTTTAATTTCTTTTGGTTTACTACCTCTCCTCCTGCAATTTACGTTATTATTTTCTCTCATTTCTACTACGGCGGTATTTTCATTCATACATATTACATTATTCTTTTCATTCATACTTACTGCATTATTATTTTCATTCGTACTAGTTACATTATTACTTCCATTCATGCTTTTAACATTGTTATTTTCATTCGTACAATCTTGATTATTATTTCCATTTACACATACACCGCTCTGACACTCATTTGTTTTCGGTGGGCAGACGTACTCCCGCCGTTCTATTTGAGCCCTTTAGTTCCCCATAGTCGCCTGTCCAAACCCCCTTCTAATCAGACTTTTACTTTGTTCGTCCCAAACCCACTCGATTCCATTCACCCACATTCTTCAATACGCCACATTTACTCTCGCTCCTTTCTCTCTCTCACCTTTCGCACGCACCCTTATTTTTGCTTGCATCTCTCTCTCCGTCTTCGTCATGTCGTCATCTATGAAAATCTGTTTTCCCCTCAGATTCTTTTTACTTCTCATTATTAACTTTTTCCCTTCCCAATCGCTTATTTTTGCTATTACCAGCCCTTGTTCATTCTTATTCCCCACCATAAATGCATCGCTTATGTTTACTTTCCCTTCCAACCCACCTATTTCTTGCAAGCTTTATATGCTGCCCCTTTTACATCCCCACCCTCTTGAATAAGATCTCTATTTTTACCCCCTAATTTTACCTCTATTTTTACCCCCCTTATCACTACATTATTTTTCCTATCTCTTCTTTTTTTTACTTCACTCTTCTTTACCATCATCTTGATTTCCATCTGTTGTTGCTTGCCTTGCTCTTCTTGTTGTTTCAGTAAAGTCTTCAGATTTGTGACTTCCTTCGCTAATCTTTCTATTTCTGCATCTCTCTTTTCTTCTCTTATTTTACTCTCCTCTCTGAATCTTTTGAATTCCTCCTCTAGCTCTCTTTTTATTTTAGCACTTTTTTCATCCATTCTTCTAATCAAAATTTCATTGTTATCTTTTAGCAACTTTTTCATAACTTCTTCAAAATTTTCCATCTTATTCTCCTTTCTTTGAATATTTACTTTTTTCTTCTTCTCACTTTGTTTATCTCCCTCTTCTTCTTCGCTGCTTTCCGAGTCACTTGATCTTATCCTCTTGTTTACCCACGACGCAACTCTAGAGCTCGTACTCCGATTTCTCTCTTTTCGCAGACTTTCCGCCTTAGTTGGTCTCCCTCTCCTAGCCTTACCCTTTTCTCCTACCTCCATTGCCTCTCCCTCTCCGCTTTTCGCTGCTTCTACTGCCGCGATCCACTCCTCTACCTTTCTTCCGCCGATTAATATTCATCGTTATCAATTCGAATACAATTTTTCTTCGCAGGTTAGGCATTTCCTAAAGATAGCTCATGGTGAATATAGTGCGCCTTTACTGAAAAAACTTTCTGACAAAATTCGGAAAATCTGAAAAAATTTTGAGCGGACCACAAGACGTGCCATTTTGAGTAAAAAACGCGTTTTCAACTACAAGGAATTAAGATATTTATTTTATCATAATTAAAATACGTAAATCGGGAGCTAATTTTGTCTAAATTATGATTGAACAAAATTTCAAAACGATTTATTAATATTTTAATTCTTACTAACTTTATTTCACTTCATTTTAAGTTCAATCTTATATTTGGAGTTTCATTTTACTCGTATAATTGAGGAGACTAATCGGGTAAGTGATTATGCGCGGAATCGGCGTATAAGTACTTATTGATTGTGTCAAAAACTAAAAGTCTTACTATTTTATCAATAGGAAAAAAGATGCGTCTTGCAACGAGAGAGACGTTGCGCTCCACCCTCGTTACCGATTACGTCACGCTCCGCTGTGGCCGTGGTATCCTGCGCTAGTGCGTAGCGCTGACGCCAGGTGTCTACGAGCCACTGCAACGTGGGGGGAGCATCTACCAGCGTTCGCGCGGTGGAAATGCCCCACCTCGAGTATAAAGGCGGTGCTGAGGCGCAAGGAAAGCAGAGTCGTCGTTGCCGCGGAACCGGCAGGATCGACCGCGTTGTTGGACGCTTCGATACTTCCGCTCCCGAAAAACGACCTGAACGTCTCGCCGAGGCTTTATTGGCCCAGCGAGCTCGATCAGGACGACTACCCTTCCTGTTCCCGATCCCGTGCCCCACGTCTGTCTTAGCAGTCGTGTCCACGGCCTCCTTCCGACCGAACCGAACCGTACCGAATGACGAATCTACACCTGTATTGGCAGGAGGTAGACCGATCGTACCGAACCGAACGACGAGTCTGCACCTGTGTTGGCAGAGTGGACCGACGTACCGAACCGAACCGAACCGAACCGAACGACGAGTCTGCACCTGTGTTGGTAGGGTGGACCGACATACCGAACCGAACCGACCGTACCGAACCGAACGACGAGTCTGCACCTGTGTTGGCAGGGTGGACCGACATACCGAACCGAACCGAACCGAACGGCATCCCAACCACTCCGAACCGAACCTCATTTCCTCGGTTCAGAAAGTGGCCGATAGCCGTCCTTCAGAGGTACCGCCCTCTATCCCGTCCAGGTCCAGTAAGTGGCCAACCCCTTACTGCCCCTGCTCCGCTCGAAGGAGTTCCCCCTCCCTCGATCCGTTGGGCCATTCTCTCGGCCCCGTCGATATTCGCTTTCGGCCCGCGTACACCTCATAGAGGCACCGCGCACCGCGCCCCGCTACCGGTTTTTTGTCCCGCAAACACGGGACCAAAACCCCCGTATATTATATTTAGGTTAATTACTTATCACTTTCTTTCTATCTGTTTATTTAGACCTGCTAAGGCAACGAAACTGCCACCCACCACCGCTGCACTACGCTAGGGGCAAATCACCCCCAACTCACCGCTGGGGCAATCACCCCAACAACCTTCGAGCCGAAACGGCTAACCGGTCGTCCGTGAAAATACACGGTTGCGCAAACGGTTCTAATTAGCGGCATTGTCGGCCGCCCGGTTGCGTCAAGCGCACGCGGCACTCTCTTGTACCGACTGTATTTGGTGGCAGCAGTAAAATAAACACAGTATTATTATCCTATTACTCTAAACCTTCCGTGTAGTCATTTACGTAGTTAGAGAACCTACCCCGTCGTTCGAACCTTGGAGCTGATCTGTATCCGGCGCACGGGGATCTACGGTTACCGGTGGCGCCTCCATTGCACTGTGAGGGCCAACCGTCCGCTGAGTTTGAACTTCCGCTTCCGCACCGAAAACCGTATCGTTACAGTCTTACGACTATGTATAAATCCATGCGTTCAGATTTTAAATCCGAATACTTTGTATAGAAAAAGTCATTCGGTCAAAACTTATTCGATTTCGCGCGTAACCCTTTATTCAATCCGACTCCTCAATTCTAAATCTTGCCTTTTCATTTTTTCTAAGGTATTTCGTATTACGGAATCATATGTAACCTTATTTCCTGCACTTATAACCTGTAAAATCATCATTAATTTGATTAATATTTATTGATTCAATGTTAATTCGAATGACATGTTTGAATTTTACTTTCGATGGAGGAAGCGAGTTGCAGTTTAGGCATTCGAATCCGATCGGTATTTCTGACGTCTCTTTCGGCTTATCGACGATGCGCATTTTCTTCATATTCATTATCAACATTCACCGACAATGCTACCGATCGCGACAATCGCCGAGCTCTTGTGCTATTGGTTAATTTCAATGCTGAATAACTTGAAAACGGTAGGTCGAAATCATTTTTCACAAAATGACTTACTTTTCAGAATTTTACACTCTATCTGCTGTGAACGGGGTTCAATAGGTTGCGAAACACGGTGTATAATACAAAGCAGTCACTGATTGATAATGAAAAAAGCGATCAAATCGGTAAACAAAAAGTTGCCTTTAAAGTTAACCATTAGGGAAAAGAATAGTTGTCAATATTTGGTGCATTCCTCACAATTTCGACTCCAAAAAGGTAACATTTTCGTGTGCTTTTTGGATATCTTAAAAGTTAACAGGCAACTTTTTAGTTTAACCGTTTGGTAACTTTATGTGATGATCGTGCTAGTTGGGTATGTATACACATACAAGAGGTTATGTTTTCCAATGCGGCTTAGCTGAGCTGCACATGCTCAATTGGTTCACAGGCGATATCAAATGTCTGTTGATGGGTGAGACCATGAGGGGAAGAAATTGAAGGGCTACTGTAATTGAATTTGTTTCCATTCTTTTAATATTTCGGAGCATTTTATACACGTTTCAGTGCGTTTTAACACAAATCAACGTAGCAATGAACAGGATGGAAACGCGTTACATCGCATTAAAATTTTTTCAGTGCGATTTCATTTCTAATGTGTTGTAAGTTCATTCCTATTTTATAATTTGAGAAAAAATAACAGAAACTTACATTTACTCCGCATTTCCGAGGTTATGGATGAGTCTTTGATGTTCGTCCGCAATCTATAATAAATATAAATTTGTTATATAAATATATTGGTATATAACCACATTGACAGTGCTGGCAATATTTGTATATTGTAACGTACGAGCCGTAATACGTACGTTTTAAACACCGGTATATTTAGAATATTTTTTGGAAGTCTTCTAAAAACTCAAAAACAGTTGGAAAAGTGAAACATACGTTTCCCTTAACACAGCTGCAAGTCATAACTAACGAAACTGTGAGAATGAGAACTTGGGGACTGTAGGTTTCTCTCGGAAAACGATCATAAAAATTATATCATATTTGATAAGCTGTGCCAAGTGTAAGAACGCTTTGGGACCGCGTCCTTGCTCTCATTCTCATACATGCAATCTGGCGGAAAAACCGTCACCAGATTTATCTAAATTTAAACATCAAGGAAACCCTCTTAATCGCATTTTCTAGAAGTTTCTTCTTCAAAATATTTTAAATTTATATATTTTATTAAGTTACAAAAGAATCATACTTATTCATTTAAACTAAATTGTTAAATGTACCTACTGTTAAAAATTGCTTTATTCAAAGATTAAAAAAATTATAGTTAATATGAAAATATTGATAATACTGGATGCTTCTCTTGTAATACTCTAATTTAGTTGAAAAATTAAAAATTTTAATTTATATAAAAATAAGGCTTTATTTTTAGGAATTTTTTAATAAAAATTCTTTTAGTGCGCATAATAAATATAAAAAAAAATTATTAATTAAATTTAAGCCGTATCATTTAAGATTTATATAGATCCTCGCCTGTTAATATTCGAACTATATTTTAACTGTTAAATCACAATACATCTTTCCCTTAACTATTACAACAATATCTTCTTCCTTATTAATAACTATTGCAGAAACCGTCTTCAATTACATTTCAAAATATCTCTTACCACAGGCGAATATTAATATTAAATGCCATTTAAGTTTGTTTAGTTTATAATTAGCGTATTCAATCGCACTTATAAATGCCTGGTTCAAATTATGTAACACTTATTAATATTAATGATCCACTTGGAAATAATGTTGATAACCACTTTAAAATTAATTTTCGTAAATACTATTATTTCGTTATACACTTTTTGTTTAAATTCAATGTTCATTAATATCAATAACTGATTTAGAAACAAGACTTTAACTATTTGTGCATTAATTAATTCTATATACGATATTAATATTGTTAATAATATAAAATTGTATTTGTCTTGCCTCGGCGACAGCTCGCTCGTATCGCCCCTCCCGTCGCCGTTTTCCGAAGATCTTTGCACCCTTCCACCTCAAGAAAGCTCCCTATTGGCCCTTATACATGGGTCCAAGTTCCGCCTCAGACACTACTCGTGTCTCTATAAAAAGAGGCCCCCTCGCCTGCTCAGCAGTCAATCAACTGTGGAGTTACTCTTCACTTTCCCATAGTAGTGTATTATTACTTTGCCAACCCGTCGCCACCCAGCAACCAGCAACCAGCCGTCACCCGCTAGCCGCCAACCGCGAGTCACCAGTCGCTAGCCGGCAGCCGCGAATTGCCAGCCGCGAATCGCCAAACGGCGAGTTGCCAGCCACGAGTCGTCACCCGTCCACAACTTGGTCTTCAATCCAACCCAACGTGTAAGTAGCAGTGCACTTTCCGCCCTGCTAAAATTATCCCAAATTCAACTGGTTGCCCCCTTTTCCCTAGCCCGACAAAATATATGACAACATTACAATACTGTAATGTTGTCCCCAAACGGTCCCAAGTCCCGAAATGTTTAGGTTGCTGATGCTTCCTAAACCCCAAATATTCCCCTTTACTGTCGAAGAACCCATGTTTTTCAAATGTCCCTTTTGCCCTCCAGTTTTACATCACAATCCCGAATCTTAAACCCCAAATTCAAACACACGGTTGACTGTTCCGAGGCAAGTAGTTTAGCCTCGTTAATAAATTGAATTACAAATATCCTTATTTTTATTATTACCTCCTTTCCTTCTCTTGAGCTTCCTAATACTTTGGATGATTAAGAAGAACATCCCTTTCCTTGTGTTACGTCAAATCCCGGACGTGACATATGGATAAAGATTGGCGCAGTCGGTCGGACTCAAGAGTGAAAGGAAATAATAATTTTTCTTTTCGGCTAATGCAAGTACATATTTTCTAAATTACAGACTTTCGAATGAATTTTCTAATTACATCTTTTATTTCAGATTATAATATTGTAATGTGACATTGCGTAAATTAACTAACGCTCTCAAAATTCATAGGCACTATATTATTAACTAATATAATTTTTCTTATTTTTAGCATTAATAATATTTATTGTTAATGAATAATATTTTCCTTTTCAAAATTGATTAATAATAATATATTTTGTTACCATTAAAATACACATTATTAAAATAATACTGATGATATTTTTTTTACTAAAATGTTTTAACAAAATTTATGTGTACTTTTGTTCAATTTACTCTTTTTAACTTTTCTTTTGTTATTATTCTAAAATAAAGAATTGCAAGTATGCTTTTAGTATTTTTCTTTTCAAATTAGATTAATAATAATATATTTTGTATGATTTTAGTTCGTTATTATTGTAAAATTGAATATTAAATGCGTTATATTTGCGTCAATTTCTACATTTCAAATAAAGGGATGTTTAAATTAGAAAAATATACATATACACGGTAAAAATGAATAATTATCTTTTAAAAATCAGACATTATTATTTTTTTTTAATAATAACCATTACATTGAAAATTACAAACATAAACTTCTAATATGTTACGTAGAATTACAGAATAATTGTTTTACTCTCCTAACCTATATTTCAGTGAATTCACTTGCAATTCCACCATTTTTAGTGATTGTCAAGTTATAAAGCATTGTTTTCGATCAATCTTAAAATTTTCATCTAAATATATAGTATACGCTCGTGATTTAGACTCAAATTCACGTTTTTCTCTATGTATACTTTTGAGCAACCCTTAAATTCATACAGTAAAAATAAAAATGTCAGTATCACTGGTTAGAAATACTTGTTGATGCATTAGAATATCGGCCGAATAAAATGCTCTTTCGCATTCATCATCTATTCTTTCCGCGATAAAGGTTGGTTTTACATTTCAAATCAAACTCAGCTTGCATCAGCCGAAATAATTAATCTTTTCCTATTATTTAACATTTTTTTTTGTATGTAACATTATATTTAAATATAAGCCCGGGCTCCAAAAAAAAAAATTGGAATCAACTAGTTGCACATGTTTTTTTTCCTAGCAATACCATGCAAGGACTTTTTGAAATTGCCCATGGAGGCTACCTTTTTTTCCAGTGTACCCAAAAGAGGACACGAGGACTTTTTCCAATGTACCCAAAAGAGGACATTAGGACTTTTTTTTCTCCAGTGTACCCACAAGAGGACACTAGTACTTTTTCCAATGTACCCAAAGAGGACACTAGGACTTTTTTTCTCCAGTGTACTCACAAGAGGACACTAGGACTTTTTCCAATGTACCCAAAGAGGACATTAGGACTTTTTTTCTGCAATGTACCCAAAAGAGGACATTAGGACTTTTTTTTTCCGATGTACCCAAAAGAGGACATTAGGACTTTTTTTCTCCAGTGTACCGAAAAGAGGACACTAGGACTTTTTCCAATGTACCCAAAAGAGAGCATTAGGACTTTTTTTCTCCAGTGTACCCAAAAGAGGACACTAGGACTTCTTCCAATGTACCCAAAGAGGACACTAGGACTTTTTTCCAATGTACCCAAAAGTGGACATTAGGACTTTTTCAGTGTACCCAAAAGAGGACACTAGAACTTTTTTGTTGGCCCAGTGTACCGGAACACTTGGGACCCCTATAATCGAGATCCTAATGTTTAGCCGAATGCACCCCAAGAAGATATCCAAGAGATTGGTACACATAAGTCCTCTCATCTTCTCTATCGCCGAATACTGGTCAAGCCGATAAATCCACTAAAGGCACTAGATACCTCTGTGCTGTTTTTCCTTCCCTTTCAGTCCCCTCTATAAGATATTTGAAACTAATTTAACCCTTTTGATTGTTTCAGAAATCTAACTTACCTAATCCCAGAAATTATGCAAGTCTAGATGTTGGAAGATCCTATACTCACCCGTAACCAACACAAAAACCTTGGAAAGACCTCACGTGATTTAAACCCCGGGCTACCCTATCAAAGACATCCGCTTAACCCCTTTCAAGGGTCGACTCGATTAATCCATTCTCCCATCAAATCTACATACGATATCTTCAAAGAAGAAGACCCAAATTCTGATCAGAAAATCTCTGTTTTACCCCTCGATACGCAAGTCGAAAGTTTAGAGGAAATCCCTTTTATTTTTCAGACACAAGAATCTTCAATAAATATTCTTCGTTCCTCCTCCCCAGTTGTAACAACAGAAAAACAACTCACCATGGCACAATACTTGAAACCTCGCGATGCGTGCGAACTTATTCCCTTATTTTACGGTACGTCTGAAGGAATCGGTTACACCGAATTCTTAACAACTTGCACTCGAGCCCAAAGTTTGGTTGATCCTGCTTCAGAAAGGATCCTCACAAAACTAATACTCACGAAATTACGCTGACGAAGCTAGCCGTACAACCCTTGGAAAGGACCCCAACACCGTAACCGATTTACTCAACTTATTGAAAGGAGTCCATGGAACTGGAGCCACAGTGATAGATCTTTATGGCAACTTAGCCCACCTTTATCAACATCCCTTCGAAAGTACGGCAACATACTTTAATCGTGCCCGGGCTATCGGTTATCAATTAATAGAAGCCCATCGAACTCAATCAGACAGCGGAGCAGTATCGGACGCAAAAAGAACCGAATTTGACACCGCGTGTTGTAGAGCTTTCATACGAGGATTGAAAGCAGAAATTCATTCCTTGATGACTCAACGTAACGATTTCAACCTTGCTGGTCCAGAAGCTATCGAAATCGAAAAGCGCCTGGAAGAAAGACAAAAGCTATTCCCTACCATTAGCACCAAACCCCCAAATTGTACCCTTTTTCTGTCAGGGCCACACGACCCTAAACTCTGCCCTTTAAACCTCACCCCGAGATGTCAATTATGTGACCAAATCAACCATCAGGCCAAGGATTGCCCGCAAAATCTCCCAAAATCCAAATGCCAACTTTGTGATCAAATTGGTCACCTAGCAAAGGATTGTCATCATAATCAATCCCACCAAAAACCCCAAATCTATACCCACAGAGGTCATGAAAACAAAGCACAACGAGACCAGAAAATGCACTGCCGGTTATGTAAGAAGATTGGTCACAAAACTGATCATTGTCCGTTTTTATATTTAGTAAAAATTACCCAAGGTACATTGAACTGTGTCAACTGTGGTCAACCAGGTCATGATAAAACTCAGTGTACTCAATGCCAATTGTGTCGCCAATACGGACACGTCGCACCAATATGTCCCCGGATACGCGAAAAATACCCATCTCCCTCCCAATGTCAGTTGTGCAATAAATTAGGACATACAGCTAATAATTGCTACCAAATCAATAGAAGGAACGACAACACCCCATCCTGTACGTTCTGTGGTAAAAATAACCACACGCGCGAATACTGTTATCTCAGAAACCGACAGGTTTCGAATACTCCTCAAAACTCTTTATCAAATCAGGGAAACTCCTCTCGCCTCCCGTTGAGGGAGGCAAATCGAGCTTCTGTTCGTGCAATAACCTGGCAGGACGAGTATTAGAATCAGTCGTCCTCACTTTTAATTCACACTCCCCTACTATTCAGATTAATATTTCAGAACCTATCACACTATTACTAGATTCAGGCGCCGGTCCTTGTCTGATAAAAAAAAATTCGTTACTACAAAAACAATAGATCCCACGACTATTTTACATCTTCTCGGAATCTCGCCCCAATTAGTTCCTACTGTGGGCAAATCATCTCTGTCAATGCTCGATCATATTACAGATTTTCACATCATTCCTGATAACTTCCCAATCAAACAAGACGGGATCATCGGAACGTCCTTCTTATCCGCCCATGGAGCTAAAATAAATTGGTCGAGAAATCAACTAGAAGTTGGTGATGCCAAAATACCCTTTTTGACCGAATATCCAATGGTCTATGTTGCCTCACGTACTCGTCAAATCGTCAAATTTCCCGTTGAAAAGACCTCACTTTCACACGAATATGTCCCCCTACTGTACATACAAGAAAATGTTTACGCTGGGACTGCTCAAGAAATCCACAAAAATGAACCCATAAATCGACTCGCCCGCGTTACCTGTCGCAAGAAACGCGAAAGTTTTGAAAAACCCAACGTGCCCATCCTCTCTGTCCAAAATTCTGAGAGACTTTCTCGACTTAAAGACCTCTTGAGGTTAGACCATCTTGACGACGCAGAAAGAATCGAAGTTGACTTTTTACTATCGGTAAGTTCAGACAGATTCCACATACCTGGGGAGCCTCTGGAATCTACTCATATGATGGAACATGATATTCACACCACTGATGATATTCCCATCCATACGCGACAATATAGATTCCCGAAGACACTCAAAGGAGAAATTAGCCGCCAAGTCGAAGAACTTCTCGAGAAAAATATCATACAACCTTCTCGCTCTCCTTATAATTCACCCATATGGATCGTGTCTAAGAAAGAAGATAGTTTAGGAAACAAAAGATGGCGCCTTGTTTTAGATTTCCGGGCCCTAAACTAAAAAACTATCGGTAATGCTTACCCTTTACCCAATATCACAGAAATTCTCGATCAATTAGGAGGTGCTCGTTATTTCTCCATTTTCGACCTTGCATCTGGGTTTCACCAAATTAAAATGAGCCAAAAGGATCGCCATAAAACTGCCTTCTCAACGGAACACGGTCATTGGGAATTCACTCGCATGCCCTTCGGTTTAAAAAACCCTCCTGCAACCTTCATGAATCTCATGAATGTAGTACTTACCGGACTTCAAGGAACAGAATTATTCATTTATTTAGATGATATCGTAATTCATGCAAAATCTCTCCCAGCACACCGTCAAAAATTACTCCAACTAGTCGATAAACTAAGAGAAGCTAACCTTCAACTGCAAGCCGATAAATGTGAATTTTTACGCCACGAAGTCACATATCTTGGACATCTTATTACCCAAGAAGGATTGAAACCTGACCCTAAGAAATTAGAAGCGGTCACCAACTTTCCCAAACCCAAAAACGTAAAAGCCATAAGAGAATGTTTAGGTCTCACTGGTTATTACCGAAGATTCATTTGCAATTATGCAAAAATCTCCAAACCCCTTACTAAACTCTTGCAAAATGATCAAGAGTTTTCATGGACAACTTCCCAACAAAAAGCTTTCGACACCCTGAAAACAAGACTCTGTGAAGAACCCGTACTCCAATACCCCGATTTCGAAAAACCCTTCCTTGTTACCACTGACGCAAGCGACTACGCTATAAGTGGGATTTCGAGCCAAGGTCCCGTTGGTAAAGATAAACCATGCGCTTATGTGTCACGTCTATTAAATCAAGCAGAAAGAAATTACTCCACGTATGAAAAAGAAGCTCTCGCCATCTTGTATAGTGTGTCTCACTACAGACCTTATCTTTACGGTCGAGAATTCACGCTTATAATCGATCATCGCCCTTTAGTTTGGATGCAAACTGCTAAGGACCCCACATCCAGACTCACCCGGTTGAGATTAGCACTGGAAGAATACAACTTCAAGGTCGTACACAAGGATGGAAAACGCAATATCAATGCCGACGCATTGTCAAGAAACCCAGTAGGTCTCGAAAACACCCCCTATTACTGCCATAAAACTTCTTGTGACAATGAAGAAACTTTACCCCGACGCTCATCCCGAAAACCAAAACCGTCACAAGAAGGTAACCAATATCGAGTAGAAATCTCCAAGCAAAAGAATAAAACACTTCGAAAAACCCAAAGAAACGCCGAAGAAAACCCTGCCACTAAAACGCATACAACCAACAAATATTCCTCAAATCCAGCTCAAAACGACGAAGAGAAAGTCACTTCTCCCAAACCTCCAACACCCCCTTTTTCGTTCGCTAATCTTAACGAACAAACCCGACATGAAATCAATCCCCCTCGTATACCCCTATCACCACCTTCTCAAAGTGCCGAAACTCTCGAAACTGATTCCGAATCTGAACCCTCGGATTTCTCAATTGCTTCAAGTAATGAAGAAGACTTTCCAGAAAGTTTAGATAAACTTTATTTTTCCAAAAATATCATTGAAACTCGCGATAAACTATATATGCGCAAAGACAATTGCGCACTATTTCTCGATGAAGAAGGACATCCCATAGGTTCTGAATCCAATTTTTTTTCAAAAATTAAAGATATTACAGACTTTGGACCCGCTAAGGTTGGAACAATAAAATTGAAAAATGCCGGCCATCGATATTACCTTGCCCTTTACGTATCCACCAAAAATCCAAATCTCGATTCTCCCCAAATCCTAAAAGATATAGAATATACTCTACGAAGGCTTCCTAGTATCACCCACCATGCTAAAATTACTAGTCTCAGTTTACCTATAATAGATACCATGAGTAAATACCTTTGGAATAAAGTATTTAACGACATTCAAATCATTTTTAATAAATCAGATTTAAAAATCACTATCTGTTTAGGAATAGTGAAACAACCTCCTCTCACTCAAAGATATCAATTAATTAAAGAAGCCCACGATTCCGCCCTCGGTGGTCACAAAGGTGTTACTAAAACATACCAACGACTACGAATTTCTTATTATTGGGAAAACATGAAAGAAGATGTTCAAATCTACATCCAACAATGCCTCCCCTGTAAACTCAAAAAACTAATACGTAAGAAGATCAAACAACCCCTAGCCATCACCGATACCCCCGGACCCGCATTCGAAAAGGTTTCCTTAGACCTAGTAGGTCCTTTTCCTCCAACCGAAACAGGTAACAGGTGGATATTAACGATGCAGTGCTTACTAACCAAGTATTTCGTCGGAACCCCTCTTATGGATGGAACAGCCTCGTCTGTTGCTCATGCATTTTTGAAGAGGTTGATCTGTCTGTACGGTGCCCCCAAAATCGTGTTGACCGATCAAGGATCCAATTTCCTGTCGAAACTAATGGCTACCCTCACCAAAATGTTACGGATCCGACAATTAAAAACAACTGCATTTCATCCCCAAACCAATGGTTCTCTAGAGAGGTCCTATGTTACGTTAGTAGAATATTTACGTCAATTCGTGGATAAGGATCACGATTGGGACGATTGGTTAGAATTAGCTATGTTTTCTTGCAACACTAGCGTACATGAAAGTACCACTAAAACCCCTTTTGAATTAGTATATGGCAAATTAGCCCTCATGCTCTCAAGTCAACCCTTGCCTAGACATGAAAGGCTAGAAACCTACGACGATTACCTCGTAAAATTAATGGTTCGTCTAAATTCCCTCCAAACCGAAGCACGCGAAAACCCCAATTCGGCTAAAGAAAGATACAAAAGGTATTACGATAAGGGATCTAATGCTGTTGATCTTTCAGCCGGATCTTACGTTTTCCTACGACGAGGAATAAAATATGGAAAATTACATAATTTGCATGATGGCCCCTACAAAATATTGGAACTCTTAGTAAACAAAAATGCCAAATTAAAGATGGGACGTAAAGAGAAAATTGTTTCTATAGACCGTCTTATTCCCACCATTATATCGGATCCCGTTCAAACATATTAAGTCCCTTACATTTCTCATTTTTTTTTGTCAACAGCATGAGTCAAATCATATATGCAGCAGGAGACAAAGTTCCAGCTTCTAAAAAGGACAGCCAAAGCAAACTCAAAAAAACCGCTATAAAAATAGCTAGCGGCGTAGAAAAAGAGCTCAAGAGGAAAGATAAAGATCGTGCTCTAGCCAGAGCTGAAAGGATTAAATCGATATTCGGATACAGCGACAGAATATGAATCATGCGATGATTCTCCTCGTTCTCGTCCCAAAATTAAGTCAGTTGTGACGATTCACAACCCAGTAGTTTCAATGGATTCTACACCTCGGTACGACGATACCATCGAAGACCGAGATCTCCCCATAAGAGGAGACCTCAGAAGGAGTAAAGCGACAACCTTCATATCATTAGACCCGAAAGATTGCAAACCCGAAGCGAAATCGCTACCAGTTGTAAAAAGAGTTGCAAACCCTACCAGAGAAAATTGGGATGAAGAAACCTTTTCGAATTACGAAGAAGACCCCCGATATCGTTCGCGATTTCCGACACAGACCTCAATACGGACAGCAGTGACACTCCCTCTCCACCAATCTACATCCCTAAACATTCATCCTTATCAACCCCTTGCCCTATTCCAAAATCAAAGGAATCCTGAAAAACCCGCACTTTGACAAAAAATACAAAAAAAACCCTATAAAAATGAAAGAACCCGCTTTTTCCATAAGGAAAACATCAAACCACCCCTCACACCCTTAATGAGTATACAGACTCAATTGCAGCCTCACTGCCAAAAATGCCGTGAATACCTTACACCTTATCTCCAAATATCTTGGATAAACTTCTGTCCAAGATGCGGGAAATCACTCCCACATCTATCCACTTTCCCACCTAAGAGGATTAACCACTCCTAATTTCCTATTTTTCTTTTCTTATCTTTTCTCACTACCTTAACACATTTGTTTTCCTTATTATATATACGTTGATATTATACAGGATGTAAATCCTCAACGAAATTACTGTATTCATTTTTGTTAATATAGTCCAAGTTAATGTAACTATTATTATTCAAACATTTTTTACCTCGTCTTTTAATTCTTATATAGGTATTGTTCTGCTAAAGAAGAGAAATAATGGATTCCATCAGTGACATATATATAATATTGAGAACCATTCTGCTGATGTCTTTCCCCCTCATTGTTCTGAATATACCCTCAACCACCGGACTACTTGCCTATGATTGCGGAACCTCCAACGCTAATATAACGACCATCTCCCTAAACAGCATCGGCAAGAAGAAAGATGTCTCTCGCGAACAATGTAAACTATTGCATGAAGAAGGACGATACACAATAGGTGGTGCTATAATAGAGAAAGTAAAGAAAAACGGTACCACGGGTTGCAGCATAATGCTCGCCGTTACTGTTACTGCCGATGGCAGTTGTAAGGCAACCCAGTATGCCGACCCTTACGGAACTTGGAAAGGGCGTGATCGTCCAAGCCCGTGTTAAAATCACCCTCAGTGATTATGAAGCCCCTACACACCTCCAAAACGACCAAATCCAGTTGTTGACAGGAACCCGTTGCCCCATTAATGCAGGAAAATGCATAGACTCCCTCGGGAATTATGTCTATTGGAACAGCATTGCCTGTAGATTCCTACAAGTTCAACCAATACGGCGTGCTATATCAAGCTCATGCCACCAAACTAATCGATACATTCCAAACGTTCTCCGAAACTGTCTACACTGTAATCTCCCAAGATATAACGTTCGCTCTAACCGTAGGAGGATCAAGAAACCTATGCGGTTATCAATTAATAAAGACAGAGCACCCTAAATTGTTCATTTTAAAAGGAAAGAGAGATCAATTTTTCAACTCTCCGACTCCCACTAAAACTCAAGACTTGGATCTCTTTGCTTATATAAACAGTACATTTATATACGTCGAGAAACACGTAAAAACCCAAATCACCCACTTGTACAAAGATATCCTCCAACATAGATGTCAAATGGAACAAGAACTCCTCCGACATGCCCAAGCCTTAGCCATTGTCAAACCAGAAGAATTTGCTTATACCTATAAAAAGGGTCGGCTAAACAGCGATTGTCACCGGTGAAGTAATTCACCTTATTAAATGTGTCCCAGTTGATGTAAAAAGAGCCCATGTAAACCCTGTTATCATGAACTCGCCGTCATGAAAGGAGATACCCTCATGTTCCGAACTCCAAGAACCCATATTCTCCAAAATGTCGGGAGTCCAACTTAGTATAAGGTCTTTCCCCAACTTGTGGAAAGTAAGCCCCTCCATATCTTAACCCCCCAAGCAAAAATCTCCTATACCTTCGAAGACCTCGAACGTCTCCGTTATTTCATCATGGCCCCTTTCGAACAGCCAGCATTGGTTAATTACATGATAAAAGTAGCGTTTGGAGAAAGAGACAACGGAGGAAGCCTCTCTATCGGCGGTTTCTTGGATTCCAAAACTTTAGAAGCTATCGCTAAATCCACTTGGAAACGCGTTTGGTCCGGATTCAACGATTTCGGTACTTTAAGTGCTGGAGTGTTAATATTAATAGTTAAATTAGTGAAATTCCTTATCGACACTTCAATACACATATTCGCTCTCCAACGCGCTTTCGGTTGGTCTTTCTATTTAGTTGGTGCCATATTAGATTCTTTAACCAATGCCCTTTTACACCTTCGACCTCGCACACTCAATATGAACCAAAATAACCCTGACAACGCTATGCCGTGCCCCGAAACCCACCATACCCATCAGAACATTTACCCGACAAGCCAGCTAAAGGAAATTGATCCAAAAGCATCGGCACCCAACAAAGCAGAAACTAGACCATATGGACTTTAAGAGTGTTAAGTGATCATAGTGTAAGCATATGTACAAATTAAGTACATTATCCTAGATCAAATTACTCGACTTCATCCGTAATTTCATCTAAAGGTAGGGATGTGTAACGTACGAGCCGTAATACGTCCGTTTTAAACACCGGTATATTTAGAATATTTTTTGGAAGTCTTCTAAAAACTCAAAAACAGTTGGAAAAGTGAAACATACGTTTCCCTTAACGCAGCTGCAAGTCATAACTAATGAAACTGTGAGAATGAGAACTTGGGGCCTGTAGGTTTCTCTCGGAAAACGATCATAAAAATTATATCATATTTGATAAGCTGGCCCAAGTGTGAGAACGCTTTGGGACCGCGTCCTTGCTCTCATTCTCATACATGCAATCTGGCGGAAAAACCGTCACCAAATTTATCTAAATTTAAACATCAAGGAAACCCTCTTAATCTCATTTTCTAGAAGTTTCTTCTTCAAAATATTTTTAAATTTATATATTTTATTAAGTTACAAAAGAATCATCCTTATTCATTTAAACTAAATTGTTAAATGTACCTACTGTTAAAAATTGCTTTATTCAAAGATTAAAAAAATTATAGTTAATATGAAAATATTGATAATACTGGATGCTTCTCTTGTAATACTCTTATTATTAATTAAATTTAAGCCGTATCATTTAAGATTTATATAGATCCTCGCCTGTTAATATCCGAACTATATTTTAACTGTTAAATCAAAACACATCTTTCCCTTAAGTATTACAACAATATCTTCTTCGTTATTAATATATAGGCGAATATTAATATTAAATAACATTTGAGTTTGTTTAGTTTATAATTAGCGTATTCAATCGCACTTATAAATGCCTGTTTCAAATTATGTAACACTTATTAATATTAATGATCCACTTGGAAATAATGTTGAAAATAAAGTCACCGAGTCGTGGTAAGTCGTGTGAGTCAGTATATAATAAAATTGTCATGTCTATCGTCACAGACGGAATAATTTACGCGGGATAAATTAATTAACGACACGGACACACATTCAATACATACACTCTCACATACATACACAGAAATAAATTAACATATATACATATATAAACATTTTGTTACATAACATAATAAATTACAACGCACATGTTCATTATAGTTATTATTACACGGAACGGAAGAGAAAGAGGCTTACGTTGTCTTCTTTCTTGTGGCGTCCTTCTCCTGATTCCGTTCTGGTTCTCCATCCGTGGTGATTAATTGTGGTGAATGGAGTTCCATCGTCAGTTCCTGGATTTGTTCGTCAGAAATTTATCCTCGCCGCCTCCATTTCAATTGAGTGTGATGCTGGCTGTTGAAATGTGGGCCCACTTTTGTTATCCGGAGCAGCCAGGGTCTCCGGATGGTTGTCGAGGCAGCGAGTCGTCGAGGTTGGCAACAAGAAGTCCAATGGTCAGAGAGTGTCCAAATGAGAAGAGAGTTTGAGGGATACTTACCAGGTCTCGGTAAGTATCCCTATGTCCAGTCAAGTCGCCGAGTTCCTTTTTTACTAAGAATCGGGACGGGAACTGTCAAACATTTGAATCTAATTTGCTTAATTTGAGTTTGACAGCCCGCCCCTCATTTGAATTTGGAGCGCCTGCGCCCCATTGCGGCGACACATGCACTCCGAGCTTGGAACTCGGCCCGTTTGTTGCCCACTTTCTATGCTGCGCTGCCAGGGCGCCGTTGCACCTCTTCTGCGCATGTAGAGGCGCAGCAGCGCCAGCGCCATGTCATTGCGCGCGCATGTCCCTTGATGCGCGCTCGGATCCCACGTGGGCTTGGGATCCAAAATGGCCGACTGGCCGGAAAAAGCGCGCATCGCGTCCATGGTATTTTCGGTATTACTCCCGTCGATATAAATATTATAATGGCTCTCTTTCTCTCCGTCGCTCTTTCTCTTCCGCGCGGTCGAGATCAACGGCTCGTTACAGTTGATAACCACTTTAAAATTAATTTTCGTAAATAATATTATTTCGTTATACTCTTTTTGTTTAAATCCAATGTTCATTAATATCAATACCTGATTTAGAAACAAGGCTTTAACTATTTGTGCATTAAATAATTCTGTATATGATATTAATATTGTTAATAATATAAAATTGTATTTGTCTTGCCTCGGCGACAGCTCGCTCGTAAGATAAGGAAGATGGCAACGAATCAGATGTAAAGTTGCAAGGCTGTCAGTAAACTGTCTAAAAATAGGCATCTGATTAGACTCCGAAGAGTAATAACCTTGTAAGTCACCAGTACGTAAAGCTGAGGCATAAACTTCACAGGTTGAGACTAAAAGGAACTCCCAGTTTTCTGCAGTTAAATTGACCTAAAGGCCGTCATCTGAGGACGAAGCCAGAGCGCGTCTTAGCTGAGAGAACCAGTTTAAAACCGGCTCCTCCAGTCCGCCCGCACTTAGTTCGAACAACCTGACTAATCCCATCCGCGGAATACGATCTAACGGTTGACGCAGAATGATAGGGTATAAGCCAAGCTCCAGGAGCAACAGATACGAAGGTGTCGATCTGGGTAACTTTAACCATTTCTTAAAGAAGTCAACTTGTACGGATTCGAGTCCAGCTGGGGGAGGCATATAATAAAGTTGCTAAGATGGAGGCCGAATATAATTTTAAGGCAGCTTTACACGAGCCACCTTGCACCGAGGCCATTACAGACAGGATTGAAGCCGTGGATTGACGAGTCCTGGCAACAGCAGTCTCGGCGGCCTTCAGCCCTTTTGCCGACGAGGAGACGATTGTCCCCAGGTAAGGGTATGTTGCTTCCACGTCTATTTGATGATCTTCAAACATAAATTTTCTAGAGGAGGCATCGAGAGGGCCTCCCCTTACTTTGGTTTTTGAAGTGTTGACTTTGAGAGAATTTAATGAACAGTAAGACACCAGCACCCTCAGTTTGGACCTTAAATCAGCTGGAGAATAGGCGAAAATCGCCAGATCGTCGGCATAAAGAAGGATCATAAGGTCGTAGGTTAGCGAGTAATCCATGCCTTTCAATCCGTTTTACCGAAAAAAGGTAACTATATCTGAGATATAGGTTATAAATAACAATGGACTCGGTATTTCACCCTGTAGGACCCCTTCGGTGACCCTGACTGTATCTGTGGCACCTTCGGCACAGACTGTGGAAGATGTTGCAGCGTCATAAAATAATTTGAGCAATCGCACCATTTTAGCACTCACCCCTAGGTTATAAAGTTTATACCAGAGCTTGTCGTGAGAAATAGAATCGAACGCTCTGCGGAAATCAACAAAAAGAACAAAGCACTTGGAGGCTTTTTTCCTTAGCTGTATTTGATGCAGCCATTAGCGCAAATATGTTATCCTCCGCAGAGCGCCCCCTTCTAAATTCAGACTGTTCGTTTGGAATTACGTCACGTCGTAAGAGCCAGGTCTCCAACCTCCCTGCTATTACCTGAGTGAAAAGTTTAGTGAGCGCGTTTGTAATAGCTATCGCTCTGTATTTATCAGGATCGGAACTGTCTCTCTTTTTGAAGAGCATGAAGAGCGATGAATGCATCCAACCATCAGGTGGAAGCTCGCTATCTAGAATTGAATTAAACAGGTCTAGGATGAAAGTGAACCAAACACCCGAAAGCAACTTGAATACTTCAGCGGGGATGCCATCGGGCCCCACCGCTTTGCCCGTGTCACTATCCCTGTCACCTACGCTTGCTTCGCTGCAACAATCGTTTGTCTGAATGATTTTTTTTCCGCTAAATAATCGGATACTTGCCGCTGAGCAACTCTATTTAAGCGTTTACGCGCTTTTCTACAGCTCGCATCATACCATCTGGGAACAGATTGCCTTACGTTACAATTATCGCGCGTATCCGAAATCAAGCGCGAGAGTCCTTCTTGTTCAAGTAACTCTACTAAACCCACACATAATTTCGAAAACGAGGGACTCTGCGCTTCCTGATCCAGGTAAATCTCATAGGGATTCATGTCGCGCATTCTACCCATCAACCTTGACGCACCCTCTGCCGACCAGGTTATTTTATTTTTAACATCGGTGATTAACCGGGGTATAACAAACACTGAACCTGAGAAAGCAAGAGACAAAGTCACTGTAGCAGGTAGATGGTCAGAGCCCCCGTCATCTAAGCCTATTGAAAAGTCTTTTACAAATTGTAAGTGGTTTGCGAAGACCCAAACCAAATCCACTATGCTACGACCATTCTCATTAAAAAAGGTAAAATGCGCCGGTGAATCACCCAGAGTACGACTGTTTAATAAAATAAAGTTCTTTTCGAACATCCACTCATATAACATTTTTTACCACGAATATTATGTCTAGGATCATACGTACGCCTGACAGCACTCAATTAAGAGTTGACAAAAAGATGTGCACTTTCGTTTTCTAAGTCAAGGGAGCCCATCCATGAATTGAAATCTCCCCCCAATAAAAATATACTATTAGGAAATTTAATCATTAGAGAATCTAAAACCGTTTGTAATTTTTGAAGTAGCAAAAGTAAATTAATTGTAGGTGAAAAATAAAATGAACCCTGCAAAATAGAAATCGGATGTGTTTTCACATGTATAAAAATCCAATGAGGAGAGGCCTCAATCACTTCAGGGGACCCTACCGCTGGTACAATCAATAATAAGCCGCCTCCAAATCTTCCTCTTGAGCCTTCTCGCGTAGCAGGAACAAAGAAGAATTTAGTACCCTCTTGTTGAGACAGAGTGGTATATAATGCAAGCCAGGTTTCGGTGAAATTCAATATTGCTTTGGGGCAAATTTGTTTATCGCAAGAAGGGTTCGAGGTCCATGAACATTCCAAAATATCAAGCTGATCTCCAAATCATTCTGATCAAGCACATCATTTAAACCTTTCTGGCTAGGCGGAGTATTTCCACAAGTAATTGCTGTTTGAGGTCTGAGGCGATGAATTAGCGAATGTCTATTAGTCATACAACCCCTTTGGTTAGAACCAGGGGCAGCCATTAAACGTTTTTTGGGATGTTTATAGGAATCAATCTTTCACTAGTTATAGGAGATACCGCCTGAGCAGGCAATCCAACCTTTTCAAACCGACCGGAAACGTCAGACCAGACATAACAGTCGTTTTCAACAAAAACTTTGTTAAATTTCCTGCTGACATTTTTGTTCGCTGCCTTCGTCTGACGCACAAGTACTCTGGACTGGAAGTCAATTTTTCGTTCTGCTTCAGTCAGGTCACTGTCAATAAAAATCTTTTTCCCAGCTAGAAGGTTCTTCTTTTTTCAAAAATTTGATTTTTTGCTCTTGAAATCAGCAACTCCACCAGAATGATGGGCGGCTCCTTCCGGATAAAGAATGCGATATCCACTACATCATTCAGATGAAAAGTAGTTTTGAGAAAGGATTCTACACAGGAAGTTACGTCCCCCACTACTTTAAGGCCTCGGATCTTTATATTTTTTTTGTGTAAGAGCTTATTTTGTTTTTCTATTTCCGCAGTTAGGCAGCTTATTTGTTTGTCCTTCTCCTCCATCTTATTTTTTAGGTCAGCGATCTCTTGCGCAACATCCGATCTGAGCAATCCAATGACGGCCATACTCTCCGGATGCACATCATCTATTTTTTTTTCAGACAGCTGCAATTATTGCGTCTTGAATCGCTGCTAAATTATTTGCCATTTCGTAGTTCTGATCTTCTGGCGCCAATTCAAGCCTTTTTGAAGCTGGTATACTAACACACTATTTTTTAATATTAGAAGTATCCTGAGTAATTACTTTACATGATTCTGGCGAACGATAACGCTTCGGTGACTCAAAATAGTCGATTATCGTAGTGGTGGTAGAGTGCTTATATGACAACCATTTTGCCGCGGTAGACGGACGGCCTACTGACGACGGCCCATGTTGAAGCAGGTCCTGTGACACCTCCTTCGAGCCAGTCAAAATTTTGGGCGTACTGTTTGGGAGAGGGGTAGGAACGCCAGACTCCTCCTGATGGTCGAGAAAGACGGAAGTCGTCATAATGCGACTGCGCAGATTGCCAAAAATTCGAGTCCTGGCTCCAAGTGGCACCCTCTCCCGAGATTCTGTGCATCAGATATCCCACAGTATTCTTGTATTCTGGCTGAATGGCAGTTGGAGGTTAGAAACTACTCTAATCTTAAGATTGCTGATTTGCAGGATAATCGGAGAAACCTCGCGTAGCACTCAAAGAGTAACACGGGCGAAATAGGACGGCACACGACGGTCACAATTACACAAAAATAAATAGTGAAATAACCGAACAAGTCGAGAAAAGCTACGGCTCTCAAATGAAAACGTGCACGTCCCTTAAACGCCGAAAGTGAACTCCAAATGTTTAAAATTATGAAAGAATTGAAAATTTAAAAAAATAGTAGGCATAAATCTCGCATGATAATGTATTTCTAGTAAGATTTTGACCATTTCTGATTTTACCAAAATTAGTAATTCAATTTTTTTAAAAATAAAGAAAAAGTTACATTTTTTTTCACCTGCCATTTTTTTACCCGACAAAGACAATTAATTTTCGTTTGCTGAATCTCGTACACGGAAAAAAAGTTAGTTGGAGTAACCAACTGTTGATTGGATCAACCATTTAGTTGGTTATACCAACTTTTATATCCGTGTAGTCGATGCTTTTCGTTTAAAACTTTAAAATTTCTCGAAAATTCCACACATTTTAGCTCAAATATTTATCATAAATCTATGTGAATATGGATATAATCCGTCTACACTCACAATTTTCCTATGCTTTAACTCAGCATCAGTTTCATTCGGGCGAACTTTTGTATTCTTTAATATGTAATTGCGATGCGCAGTCTGCGAAACTATTGTAGAACTACGTCAGAGCCATTTTTGCGAGGAGAGCGTTCCTACTCGGCGATTAAATTTCGTTCAATTAAATGTTCCATCTGTGCGTCAACTAAATGCGTTATATTCTGTTTATATTTTCAGCTGCGAAAAATTGTAAAAAATTGTAATTTTACTTTTTTCTATACTCGGAACTCCCTCTCAATAGGGCAGTGTATCCTAATTAAGAGAGAAATATATATCTATCTATGTGAATATGGGGAATAATTTTCCAAATCGCAATAATACAAAGCATGCGAAACAGGCCGAAAATGGTTAATTTATTTAATTCTTAAGAATTTAAACCCAAGCGCTTTTTTTCGTTTTATACTTTTTTGCATGTTTTTAAAACCGACAATCTTCCATTTTTTACGCGCGTCAATTTATTACTTAATAGCTCTTCAGTATCCTGTGCGACGAAAAGAGTAAGGTTAGTACATAAATTAATAAAGTCATATTAAAAATAGCAATCATCGTTCTTTATTTGCTTCATTACGCCATACTAGAAGCCGTTACTTTCTACGAATGGGCTTGGTAATATTGGTTAGAAATCGCCGGCCATCAGTTGTCAGTTCGAACCTGCCTTCCCGGGAATTTTGAATTCGATTTTCAATTATGAACGAATCCCGCGAACGAAATAAAACAGAGCATAAAGGCCGATCGTACTTTGTCTCAATTGTATCGCTGAGGCAATCCCCCCGAAATAAATACGTTTTTAACGTTCAATTACAAAAAAACCCTACATTCCAGAAAATTATTTCCAGCGCCATTCGATTCCGAAAAAAACCTACCTCCGGATGTAGGTCGATTCCGGTCTTTTAGATACACCCTGTATATTTCCATTTTCTCGTTTCGTGACATAACGTTTCGAAATCCTTCTTGATCTACATATTTTTAAACACAGATTTTCATTCATAAGATGGAAAGTCTCGTTTTTATCTCTCCTCCTATTGAAAACCGTTACCTCAATCACCATCGCAACGCCTCGACTATAAAACCCATCAATCATTACGTCGATCATCGACCCTCTCATGAATATTTTTTTTTTTTTTTTTACAATATCATGCAGAAAGGAAGATGGAGAAAATACAGAAGATGTATTTAATAAATTTTATATTTACGTTCATATTCATACATTACATTACTTTTTGTTTACAATATTATTATACATAAGAATATATGATAGCTATTACATATTATATTTTCAATGTCGTCAAACTAATGCATCGCTTTTAATTTGACAAGTGATGCAGTCTTTAATCATAGGCGGTTCACCATCTATCGTATCATAGCTTGATTCGAAATGTTTATAACTTCGTCGGCATTCACGTATTTCAGGATGCATTTGCATAGCAGGTGGCAAGCAAGTCCATGCTTCTTCAATTTGTCGTTCAGCAAACATGCAGATGAAATCGATTGGTAGACATTCTATATCTTTAGTTTCCATCAATGCGAGACGTTTCACTTCGTAATAAATCCTTAATGAACGTTGAAGAGATGCAGGCTGTTCAAGTAGATTTCCCAATACCCAATTTTTAAGTATTTGTACATTTTCTTTAGCGTAAGTTCCATTAATCGTATGGCTTTTACATTTCTCTGACAATTCATATTGCTGCTGTTGCTTCAGTTTTGTCAGAGATGGGCAGTCCAAAACCTCGAAATCAATAACATTTTCAGCGTTTAATATATTCTCCAACCAACATTTTTTATCGGCTCCTTTTACATACAGGGTATAGCTGGGTAAGTATGCAAAAATTGCCACGAATCTAGCCCATATTAGCAATTTTAATTGCTAATCATGTGAATATAAAATCCTGTAAATATTAGCTCTCA